>CAMXCT020001244.1:15000-167235 GCA_947184155.2 Cladocopium goreaui | reverse complement strand
GTAGTTGATTTGGTTCTGATGAAAAGATGTGGTTGTTTCTGATGGTTGGTGGCGAAACCATCTGTGGATCTCAGATCGTTCCAGATCGTTCCGACTGAGGCGATTCCTCCTGGAAAACATCAATTTCTGGAGGTCCAGAACTGCCAGTGTTGGGAGCTGTTGTATAACTAATTTATCTGAGTTATCTCTGAGAATCTGAGTTGTGCAGTTTCTGAGTTGCTGGAGTGAGGATTTTGGGATTTCAGATGTTCATTTTTGGAAGATCTGAAAGATGACCGGGTTTCTGGACATGTCTGTTTTTCTCACGTCTGCTGTCACACCAGTCACGCCAGTCACGCCAGTCACGCCATGGGTGAGTTTGAGCCTATGTCAATCTATGTCAATCTATGGTCAACCGCAGCTGCTTTCAAGCTTCAGCTTCGCAGCTTCCATGCAGCTTCCATGGGTCTCCTCGTTCTACGCTTCGTTCTACTTCTACGTCTTCCTGTTCGTTGCCGATGCTGTGGCCTCTAAAGTGCCGGTGACGGAGGAGGAGACCGCAGGCTTGCTGCAGCTCCAACCTGTCGAACCACTTGAAGCACTCGAAGCGCCAGTGGCTCAAACTTTTTACGGGCCAGCTGCAGCACCGGGCCAATTTTGGTATCCACCATTTTTGCCGCCTCAAACCCAGTTTGCTCAGTTGTCTCCTTCTTGGGAAAACAGGAGAGGAGATAGAGAAACCTGGACTGCGGGGCCTTATGGACAGTCAGAAATGAAGCTTCACAGATTTGCAGGCCAGGGCAGACGAGAAAAACAACATGTAAAAACATGTTGAAACATGTCGTTTCCTCGGATCAATCTTCACTGTTGCTCCAATTATGCACCATGAGTTAAAGTTAGCCTGTGTGGCAGATGTGAAATCTGTTGTAAGAGCGCAAAGTCTTCATGATTGGCATGATTCAGTCCTTCTCTGACCCACCATGATGAGAAATTTCCACAGAAAGCAGATAGTGGGGATTGGCAACTAAAGAATAGAAACAAGTCACTGCTGCGAGTCTTGCATCCATTTTTTGGGGGAGATGTTAGACGCAAGACACAGGCATCATCTACACGTGACATCACGTGACAACATGTGACAGCTGACAGGTGGAGGAGATTTGAGTCACGGAGACCATCCACTCACAGGTCCCTTGTTGACTCGCCCCGCACCGGTGCCAGCGCCGGCCATGGTTCCAGCCATGGTTCCAGCTGTTCCAGCGGTTCCAGCTGTTCCAGACAGCCCTAGCAGCCCTACCATTGCCACGGCTCCCGCCGTTCCCGTCGCCGCTCCTGCCGTTCCGTCGGTTCTGAGCAGCGGCCTGCGCACCGAGCGCCAGGAACGCTTCGCCGGCGGCGGAAGCACCGGCACCGCGGGCACCACCAGCACCGCTGCTGGAAGCGCTGCTGGAAGCGCTGCTGGAGCGGCTACCGCACGGGTGGATCCCAGAGAAGTCTTTGCCAATGGCGCTGCACGCTTCGCAGGGGGTGGGGCAGATGGTGGACTACATGGATTACATACACTCTCTCCGAATGGCTTCGCCGGTGGATCAAGCAGAGGTGCTAGTGATGGTAGTGGCTCTCTGGGCGTATTTCCAGGTGCGCTGCCAGGTGAGTCCGGCGGATCGGTTCCAATGTTTGGAGCTGGTTCCGCACTTCCGGGGTCTCGAAAGACTTGGGAGCCCCTTCCACCGAAGACTCTCTGGAGCGATCCGTTGCAAGGCACGTGGAGGGACCAACACGTCTTCGCCAGTGGTATGGAGACCAAGCCCAAAGCTGAAAACACGGCTGGAAACACGGCTGGCAACACTCCGAGTGGCAAAACGCCTGATGATGATGAGACCTATTCAGTGGATTGCGGAACCACAGTTTTCCAACCAAAAGATTGGCATTTCACCTTCCGACCACCCAACACTGGCGATTTCAACATTCCCATTGCGGTACACCAGAGCCCTCACCAAAAAAGTTATCAGATCGCCCGTATGGAAGTCTCTGTGAATGCGGACCTGGACAACTGGCAGCCTTTTCAGTTGCTGAGGGCTGGTTTCACATGTTTTCGATTTTTTTGAAAAGATGGGATGGTCATTTCCAATAGAATATCTAATATGTTCATATATGTTCTAATCTGTCTGATATGTCTCACTGCTGATATTTCGGGGCTCCAAGATTTTCAGTTTTTTTGACAAATGTCAGACTGTCAGGTTGCGTTTGATCGCCCCATCGCGCACCTCGATTCTGCTGAAGGAGTCGGGCACCTCGGAGTGCGCGGATCTCCGTTGCGAGTTTACGGAGCTCAACTCGTGCCACAGCTGCACCCGGCCCAAGGAACAGCTGTCGGCCTTCGTCGGGGAGTCCGCGTTGGGCACGTGGATGGTGGCCTTCGAAGACAAGGAAGGCCGCAAGCGAACTGGTTTGATGGCCTGGGCCGCGCTCAAAATCACTTGGAGCTGCGAACCACCCATCGCATCGTGAAAATATGAAAAATGCATCAGATATGTCAGATATGTCAACATGTGACAAAAATGTATATATGTGACAAAAATGTGATAAGAAGTCAATTAGAAGTCAATAGAAGTCACGTCACCAGGACGTCACAGCTTTGTCCAACTTTGTCGTCGATCCTTCGACTTTCGTGACCTGTAGACACATCCTGTTGGGTCAGACTGTCAGATTGTCAGATTGGGTCACGTTGAGCGATTTCTGTGGCACTATGTGGCGCTTGGGAAGTGACTATGACTATGCAAGTGGCTATGGAAGCATCACCATTTTGCAGTGGCCAGTGAAGGGTCACGAATTTGGTGGTGCACAGTGAGAGGAAGCTGTAGGAACTTTGTAGAAACTCTTTGTAGGAAGCTTGTAGATTCGTGTGCTGAGATGTTATGCGTCATCAGATTTGTACAATTTTGTACATCCACTTACTTTTCAGTTGTTTCTGTTGGAATCAGTGATGAGACTTTGCTATAAATCGAGATTTGAGAGAATGCGTGGAGAGATGCATAAGTGTAGGCTTCAAGCATCCCTCATGTTTTGAGAGAATAGGGCGGTAAAACCAAACCGTCAGCTGTTAGGCCTTAATCAGCTAGGTCTTAATTCATTGCAGATCTCGTTCGAATGACCGAGAACCCCCTCTACTATCACATAGCATCCACGTTTCCTGGGAAGGCCGCCAAGTTCAGAAACTAATCAACTTCCAAGAGCTTTTGCAGCATCGCTACATCAACTTCCAAAATGGTTTACAAAGATTTGGGTCAGCACATATCAGTGATATTCAGTGATCATATCGACAGAAAACCAATTTTAAAAAATCAGAGAGCCTTCCCACTTTGACACGACAAGTCGTGGATTTTGGACCAGTCCACCAAGAGACTGCCGAGAGCATGGCTCGTTGCCTTGGCGTTCATCGCTGAGGAGGGTGAAAGGCACAGAAAAAAAAAACTGCAGCCCTTCCGAGTTCTTCGGCCGCCTAACTTTGGACTTGATCAATTGGACATAATTGGAACAAGAACCATCATCAATAAATTCAATATCATTCAATTTCAATACAATTGTCACAATTTTTGATGTGTTTGTTTCCATGTTTGTTTCGTTTTGTTGCCACATTTTTTTGGGGGGGGCAGCATGGTTCACCATGTTTCACCACGGAAATCGCGAGGACACCCCCTCCGAAGAAGCGCGCAACGAGGATGAGGTCGTTGGATGGTGTCTGGCACGTCTTTCGGTCACCGGGAAGCGACGTCAAAATGAGGAAATCTTCAACAACCACATGTTGTGCACGTGCCAGAAATTGCCAGAAGTTAGATTATGTTAGATATTGTATATATATTATTAAGGGGCTACGCCCCCTGCCGCCGACCCCTGGGAGAGAGTGAGTTTGGAACCCTTCCTGCAGTGAACATCTTCCACAGTGATGGCGGCCGAAGCTCAGTCAAAGTCGCTGGTCTGTTTTCATGTGTTCCATGTGCGCGGAACGCAAGCCACGAACAGAGTTTACAGCTTGGCAACAAGGTCGTGAATATACTCAAGACGGCACACAAGTATGCAACGCATGCACAGCCTTTGCCTTCGTTTGCCGTTTTGCTCATCGCACGAATCAACGCCTGGCCCGCTTGCGCCAACGCGAAACCCGCCACCGGCACGCAGCAATCCTAGAGGACATTCGCAAGGAAATTCAGGAAATACACGAAGCAAGACAAACTTCCACGCGAGCAGAAGGTCCCAAAACGGACACTGCCCACTCATCGAACCAGCAGCTTGCTGTCGGGCCATCGAACCAGCAGCTTGCTGTCGGGCCTGACACAGCACCGCCACGACTGCACATATACATCTGCCCGTACTGTGCTAAGTCTGTGCAAAGCCCTGTGGCAACAGGGCGCGTCGATCACCGCCGCTGTAATGGCTGCGGCAAACAATTTTGCGTTGCCAATGGCCTGCTCGCAGGTCGCACATATTCGCATGCATGTCCAACATGCGGCACGGTGGTGCACTCAACACTGGCTTCCGGCCGAATTCGGGTAACGCATCGCAATCCCAGCGGCCGGCAGTGTCGCACCAACCAGTGGCGCGTGCATACCTGATGACGTTTCCAGCTTAAGGTTGCCACACCGCACGGCAATGCCCCACAGTGCTTTCTGAACCTACAAGAAAAGTAGCCGTCTTCCAGATTTCCAAGCTCAGAAACGGCGCCTCCGCCACGCCCAAACAGCAGGGCCCTGAAGGACGGACCGAGCCTCCGGGCAACGGCTCCCACTGCCTAACGTTGCTTTCTGAACCTACACGAAAACTAGCTCTCTTCCAGCCGTCAAGGCTCACAAACGGCGCCCTCGCCACAGCAAAAACAGCAGGGTCCCATGAAAGGACTAACTGCCTCCCTCCGGCAACGGCTCCCAAACTAGCTCTCTTTCAGCGTAAGGCTCACAAACGGCGACTCCGCCACCCCAAACAACGAACCAGCATGGCCTGAGGACTGACCCGAGCCTCCGGGCAACCGTCTCCCAACTCCCCTAGCCTAACGTTGCTGTTCTGACCCTACAAGAAAACTAGCTCTCTTCCACCTCAAGGCTCACAAAAACGGCGCCTCGCCCACAGCAAAACGCAGTGGCCCTGAAGGACGGACCGAGCCTCCGGGCCAACGCTCCCAACTGCTTCTTCCAGCCGTCAGAGGCTCAGAAACGGCGCCTCCGCCACGCCCAAACAGCAGGGCCCTGAAGGACGGACCGAGCCTCCGGGCAACGGCTCCCAGTGCCTAACGTTGCTTTCTGAACCTACAAGAAAACTAGCTCTCTTCCAAGGCTCACAAACGGCGCCTTCGCCACAGCAAAACAGCAGGGCCCTGAAGGACGGACCGAGCCTCCGGGCAACGGCTCCCAAACTAGCTCTCTTCCAGCCGTCAAGGCTCACAAACGGCGCCTCCGCTACGCCCAAACAGCAGGGCCCTGAAGGACGGACCGAGCCTCCGGGCAACCGCTCCCACTGCCTAACGTTGCTTTCTGAACCTATAAGAAAACTAGCTCTCTTCCAGCCGTCAAGGCTCACAAACGGCGCCCTCGCCACAGCAAAACAGCAGGGCCCTGAAGGACGGACCGAGCCTCCGGGCAACGGCTCCCAAACCAGCTCTCTTCCAGCCGTCAAGGCTCGCAAACGGCGCCTCCGCCACAGCAAAACAGCAGGGCCCTGAAGGACGGACCGAGCCTCCGGGCAACGGCTCCCAGTGCCTAACGTTGCTTTCTGAACCTACACGAAAACTAGCTCTCTTCCAGCCGTCAAGGCTCACAAACGGCGCCCTCGCCACAGCAAAACAGCAGGGCCCTGAAGGACGGACCGAGCCTCCGGGCAACGGCTCCCAAACTAGCTCTCTTCCAGCCGTCAAGGCTCACAAACGGCGCCTCCGCCACGCCCAAACAGCAGGGCCCTGAAGGACGTACCGAGCCTCCGGGCAACGGCTCCCACTGCCTAACGTTGCTTTCTGAACCTACAAGAAAACTAGCTCTCTTCCAGCCGTCAAGGCTCACAAACGGCGCCCTCGCCACAGCAAAACAGCAGGGCCCTGAAGGACGGACCGAGCCTCCGGGCAACGGCTCCCAAACTAGCTCTCTTCCAGCCGTCAAGGCTCACAAGCGCGCCTCCGCCACGGCCGCACCACAGGCCCTGAAGGACGGACCGAGCCTCCGTGCAACCGCTCCCACTGCTACGTTGTCTTTCTGACCTATCAAAAAACTACTCTCTTCCACCCGTCAAGCTCACAAAAACGGCAGCCCTCGCCCCAGCAAAACAGGCCAGGTGCCCTGAAGGACGGACCGGGCCTCCCTGGTCACGGCTTTCCCAACTAGCTCTCTTCACCGTCAAGGGCTCACAAACGGCGCTCCGCCACGCCCAACGCAAGGGGGCCCTGAGACGGACCCGAGCCCTACCGGCCAACGGCTCCCACTGCCTAACGTTCTTTCTAACCTACCAACAAGAACAACTAGCTCGCTTCCGACGTCAGGCTCACAAACGCCGCCCTCGCCACAGCAAACAGCAGGGCCCTGAAGGACGGACCGAGCCTCCGGGCAACGGCTCCCAAACTAGCTCTCTTCCAGCCGTCAAGGCACACAAACGGCGCCTCGCCCAAACAGCAGGGCCCTGAAGGACGGACCGAGCCTCCGGGCAACGGCTCCCACTGCCTAACGTTGCTTTCTGAACCTACAAGAAAACTAGCTCTCTTCCAGCCGTCAAGGCTCACAAACGCCGCCCTCGCCACAGCAAAACAGCAGGGCCCTGAAGGACGGACCGAGCCTCCGGGCAACGGCTCCCAAACTAGCTCTCTTCCAGCCGTCAAGGCTCACAAACGGCGCCTCCGCACGCCCAAACAGCAGGGCCCTGAAGGACGGACCGAGCCTCCGGGCAACCGCTCCCACTGCCTAACGTTGCTTTCTGAACCTACAAGAAAACAAGCTCTCCTCCAGCCGTCAAACCTTCAAAAACGCTCTTCCAGCCGTCAAGGCTCACAAACGGCGCCTCCGCCACGCCCAAACCGCAGGGCCCTGAAGGACGGACCGAGCCTCCGGGCAACCGCTCCCACTGCCTAACGTTGCTTTCTGAACCTACAAGAAAACTAGCTCTCTTCCAGCCGTCAAGGCTCACAAACGGCGCCCTCGCCACAGCAAAACAGCAGGCCCCTGAAGGACGGACCGAGCCTCCGGGCAACGGCTCCCAAACTAGCTCTCTTCCAGCCGTCAAGGCTCACAAACGGCGCCCTCGGCACAGCAAAACAGCAGGGCCCTGAAGGATGGACCGGGCCTCCGGGCAACGGCTCCCAAACTAGCTCTCTTCCAGCCGTCAAGGCTCACAAACGGCGCCTCCCCCCATCCACGCCCAAACAGCAGGGCCCTGAAGGACGGACCGAGCCTCCGGGCAACGGCTCCCACTGCCTAACGTCGCTTTCTGAACCTACAAGAAAACTAGCTCTCTTCCAGCTGTCAAGGCTCACAAACGGCGCCCTCGCCACAGCAAAACAGCAGGGCCCTGAAGGACGGACCGAGCCTCCGGGCAACGGCTCCCACTAGCTCTCTTTCCGGTCCAGCCGTCAAGGCTCCAACGGGCGCCTCGCCACGCCCAACACAGGCCTGATGACGGACCTGGCCTCCGGGCAACTTCTCCCACTGCCCCTAACGTTGCTTTCTGAACCACAAGACAACTACTCTCTTCCGCCGTCAAGCTCCCAAACACCAAAACGAACAACGGCGCCCTCGCCACATTGCAAAACAGCAGGGCCCTGAAGTACGTACCGAGCCTCCTGGCAACGGCTCCCAAATAGCTCTCTTCCAGCCGTCAAGGCTCCCAAACGGCGCCCTCGCCACAGCAAAACAGCAGGGCCCTGAAGGACGGACCGAGCCTCCGGGCAACGGCTCCCACGGCCTAACGTTGCTTTCTGAACCTACAAGAAAACTAGCTCTCTTCCAGCCGTCAAGGCTCACAAACGGCGCCCTCGCCACAGCAAAACAGCAGGGCCCTGAAGGACGGACCGAGCCTCCTGGCAACGGCTCCCAAACTAGCTCTCTTCCAGCCGTCAAGGCTCACAAACGGCGCCTCCGCCACGCCCAAACAGCAGGGTCCTGAAGGACGGACCGAGCCTCCGGGCAACGGCTCCCACTGCCTAACGTTGCTTTCTGAACCTACAAGAAAACTAGCTCTCTTCCAGCCGTCAAGGCTCACAAACGGCGCCCTCGCCACACCAAAACAGCAGGGCCCTGAAGGACGGACCGAGCCTCCGGGCAACGGCTCCCAAACTAGCTCTCTTCCAGCCGTCAAGGCTCACAAACGGCGCCTCCGCCACGCCCAAACAGCAGGGCCCTGAAGGACGGACCGAGCCTCCGGGCAACCGCTCCCACTGCCTAACGTTGCTTTCTGAACCTACAAGAAAACTAGCTCTCTTCCAGCCGTCAAGGCTCACAAACGGCGCCCTCGCCACAGCAAAACAGCAGGGCCCTGAAGGACGGACCGAGCCTCCGGGCAACGGCTCCCAAACTAGCTCTCTTCCAGCCGTCAAGGCTCACAAACGGCGCCTCCGCCACGCCCAAACAGCAGGGCCCTGAAGGACGGACCGAGCCTCCGGGCAACGGCTCCCACTGCCTAACGTTGCTTTCCGAACCTACAAGAAAACTAGCTCTCTTCCAGCCGTCAAGGCTCACAAACGGCGCACTCGCCACAGCAAAACAGCAGGGCCCTGAAGGACGGACCGAGCCTCCGGGCAACGGCTCCCAAACTAGCTCTCTTCCAGCCGTCAAGGCACACAAACGGCGCCTCCGCCACGCCCAAACAGCAGGGTCCTGAAGGACGGACCGAGCCTCCGGGCAACGGCTCCCACTGCCTAACGTGCTTTCTGAACCTACAAGAAAACTAGCTCTCTTCCAGCCGTCAAGGCTCACAAACGGCGCCCTCGCCACAGCAAAACAGCAGGGCCCTGAAGGACGGACCGAGCCTCCGGGCAACGGCTCCCAAACTAGCTCTCTTCCAGCCGTCAAGGCTCACAAACGGCGCCTCCGCCACGCCCAAACAGCAGGGCCCTGAAGGACGGACCGAGCCTCCGGGCAACCGCTCCCACTGCCTAACGTTGCTTTCTGAACCTACAAGAAAACAAGCTCTCTTCCAGCCGTCAAACCTTCAAAAACGCGCCCTTTCCGGCCGTCACAAACATTCAAAAACGGCCGTGAGTGCCTAACGTTGCTTTCTGAACTGCCTAGAAACTAGCTTCAAACCTTGCTGTTTCCTGCCGTCAGCTCGAGTCCAAGGACCCTGTCGCGGGCCTCAAACACCATGGCAGTGAAGGACGGATCGGGCCTGCGGGCCACAGCCGTGAGTGCCTAACGTTGCTTTCTGAACCTACAAGAAAACCTTGCTGTCTGACCCAAAACGGCGCCTGCGCCACAGCCAAACAGCAGGGCCCTGAGGGACGGACCAGGTCTGCCGGCTCAAACCTTGCTGTTTCCTGGCGTCAGCTCGGGTCCAAGGACCCTGTCGCAGGCCTCAAACACCATGGCAGTGAAGGACGGATCGGGCCCGCGGCCGGCAGCCCATACTGCCAAACGTTGCTTTCTGCAGTGCCTAGAAACTAGCTTCAAACTTTGCTTTTCCGTGCGTTCCTGCACTGCCAACTGCCAACTTGCCTGCATTGTCTGACAGCTGGCTTTCGTGCGGCACAGCTCCGGTCAAGTCGAAACTAGCTTCAAACCTTGCTGTGTCTTGCCGTCAGCTCGAGTCCAAGGACCCCTCCGCAGGGCCCCAACACCATGGCACTGAAGGACGGATCGGGCCCGCAGCCGGCAGCCCACGGTGCCAAACGTTGCCTTCTGAACTGCCTAGAAACTAGCTTCAAACCTAGCTTTTCCCTGCCACTTTGCCTGCGTCGTCTTGCAGCTCAAACCTAGCTTTTCCCTGCGTTCCTGCACTGCCAACTGCCAACTTGCCTGCATTGTCTGACAGCTGGCTTTCGTGCGGCACAGCTCCGGTCAAGGGACCTCCTCGCAGGGCTAAAACACCATGGCAGTGAAGGACGGATTGGGCCCGCGGCCCGTAGCCCAGAGTGCCAAACATTACTTTCTGTCGCTCGTTTACTCTTGCTTCTGCATTCTTGCTTCTAACTTCTTGTTTCGTGCTTCTTTCGCTTGCTACGTTCGCTGAGACTGCCCCTCCTTTCTCGCTTCCTTTTTTGAGCTTCTTACTCTGCACCTGGCTTCCCTTTCTGTCCCCCCCTCGCTTGCCCCGCTACGTTCGCTGAGACTGCCCCTCCTTTCTCGCTTCCTTTTTTGGGCTTCTTACTCTGCACCTGGCTTCCCTTTCTGTCCCCCCCTCGCTTGCCCCTCACTTGCACTGCACAACACTTGTTGCTTGTAATCTCTTCTCTGACGCGCTCCCCCTGCTGTCGGCAGGGGTCGGCGGATATAGACTATATAGGGGTATACTGTGGATGGTTGCCAAATCCTGCACCAGCTGGGCCAATGGGCCAGGCCAATGGCACCAGAAGGAGATCCTTGGTCGAAGATTGAAACCGATGGGGTAAGTACTTCTTACATTCAATTGACATGTTTGAACCAAGGATATAGTTCAAACCCTCTGAATCAACATTTTATTGAAACTGCTTGACTCATCGAGATGGCGATGGGAAGAAAGAGTCAACTTAGAGAGAAAGAGAGAGAGAGGGAGAATAGAAGTGTCGTACGTATACTATCGTATACTGTGTAGTAGCGTATATCGTAGTCAGACATACTGTAGCCAAGATTCGCTTGTCTCAATAGATATCAATAACGAGCATTACCAACATGTTGGCCCATTTTCAAAGTTTGTCCCATTGCTTGCAGACAACCTTTGGAAAGATAAAGTCAATTTGGTAAGTCGTTGATTTCCCAAGAAAACCTATCCGTGGTAGCTTGCAGGATCATCCCACTTGGTAATTGGTCAGTACGTGGGGTTACTGATGGTTACTGTATATCATCATCGTATTATATCATATGTTTAACACTTGTCACTGTCAAATAAAGTATGTCCCAGCTATTAATGGTCTGATGGTCTGACCTCATTTTGATATCTTGGCCCATCTTGGCTGTGAAAAGCCATGGCTCACAACGCGGCGACCGAGGCAACTATGTGGCCAAAGTGGGGGCCCCATCCCTGGGAACCCCCCTGAGCCAACAGAGGTTTAACGGTTTTAGTGGGAGTTTCATCTAGAAATGAGGTTGTAGTGGGAAAATTATCGAACTAAAGAAGCGGGTTTCCAGCAAACCACGGAGCTGATTACTGGAGGATAGTCAGCAGCTACAACATATGATATAAGCCACCAGATCAAGCAACCGTGGCTGATTATTGGGGGAATGTTGGGCCATGTTGGGCCTACCAAATTCCAAACAGTGATCATATCCTATGAACATGGAAACCTGCCTCTTAGACCAAGCAGAGATTGATGTTTCCGATGTGGTCATTGTGACCCAGCTCTTTTCATGACAGTATGACTGGGTGATCCTCCGCATCCCTACCTTGGGATTGGGCATTCCGATTGCCCAAACCGATGGCATTTGATGGCAAGACATGGCAAATGTGAATGTACCATCCCAGAATCGGTCCCGCAGTCCCAGTTTCAACTCTGCAGGTGTTACCAGACTGGAAGTACAATGCTACTGCTCGTGATCCCGAGGAACCCAGAGAAGATAGGGGGGCCCAAGCGAGGATGCTATGCAGTTCTTCATTTTCAACAACTAGACCCCAACCATAATGAGCATAGATTGATTATGTACTTTGTAATATGGCCTGCTTATGGTCTGGGGTTGTTCTTTGGCAGTTGGGAGTCTTCTTGAAGGTTGGCCATGTTTCCATGGTTGCACACCATGGATGATTTACACGATGTAAAAGCCATGGTTTCATATGTGTTTCTTTCAGCAAACCCGTGATTTTTTTAACAAATATTCGTTGATGACATCTAAAGGCCCTGTGATTACATACAATGTTTGATAGTGAATGTTGCGTACTATCCATGTTTTTAATTGCAGGGATCTCAACACTCAGCATTGTCCCAGGACATGTCGGAGGATTCAGAGGAACTGCCACGGCCGAAGGGTAAAGCGCTGCGGCCTCGACTTGGGTGACACGCTGTGCAGATGTGGGGATGGGGAGCCAGCAGATGGCGTAATCTCTGAGTGTTTCCTCTTTAGGGTGGGTTGCCAAAGATGCACATTGCCAGATGATTTTGTTTGAAGAGTAGGTCAGAGTAGGTTGCTCGCAACACCCCAGTCAAGGGGCGGAAAATTGGTAGATATAGACATTAAATTACTTTTGTACCTGTTTCTCACGTCTTAGCACAGCTAGGGCAGGGTGACCTGACAGCGATGGAGAGAGAGAGAGAGAGAGATAGAGAGAGAGAGAGATATATATAAATAAACTTGTCCATTTCTCCCTGTGATTTTATCAACAATGTGGGGATCATGGGGGCCGCTCCATACTCCATGATGATTCTAGTTGTTCATACTCCCTTGCACCCTCCGGTGAAGTCACCTTCTTCAAAGGATGATCGCCAATCTCATCAACGGATGATTCTAATTGACTTTCCACAGTGCAAACCACCGCCAGCTTTGTTTACCTGTTTGCCAATGTTTTCCCCCATAGAGACTACGGAAGGACCGAAAGATGTGGAAACTGTGATGGACCCTAACTTTCACACACACAATATATATATATATATATATATTTATGATTATATATATATATATACATATCTATATATACACATTATGTATGTATCATGTGTATATATATATATATTATATATATGCACAGTATGTGAATATGTGTGTGCGTGTGTGCGTGCAGCTCAGTGCTCAGATTTTTTATGGATGGTTTGCTACCATTGACATCCCCAGTTGCTAAGGGATGCCAAAGAGAAGGCTGCGAAAAGACTGCCCAGGCAGCGGATGTCTCGAAGCATCACTCAACCCCATAAAAATCAGGAGCAGGAGCACGCTCAAAAATACATAGTGATGTACGGAAGCACAGAAAAATAGAAATCTAGCTGTCAACAGTCAAAAGGAGGAATTTCATAATTGGAATCTCAACAGGCCACTACAAGGTGACTCCCACTCGTCACTAGTTTTTTTTTAGCCAGCAGAACCGGTTTCAAAAAAACCTGGGGTCTACCAACCGAGGTGCGTACACCGGATTATGACGGTACCCCCAACACAACGATAGTTGAAGGGCGTGGGAAGTTCCTGGGAAGTGTGCCATGAGGGCCAAGAGATGTTGCATGATGTTGCCTTTAGTATCCTGTTGTCATTCCCAGTTTGGTGTTCGTAACCTCAAGTTCTCAAGACAACGTTGCTACACATCATGCTCGTGACCCTTGACCCGCTCTTTGTACTCACGAAAGTGGAGAGATATATTACATGCTGGGGGTTATATAATGTATATATATATATATATTGCATACATATATATATATATATATTATTATTATTATATATATACTATATTATATATATTATACATTATTATATATAGATATTATACATTATTATATATAGATATTATACATTATTATATATAGATATTATACATTATTATATATATATATTATACATTATTATATATATATATAATCATAAAGTTATGTTGTTTTTTTATAGTAGTCAAAACGACTCAGTTACTGTACGACAGAAAAACAACTCATCCAGTCACGCCTTAAAGGGTCACCGAGACTACTTGGGACTGCCAGGCGCTTAGCCCCAAGTTTGGAAGGCTGTCGTTGGACCACCTGGTCGCATGTGCGAATGCCCAGCGGAACGCCCTTACCGGTAAAGGGATCCCGTGGGATCCTACAGATTCTTTTCATCGATGGAAAATGAGTGTGATTCAATGTGATTCAAATGATAAAATGCCGAATCAATGCCGAATCATATGTTCATAAGATGGATTTTGACGAATTCTGGAAAATGTCTATAAGTGGTTCATGATCAATGAATATGTTTTTTTTTTGCGAAGCAATGGAATAAGAACGGATTGGATGTTTTGGATGATTGTGGTGAACTCTTTAAATCATCCTCAACGAAATGGGACTGAGTGTAGCCATGTGTAGCCAATAGTTTGGAAAGATGAAGAAACAATATGAAACAGTCATACTGAAGTGATTTGATCTTCTGGGATGATTGCTGGGTCTAATCATGGAATGTGATAGGCTTAATGAAGAGTTCTGCAGTGAAGCCAGGTTTTTCTCCAACCCACCACGGCCAAGTGGCTGGGACATTCCCGAAAATCCATCGAAGTCCAGAAGGGGTTGACTACTGGAAACCCAATGATGGTGTTTCGGGTATCCCCGGAGTATACCCCTCCAATTTTTCTGAAACAAACGGATTCTCTGAGCGTTGTTTTTCTCCTGCAAAATGTCCTCATTGTTTAATTTACTGTAGTTTTTCCTCCTTTGTAGTTTCAATCATGGCACATCGTTCATCAATGCAGCATTGCAATGGACGGTAGTTGTCAGAGCCAGTAGCTTGGGCATTGAGCATGACAAGCACGAAGCACCACAATGCGACCAGGTTCATCAGTCTCAGATTTTCCAAGAGCAGATTTCTTCGCAATCTTTGTTTGAGCCTGGAATAGTAGAATGCAGCTAGACGACGCATTGAAAAGAGTTTGTCGTCGCTTATGAAAGATATGAAAAACTGTAAATTCAAACGACATTAGAAATCCAAGGCAGGAAGATAAGGGCGGCAGATGGAGCAGGTATATAGATAGACAATGATAGTCCTCTAATGGGACGGCTGCGGACAGTCATGCCTGACAGAGAGAGAGATAGGGAAAGAGATGTATATAGATTTGTTTTACAGTACATAAAGGTAACTAATTTCAATGTTAATTAAACACGATTAAAAAAATATATATATATATACCCATATGATCCCATATGAAATTTGATGCCTCTTTTAGTTGCATTGTCTTATCCGTGTGTGCCCTGTCCCAGGTGAGCCGGCCTTTCACCCCAAACAATGAAGTTGGGCAGTCGGCCCCAGTCGAGGGGAAGTCGCCCTTGCCATATGCTGCCATGGTCCATGGCCCTGTAAACTAACAGTTTGCTACAGAAAGTGGCCCATAAAAATACTTGATTTACCCACTAAAGATGGTGATTTTCCAGTTCGCAATGTTAGTTTACCAGAGGGTAACATTGGTGTTTTTTAATGTTTTTTATATGGGATATGAGTCTGGACATCTATTCATAGCACCTCGTGGCATTTATAAACCAACTATTGGATTAAAAAAATAAGATGAAATGGGATGATGTATCATTTCTTTTGGGGTCATCAATCTGTTAATAGGACTTTATATGGCCAGTATTTTTGGATTCTTAATATGAGATGGATGACCATATACAATCTTTTGACCATGGCACATACTACGAAGGCTCATGATGATTCTTAGCACCCCCCAAAGGTCAACACTGTGCCACCGTGCACTTCTAGAAGTGATATCATAGGACGCATCTAATTGATACATCTCATGCATTGTTCAAGTGCTGGTGACAGGTTGTCATATTTACGTTGGCATTAATTATGAGGTTCGTGGTAAAGGGTAGAAACTGAATCCTCTAAACTCTAGGCTGTATGGGTGCGGGGTGGTGTGGGCCCACAATGGCTTCATATTTAAACAGAGCAACATTTGTCGCCCCGTGGGTCGTCGGGCCTTAGGACCCTGATGCCCTTGCAATTCAACCTATGGGAGGTGCAGCACGGGAAAAGAATTTGCAAATCCACCAGGGGTATTGTCGGTCAGTCTTGCAAATAGATTTTTCAGAATTCAAAGCGCACCGGACCAGATAAAACTTACTGCCTTACTCATACTTCAGTTGATTTGCGCTGGTTTCAGGTAATTTTAGACCTAGAAATGGAGAAATCAAGAATACAATAGAATGCAAGATAGACTCAGATAGGCCTTGTGTAACTATCATGTCGTGTCCCACAGTTCCACCATTTCCTCTGTGGGGCCGCCTTGGCGAGGAGAAGCGCATCTTCTCCCCCAACCGATCGCAGGGAGACCATGACTCCAACGATGTTTGGGTATTTCAAAAGGGCCTATGAAGTACGAGTTAGCAAACATTTTTTAAATCTTTGTTTAAGGTTCCATGTTTTCCCCGATCTGTTTTTCTATATTGGTATTTCATAGTATTTCACTTGCATAAAGATTAGCCGGGGGGGCCATAGATGTTCCCGACCACTTCATTTCTACAAAAATTATATAGATCTGATCAAACAGTGTGTTTTTCTCTTACCCTCCGGTAAACTAACATAGCCATGGAAAATCACAATGTTAAATGGGTAAATCCACTATAAATGACCATGTTCAATAGCTATGTTAGTTTACCAGAGGGTATCTCATTCCCCACCTGCCAGGTGAGGGTTGTTAGATTTTATCTAAGTTGCCTGGTCCTCCTCCTCCTGCCTCCTCCTCCTCCTCTCCTCCTCCTCTCGTTGTCCTGCTCCTCTCGTTGTCCTCCTCCTCTCGTTGTCCTCCTGGTCCTCCTGCTCAACTGCGACTCGCGATCCACAGTGTTCGCTGCCGGACCTCAACCACGACCATCCACATATGGTGTTCCCTGCCGGACCTCAACCACGACCATCCACGCCCAGTGTTCCCTGCCGGACCTCAACCACGACCATCCACGCCCAGTGTTCCCTGCCGGACCTCAACCGCGAGTATCCCCGCCCAGTGTTCCCTGCCGGACCTCAACCACGACCATCCACGCCCAGTGTTCCCTGCCGGACCTCAACCGCGAGTATCCACGCCAAAAGATATGCCACATAGAGTGCCAGAAGATATGCCAGATAGAATGTTAGAAGATATGCCAGATAGAATGCCAGAAGGTATGCCAGATAGAATGCCAGATAGAATGTCAGCTAGAATGCCAGAAGATATGCCAGATAAAGTGCCAGAATGTTTGCCAGATAGAATGCCAGCAGATTTGCCAGATAATATGCCAGAAGATATGCTAGATAGAATGCCAGATGGAATGCCAGAAGATTTGCCAGATAATATGCCAGAAGATATGCCAGATAGAATGCCAGATGGAATGCCAGAAGATATGCCAGAACATATGCCAGAAGATATGCCAGAAGATATGCCAGAACATCTGCCAGAAGATATGCCAGAACATCTGCCAGAAGATATGCCAGAACATCTGCCAGAAGATATGCCAGGTAGAATGCCAGAAGATATGCCAGATAGAATGCCAGATCGAATGCCAGAAAATATGTCAGATAGAATGCCAGAAGATTTGCCAGTAACAACATGTATAAATGTCATGGTGGGGATCACACGAAGTAAAGTATTTTTTTTTTCAAATGTTTTTGTTCAGCCTCCTTTTAGTTCCATTTTGAGCTGGGCGACTGCGCTGACTGCGCCCAGGTGGCCCACGCGGCCGAAGAATCCCAAGGTCGCGGCTGCGCCGCAGTTCTACGACCAGCAACGGGAGGCGAGGTCTCGAGGTCAAAATCTCCCAATGGGAACCAGGGTTTTGTTGGATATTTGGGATGGATTTTTGCACGGCTATGTTAGTTTTTTATTACCCTCTGGTTATTTAACATAGCCATGGGAAAATGGCCCATTTATAGATGGTTTACCTAGTTTACCTATTTTCAATATTACCCTCTGGTTATTTATTTAACATAGCCGTGCTTGAAATCACCATGCTATTAATTAGGTAAACATAGGTAAACCATCTATTTCGATTGGGGCCATTTTCCCATGGCGATGTTAAATAACCAGAGGGTAATAAAAAAACAAACATAAACTGAAGATTTACATCCGAGGCTTGGGGGATGTACATGGGCCCAGGACATCATCATCAGCTTAAACTTAAACAATTGGTTCCAAATCAATAGAAATGAAATGAAAAGAGTAGATGAGTCGGTAGATCATGTTGGCTGTGCATCAAAACATATGGATAGTGCATGACACATTTTTGGGTTTATCTGGAAGCCATTTTTGATACCAATATTTTCTACCAGTGTTGACTCCCCTTGGTCATGTCAGGCTCCAGGTTGCCTCAACCTGGTTTTGTTTCATGTACTTGATACACTCTATGGTGCAACTTTTTTTGACCCCTGTCTCTTTCAACGAGGGGTCCCAACAATCGACCCCATTTGTTTTCTTTTCATAGGGAAGCCTTGCAAGTGCGGAATAATTCCACCCTTAAACAATCCTTTGAGTATCCTTGTGAGTAGGTAAATTATAGGGGTTACATCCCATTAAATGGTGCTTATCACTTATCACCTAAATTATACCAACTCATAACCCCAAGTGCACCTTCAAGGCCCAAAAATGGCATTGGATTTAGCACCCCCCCCCTGTTGATACAGGGCTTGCCATTCTGGAAAGCGGTGACTTGGAAACACCAGGGCCAGTCGGGCACCCAGTGAAACAAACGAACAACAAACGATGGAACCCATCAAACCAGGATGTGAACATAAGCAGGCCAGAGGCATATTCTCTACATATATATGTATATATATATATAATAAATATTTTTTTTTTGCATAAATGTCATGGTGTATATTTGTATATGCATACGCATGTAACATGTATGATCTATACACGTGTGGACACCGATGTGTATACACAGATTTAATGTGTACTGTATACATGTATAGATGTGTGTATGTGCAGATAGTGTTGCAACATCATCATAAAATCCTGAAGCTGTTTTGAATTCAGCCGCATGCACTCCATGGCACTGAGGATTTTCAGTGACCCGCCCCCGTTCAAGAAGCGACCCCGCCACTCAGCACGCGAGTTGTTTCCATTTGTGAGGTCATGGTAGGTCCCTCTAGGTAAATTATAGTTCCCGTGACC
Source organism: Cladocopium goreaui (assembly GCA_947184155.2). Lineage (NCBI taxonomy): Eukaryota > Dinophyceae > Suessiales > Symbiodiniaceae > Cladocopium > Cladocopium goreaui. The sequence goes on along the minus strand of CAMXCT020001244.1, from coordinate 148,365 downwards.
TTAAAACCCTGGAATCATGGGAATTGGATCCGAGGAATCACCACCCATAAAGCCTGAAATATCAGGCTGGTGAAAAATGATGTTTTTACCATTTTTTACCCAGATCAGTGTAGGTTGATATTTTTGTTGGGTGGTGGAATATTCGAAGAATCACTATCCAAAATATCCACAAATGATGTTCCAAAAGGACACATGTGGAAAACCATTGAAAACCGCATGATTAAACCTCTACCATTTTGGGATGATTTATACAACCCATGAAAATGGTGATGACTTGGGGATGGTTTATGACATTGGGTTTACCACATGACTTTAATATGGGATTGAGACCACCAACCACACCCCAACCTCCCAATTTGGTGGCTGATTCGCTCGCAGTATTTTTCTGGATCGTTTTGGCAGGCATACCTCACATTCCATGATGTTATTTTCTTTTAAGCCCAAATGGATTGAACATTTATGCGGCCGATGATTGAATTTCCAGTGTTTTGCCACATCAATTCATGATCCCGATGATCAGCCATTGATGTGGCAATGATTAGTGATTATTGATGTGGCAATGATTATTGATTATTTATTGTTGATTATTGATTATTTATGATTATTTATGATTATTGATTATTGATTATGATTAAATTTCCACTGTTGATTATTCACATGATGGCCATTGCCATATATTGCCATATATTGCCATGCCACCAGCTGGCTGGTCAATCCCATGACTTTCCCGCGAAACTTGCCATGAGGCTCTGCTGCACAGCGGCGCGCCGCTGGGCTTTGTTTGAGATGCCACCGAAATCCATGGGTTGATCATCAGTTTCCCATGACCTGGTTGGTGGTGACTGGAACCATGGAATTTTGACTGACTTTCCATATGTTGGGAATGGAATAATGACCCCAACTGATAAACTCCATCATTTTTCAGAGGGGTAGGTATACCACCAAGCAGATTACCTGTGGGTATGGCTGACATTGACGCAGGCGGGCAAGCATATTGGGAGATGTTGAGGGATGAACATCCATTTGGCCAATAAAAACCAGCTATTTGGGGTACCAGGGCATGGGTTCTGACCCACACCCATGTTAGATAATTATGCAACATGTTCATGTGTCATGATTAGTTCGAGGGTGACACTAGCGCTACTAACTTCCTTGGGGGATCAAGAAATCATGTTGCGGGCTATTGTCTCATATTGTCTCCATTTCCTTGTTGAATTCGCATGTTTGATGCTAAGACCACCATTTCTATGCACTTCTGGTGGTTATATAATAGATATATATTTATTTATTTATTTATAAATATATAATTATATTTGTAATGTATATACCCTATGCGGTAATAACGTGGAAAATCCCAAGCTTTGGTGGGACAATACGGGAGTCATCGGTCAAAATGGCGGTCAAAATGACGGTAATGTAGTATTTGGCTCAAGACACACCACAGTTGTTGGACTTTCTCTTTCGTAAGATGACGACACAAGAGACCCGAAACACCTTGAAATTCACGCAGATGTGCAAATACTGGCATTCCAAGCGTTGCCACATGGGCAACGAGTGCAATTTCGCACACTCGAGCGAAGAGCTGAGATCGGCGCCACCTTTGCTTAAGACCAAACTGTGCTTTCAGTTTCATGGATGATATGGATGTGTATATGATATTAGATGGGTTGAGGTGTTGGATTCCGTGGTTTTCCCTGACATCTAGCTGTTGTCTGTGAAAGATGTTAAAGAGCCATCCAAATGGGAGGTTGGATCTATGTTTGGGTGATGTTGATATTTGACCGTTGCCATGGGGATTGTTTTTTCCTGAGCTAGACTCGAGGTTTCAGTGTCATTCATTAGCAGTTCTCCCAAAGTCTCCCCTGCGCATAGCCCATGTTCTTTAATGGTCTACTGACAAAAACCCTCCCAACTAACACCTCTAATCATCCCCTCTCAGAGGAATGTAGTCTTCCAACCGCAAGCCTCTATTTATCTCTATTTTGTTGGCAGTGTCTATGTTAATCTGTGGTATGGTATCATCCATTGTGCACCCTTCACCAATCGCTCCCCAGGTTCACTTCCAGGGGTCAGTGCCTGAAGGGTGCAGCATGCAACTTCGCCCACGGAAAGGAAGAGCTTCAGTCAATGCCAGTTGAAGCAAGAACTCCGGTGGGGCGACGCAAGGCTTGGAAGGCTGGCATGGAAGCTGCTATGAAGATCAAGGTGCAGCTGGGACAGGTGAGACAGGTGAGACAGGTGAGACAGGTGGGAGGATGGGTAGTGCTATGGAAATCCATGGGGTTCTCCAGAAATTTGATCTACGAACGGTGGATTTTCCACATCTATCTTGGTTTACTGGACGGTAGTTTGTCTCGGGAGGCATGTCGAATGACATATTCAATATTATTCAGATACTGTAGATCGGCCCATGTTAAATTTTAGATGAACTATATAAATCTATATAAGAGGATCTTTAAGCAAGAGAAACATGAATTAGCTTGGAATTATCTGAAGCAGTGCAGGTTTTTCAGCATCAAAAAGCCCCTCAAAAATCGCTGAGTCGCTGCTCCCCCCAGGTGCAAAGTCCAAGTGATGCCATCTCCCAGATGCAGTTGCTTCAGATGAAGATGAACCAGCTGGAGTCCTTGAGCATGCGTTCCTTAGATTTTTGCTGAGTCGGTGTGAAAAATGTTCCTCTTTTTTCCAAAAATTGGTGTGAATGAATCCACCAGCAATTATTCGGAATTGACATGAAGTGACTGGATAACGGTTTTGGTGATATGTGATGTTTTTTTTGGGTGGGGCCCATCGCAAGCAAAATCTCAGACTTGGCAGTCCTACATCCCCCTCCTGGTTTGGAGGTCCCGCCCATGGCTAGATCCGTGGATGGGTGTACGGTGTCCGCGGATGGCGATGTCAGGAGTGTGGCATCGTCATTTTCCAGCAGTTTCCCTGTAGATGAGCCAGGAAGCGAAGGGGTCAGCCCACTTTCCCAGAGAAGTTATGTATTTTGGCTTTAATTTGATCATTGAATCACTGCTCATTGCTAATCTGCTTGGTGGTTTCAAAGTGTTTGTTTTGTTTAATTGACGATGTTCAAAGTGTTTTTAATGGAATGATGATGAATGATGACTGCCGCATGTTAACAGGACAGGTTGAAGCCACCAACCAGTATAGTCAATAATATCTGGGTTTGTTTGAAAAAGGGGTCCCCATTTAGCCACTGTGAAATCATCATGTTCCCATATATTTTCCCTGTGAAAATTGATTAAAAAAGGTGCATCCTTATTTTCAAACAAACCCATCTCGTTGATCATTGCAGATCAATATCGATCTATGCATACCGAAGGATGTTGAAGGACATCCCCTCTGCGTTTTCATGCAGAAGTCTCTTCGAATTTTTGCTCTGCCACAGGTGCTATTGGGTAGTTGTGGCGCAGGATTTTCCCTCAGACCATGTACAGTACTTATAGATACCTATAGGATGGTTCGAGTCCTGTCCAATTCAGACGTTCCAGGGAAGGCCGGGAACACACCACCGGTGACCCAGGCTTTTTCTTCCCTTAGCTGCAAGTGGATGACCCTCGTTTGCTAACAATGGAGCTTGGAGAAGCCTTTGCTCTCCATCGCACAAAATTTGTTGTTATCTGTCGTGTCCTTGAAGTTTCACGCGGTTCAAGGGGCTAATATGAGAATAATCGATATTATGTGTATTTTACATAAATACTTGACATTTGCTCCAATTTGCATACAATATGCCCATGTCTAAATTGGCCTGCTCTTGAACAAAGCCAGATTTGAAACCTTTAGTGCTTGTTAGTAAGAAAATCTACAACAGGGGTTCCCACATGAATCAGAAGCACAAAGGAGCATTTGGGAGCGCCCGACGTCAGATTTTCAAATTTGGACCTGCAACAGTTGCAACCCCACGTTCACAAACCATCTATATATATATATATTATATATATATATGTAAATATGAATGAATATGCTATATATATATATGAACATATATATATATAATTTTTGGGCTATACCATGGTATGTCCCAAAGTAGAGATGGTTTATGATCTCCCTCCCATGGCGTCTACTTGGAGATGGTGGCAGGATCCCACGAATGAAACCCACTGTAGGCGGGTCACCGGGACGGGTCAAAGGTCGCCGCATTGGAAGAGGAGCGGCCGAGCTCTGTGCGAAGCTGAGGGTGGGGAGAAATTCATTGGAAGGACAAAATTCTGTGGATTTCATAGGATTTAACTAACAAAACTAATGGTTAAATGGGATAATATATACATATCATAATATGGAAATTAACTAACAACAATGGTGATTAAATGGAACATTCTAGAACATCATGGGGGTTTTACCTTTGTGCACTTTGGTTATTCTTTGCAGTTTGCTATGCAAGCCATGGCCCATAGAAATAGATGATAAACATGATGATTTACCGAACTTAACAAATGGTTATGCTCCATAGCTATGTTAAATAACCAGAGGGTATTATAAGGGGGAAAAAAAAACATTCAGGAAATCATATGTCCTCTTCGTCAAATTGGGGTTGGGGGTTGACCTCTAATTTTTTTCTAGTGAAGCAGCTAGGATGACATCACTCAAACCTGGCCTTTGGAACTGCATGGAGCTGTTGGGGAGCTGTTAGGAGCTATGGTTGTATCCGCATTTCTCTATTTCAGGGGCTGAGGAGCTACAGAGTTTCCCCACATGTCATAGTTCATCATAGTTTTGCTTTGGACTTAAGTAATACGCGCAATACCAAGCAAATGTTCATCCAGGCACCACCAAAACTAGTCACAGATGAGCAGGGAATGACAGGAATCACTAGGTCGGTCAAGAGATGTAAGAGTTCAGCAGAGTCCGAGTCGCCATTGGGGATTTTCATCACTCCAAAAGGGGGGATCAGCAGAAGTTTCCCCATTAAAACAACCATCCGTGGGGGCGAATCCACCATGAACTCAGACACACCCGAATATGCCATGTTTATCATGATCTGATTATCAGCGGATTTAATAATTTATGAACTATGGTTAACTCCTATAGTTTCTTCCCGGTTAGATCATCATTTTTAATGAAATCACGATGTTTGCTGGTTAAAAACCCCCAAACATCACCATATTTTCAGTCAATTTTTCGGTAATATTTCCATCATTTGCTGGTGAACTCTCATGAAATGCCTATAGGTTTCACCGTTTCACCATTGCTTTCACCAGCTGAAAAATCTTCCCATGGCGCTGACGGAGCTCACCTCCAGCCACTTCCGCGGCTTCCTGCGGAGGGACGAGGAATGGCCTGAAGACTCAGAGCCTTGGACGCCTTGGACGCCAGGTGCCGCAGTGGGGGGGTTGGAACGTCCATGGACCTTTGAAAAAGCGCGCTAATACATGGTTTTAGTCATGAAACATGATGAAACATGCATGGTTTAATAGTTTAAGTGCGTGAAAATGGTGATGAAAGGTGATGATTCAATGCATCCATACGTGAGACAATTTAAGGCAAACAAAAAAAAACACGGTGAGTTTAAACTTGATTTAATCCACCCTCAAAACTCGAATTTTGAATGGTTGAACCCTACATGCAGAAGTTTAAGAAATCTTGGGGGTGTACAGCATCACCAGCTTCAGGGGAGCAGTTGCATGCTGGCTGCCTTGTCGTGGGGTTAGAAGCCTTAAGTTCGGTTTAAGGTTGTGGGTTTCAGAGGGTTTCAAATCATGCAGGTTGTACTACCTCCCCTAAACTAACATTTCGCAGCCATCATATCAGCTTAGGCTTAAATGGCCTGTGGTACCCAATAGCTGGGTCAACGCTCCCGAAGAAGTTGTTGCAGATCAACTACCCTTTGGCTTTTTTAATATAGCTACGGAAGCCATGGCCCATCGAAATCGAAGATAAAAGCGTTGAGTTGCCTGTTAAAAATTGTGTTTTTCCATAACATCCTATATTACATCCCTTTTCACCACCATTAAACCACCATTCGATCACGATTAAATCATTAAAAAACTATATCGCTGGAGGGCGTGGCTAATTATGGATGGGGCTCGAATATATTTCACTTCATACCCATGACCTGGCGCCGCACCAAGGAGGAGTTGCTCGATCGCGATGCGGACCAGGAAGCGATTAATAAGAGATCACCCAACAGAGAAAGGATATTGTTGTTTGACCTAAAGGGCGCAAAAGGGTTCTAATTTCATCTATATAATATTATTCAAAAAAGATGTTTTTCAGATATCCCGGATATGCGCATGTGCAATCCAAACAATCGTCGTTATTTTGTTGTGCTCCAAAACTCATTGAATCATGGTCCGATGGTGCTAGCAAGATCACCCCAAACAGTTTTCAACACATCCGAAGACATAATTGATAGCCTACACGGTTGTCCCGTTCAAGTGTGACTTTCAAGTGACCTTCAAGTGTTGGAACAAACTGAGAAAGGTCACTTAGAGCGTTTGTGATGACAAACTTTCAATTGAATAATTGGAGTTTGTGATGTTTGTGATTCCGCATGAAAGAAGTGCCAGCTCAAGCATAGTCAGCTCAGTCGGGTTAGGGACCACTTTCAAATCAGAACAGTGTTGTCGGGGAAGATGTGGGAAGATGTAATATATGCTAATATGTGGAGGTTTTGTAAAATAGGGGTATCCCAAATTCACCCAAAATTAGACAATTGTAACTATTTAAACCAATGGTTTCGGAGATCCCCCATTCTAAGAAAGCCAAATTTTATGAAGACGGTCTGGGATTACCAATGCCAAGCAACTATACCTTCCTTGATTTTCCCAACCCATAAAATGGAGCAGAGCTGCTTGGTCCAAGGTACAAAGCAGGCTGTGACATTGAGTGTCTTGGTGATCCCGTGGGCCCGAGTCCCATCCTCCTCTGGTGGTGTGGAACATGGCTGGATTATGGCTTTCCATTAATTTTGGGTATGTCGTAACCCCAAGTGACTACTGTAGTATTTTTCAGAGGGGTAGGTATACCACCAACCAGTTGGTTTTCGTGAAAGCAAACGTTTTAGAAACCCCGCATTGAGGTTCGATATCCACTGTGTATGGTACTTTGACCGTCATCATGTTGCTCCAAATCAACAATATGCAAAGCGAACATGACAAAAGCACATGTGCAAGCACAGAAGGCAGTGAATATGATTCATGTGTGCATGTGGCAATTCAGCGGCCCGAAGAACGAACCACACTTTTTTCTCCACAAGGTTCAAGTCTCGTATCTATTGGATGATTGGAGGAAAACCTTCAGGCAACCATGTCCAACGTGTCCCGTTCAATCTGAAGATTTCCCGTGAACTCAACGTTCAAACCAAAACCCCTGTGGACTATGATAGTCCCAATATATGTTGTAGTAAGGGTAGTGTAAGATAGTATGACCCCATACGATCATCAATTTTGATAAATTGTAACGACCTCATTGCGACCTACTGTAACTGAAATGATGTAATTGTATAGTAACTATCCCAAATGCCAAACTTTTCAGATCAGTGACATAGTATTGCAATTTGATTATCCAGAATCCAGATCAATACAGGTTCTGGTCACTGCTCAATTCACCTGTTTGTGTCTTTGACGCATGGCCAAGGAACCGAAAGCGACCGCCACCCGAAGAGATTCCGGGTGACGTCTTTGATCGACAGCGGGTGCCCGGCAGTTGGATGGTTCACTGTTTCGGAGCCACAAATGATGGTTAATGCAGGAAGAGGCCCCAGGGCTACGGCTACGTTGACTTATAACTCTGTCAACTAGGGTTTATAGAGGATATAACTATAGTAGTTAGATGGGGTTAGAAACCAACTTACAACTAGGGGGCCCCTTCCTGTGGTGGTATCGATCATTCATGACCAACAGAAGATGTGGGATTTTTCGAGCGTTTGAGAGTAAGAACTTCAGGGAATCAGAGTTGAAAGCTCCCCTAAGCTCCCTTGGCCACCCGCCCCCTCCGACCTTCCCCCTTAAGAACCCTACAATATGTGTATCTATCACACGCACATAATGTAATGTAATGTTTTCAATCTGCGACTTGTAGGTTGTCGGTTTCAGCTTATTGAAGCATTTCAGCTGCTAATTCGTTCAGTTGCTCCATGGATCTAACATGGATCTAACATGATCATGTTTGATCCCGGAACCACCTTGTTACTAAGGGGACACCAATTTGAATTTCCGTTTGTTTTTTACCAATCAACTTTAAGTTTTTTTTTTAATATAAAAAATAAAAGTCGCTGACAGAATAATTTTCAATGACCGCATTCTGACCAGCTGTGCTATTTCCCATGGCACTGGCGCCAGGTGATTCCGGACTTTGACCAGGGCTTGATTGAACGATGCTCGTTTCGCAAGTTACCGGTAATGGGAAGCTGAGGGACTGAGGCAATATAATTATAATATACATAATTATATATAATATATGGGTTTTAAACATATGGATGTGTCTGAAAATGGGGTATACCTCAAAACAGCTCTTTTTTTAGTGGGAACATGATAAGAATCCAGTGGATTTTGAGGGGCCTTATTGTCAGACCAAGCCATATTCCCAACAGCGGAGCCCTGGCGCGCTGGTACCCTGGAACCTGCTTTCGAATCTACGATGGCAATGGAGAATCGCTCATTACTAGACGATTTGCCCATTAAATACAGAGATGTTCCGGAAATCATGTATATGATCATGTGAAATAGTGCCACTATAGGGGTTGTCTTGAAGCCGGTGCACCACGAAGAGTTCCAATGCGCTTCTATTCTGCACAAACATGTCAGTTTGCATTTGCAGCTTTACCTTTTGAAAGACTGGTGTCAGGAAAAGGGATGAATCGTAGCTGGTTGGTGAAGTCAAGTAGTTTTCATTGTTCAGCATGTTGCATCAGACATTACTCCGCCCACGTTTGCAAGTTACATGCAATTCAGTTTTGATTGGAAGGTTTGAAACTGACGCAGCGGGGTTGAATTTGAGTTCGCCAATGGACTTGATTCAGCTGTAGTCGGCCCACGAAGACCCCACATAACATTTGTTTTTTCTTTGCTGGCGGTTTCAAATACATATATAATATATGTGTTTAGTGTTTGTTTGTATTCGTTTGCGGGGTGATGACTCCCGCTTGACAAGCATATTTTCGACAGATGCGTTGCAACTCCCAATCTGTGTATGTGGGGTGTTCTATATGTACCAATTGTATCCAGCTGCCAGTGGGCCTTATCAGCCCTGAATATCAGCATATAGAAGAGTATACAATATAGTGTGATATATATTCCGCGATTGTATGGAATATGTTTTTCCTATATAGACGATACAATATACATTATATTATATATAATGTAATTTAATGCTATTTTATGTTATGTATGCGTCTACACATATATGTATACATACATACGGATATATATATATATATATGTATATACATATATGTGTGTGTGCGTGGCCATACTGGATAACATAGTATAATATATATGTATATGTATTTATATGTTATTATGTGTGTGTGTGTGTTTGTTGATTTATGTACATCTATGCAGCACCAGTTACATTCGTTGTATATCAGAAGGTTTTTGAAATGCCGCCAGAGCACATTCCCAGGACAAGTGTGTCTTGTCTTGGGTGCTGGTGGAATCGGACAGAACGTGGCCCTGACTTTGGCCCGTTTGGGCGTGGCCTGGTGGCAGCGTTGGTACATATTTTGATGTTTGGCACCCTCCAAAAGATGCAGAGGGGGTGGGAGGGTGTTGCTTTTCTATCTTTTTGGGGGTTGTTATGCCTTGAGAAGGATTATATATATATATATATAACATATTATATATATATATATGGCATAGATGCGTCTGGATTGCAGGGTATGTGTGTTTTCTTTTCATTTGCACAGGTATACATATCACGCATATGATGTATGATCGGCGGATCATGTTGCCCATCCTGCCTCATCTCGATGTAAAAATTGCGTGCTTCGCTGGCTGTGATGAATTTTTACACGTGACAACCCTGAAGAATCCCAAAACCATTTGGAGGGATGGTTTGTTTCGTGAGACACCACTCTCAAAGAATTTCAGCGGACATCATGTAGACATCATGTAGACATCATTTAGACATCATGTAGACATCATTTAGACATCTTAATTCGACATCTAATTCACTGCGCCCAATTTCTGAGGTTCAAAAGATCATCCTGGTGGACAACGACATCTATGTGGCCAGCAATTTGACCCGACAATGCTTGGGCAACAAAGGAGATGTGGGCCGCCTGGCAGCCGGGGTGCCCGCTGTCGGCGATGTGTGTCCTGTAACCGTAGCCTTCATGGAAAGCCATTTCGAAATTTGGAAAATCATCGAACTAAATTGGCCATGTTCCATTCCATAGCTATGTTGAGTTGCCAGGGGATCCAGAGGGCATATGAATGATTATGAATATATATATATGTATATATGATTGTATAGGGGTTTCTGAAGCCATTGGGGGATTCCAAGTTATCAGCTTCAAACCATTGGTCATTAGTGGGAAACCAATGGTGGAGCAACCTCACAACGGCTTGTTCCCAAGGCAAGCGAAAGGTGGACGTGGCTAAGGCTGGGCTGGAAGCCTCGCATAACCTCCGTTCAGCGCCTTGGCTTTTTTGATACCCGGGCCTTGTGGTCAACTGATGGTCAACTGATCGACCAAGAGGAAGGGGGAACTCCTGCGCCGATGCCAGGGGTTTAAGATCATTTTGGTGGGAGGCATTGCATTTTTTAACATACAGATTCTTGTACATTTGGATGTACACCAGCCCGTGCTCATTTGACCATCACTGTTTGCGTTTGAATTGTGGATTGAAAGATCAAACATCATCAGGGGAAGATTGCAGGTTTTTATGCCTCCAACATGTTTGCCAGTCAAGGAACCATTACTGTAATCAACGATTTTAAGGTGGTTTCAAATTTGGACTAATAAACAGCCATATGTGCCGTGGTCAAGTCATGGTTATTTTCCTCCGTTCACTATAAAGATTATAAAGATTCCTTAAAGATGGTGTCGCTGGATTAGTTGAAGGATTTTGAAGGGAAAATCTACGGGAAACAAAGTGTTTTTTTCATGAAACCCAGGGGTTTCCTGTAGGTCCCTTGGCCAATTCCATTGACGGTGCGATGACACCCGGTCTCCCAAGGCTGTCGTTGCCGTGCACTGCGATGCAGTGCTGGAATGGGATCGAGTGGCAGCGTTGCCGAGTTCAGGGGGAGGGCTGTGAACCTAGCAGGTTGGGTTTAGGGCAAACCCTCCGAGATGACCCGCTAACACGGAGGCAGGTTGAAAATGATTGAAGCATCAGTGGATTGGTTTAAGGGAACATATATGGGAAAAACCTGGTTTTCCCTTGAATTTAGGGGTTTCCGAGTTTCCTGTAAAGTTTCCTTTAAACCAAGCCATGGAATCATGAAACACCTCATGTTTTTCTGGTTGTGGAATGGTGGCCAATCCCCTGCACATGGTTGGGATTCTATGGAGAATGGAACAAAGTTGAGGTGAACCCTGGGGGAAAAAAGGGCAAATTAGGATGACTCCCTGCAAAAGTTGTACCAGATTGTACCATGGAAAAAAATGATGCAATGTAACTTTGATGTAACTTTGGAGCTGTAGAACACGGACCTTTTCACAGCTTAAGTCACCCAGGTAGACCTCGCACGGCAAAGTACCGTGGTCTTCAATGCCATCGATGTGGGCGTCATGTGGCGCGGTGGCATCCGCTGCTGCAATCCCCGACGTCTTCGGTCAAAATAGCTGGCTGTTAATGTATGAAAATCCCTGAGCAAAGTGGTTTGTTCTGTTATATAGATGGGCCATGATGGGCCAATGAGGGATTTTCCAGCTAATCATAATTGATTGCCGGAGTGTAGAAAGGTGATAATTTTGTGGCAGACTCATGCAGATTCCGGTGTTTTAATCACCCTGGAATATGATTTGTCACAATGGATATCATCCAGGATTGTCCCAACATGTTCCAAGTTCCGCAGCATTGTTGCAATGGTCAGCGCGCCCACCGGTCGTGGCCGTAAGGTGGGACTTCTGTGTGAATTCCCTGTGCAAGGTGCCAATTCTGGTCATGGCTTAGCTGGCTACCTGGTTGAATGCACTTGATTCTTGTAGGGGTTGCATCAACTTGAAACCACCACACCACCGGCCATCAGGTTGAGATGTTCAACTGTAACAAAGTCCTAGGACAGACATGTGAGTCCTGTCACAGCTGGCTTCCCATGTGACAACCCAGATGGTGGCAGATCTAACCATCTAAAGCCAGAATTTGATAGGTAAAAGATTGAAATGTCATGAAACGCCCATGACATCGGAGGATATCAAACAAGCAAAATGACTGGATTTATGGCAGATTATCGTGGCAGGAACTGGAGATTCCTCTTTGCGCTGGTCAATCTTTTGGATGGAAGTTTATGACCGAGCCTTGCTGACCATTGGTGATGTGAATGAGATTGAAGGGATAGTGCCTGTGATGCAGGAGAAATGTCCAGGAGCATTTCTGTGACATTTCTGTGTGCATTGTGATTTTGTGCGTATTATATCAAGTTATCAAAAAATATCTATATACGTGTAGAAATACACACAAAAAAAAAACCATATAACAGAGAGAGAGAGAGTATAAATTATAATCCATTTGATTATATTTGATTCATATATGGATTGTGTCTATCCATATAGTGCACACAAGGCGCAACTCCAAGACTCCATGGTCCAAGAACACCCCTGAAATCCCACTTTAAAAACATCACTATGACGAGATAAAAGTGGCCTTTTCACTGGGGCTAAATCCTTCATTTTTAGACAAAGCTCCACCTTTGAGGAGCTTTACACCGGGAAAGTCGATGAAGTTTGCGCATTCTGCGGCTCGGCGATGTACAGACTGGCCATGGATGACCTTTTTAGGGTACCATGCTGCTTCAAGTGCTTGGTTTATGGGACTAGCAGATTATTTCTGCCTATGAAATTAGCATGATGAAATATGCCACATCTTCAGTCTCATAGGGAAATACTCTTTCGTCAGATGCCTCTCAGATCCTTTCATCGCAGCATTTTCACATATTTCCACGGGTCCGGCCCCGTTGCAGATCACAGGCTACGACTCGGTCTCCTCCACCTTCGGGACCAATGAGAAGGCCGAAATCAGCGCAAACGGAGTATGGTCATTATAACAGTCATATTATATTAGTCTCTGATAATTTAAGATAGGTATTCAGAATGTGGCCCGTTTATGCTCATTTATTAACAGTATAAATATATATATTATATAGTTTATGTTGTAATGATTTATAATGTCTATACGTTAATTTCTATTGAAATTGTGATTGTCCATTGTAATGTTTGTTTTCCAGAGGGTAATCAACTGGTCAGCAGTGATGATCAGGATATCGTCAACTGTACAGCCTAATATAATGTAACATGTGCGTGTTCCTGTGCTTGGATTTGTCTTAAATTTAGATACTTGTCATATCTCATGGCAACCCAAAGGCAGGTTGATTTTTATATGTATATATATATATTATATTTATTTACTCGCGTTGCATTTTGTGAGCTAATCACTGACCAAATGTAATGAGCCAAGTTCGACAAAATGAACGTGCCAGGCACTTATGTTCATCGTTTTAGTGTCCCATTCCTGCTGCCGCCATGGATCCTAATCGGTTCAAACAGTTTGGTACTGCTTCAGGCTGCCTCACCAACAAACATAAGTTTGTGCTGCAATTTTTTACCGCGGTACACGGGCAAAAGCATTGTGCAAACATGTTCAGGCATGTGAAAAGTTCTGATCTGAGAGCAGCCCATGCTATGACGGAGAGCGGCACAATGAACATTCTGTACAGCTTGTTGGCGCGTACAGTGTATGATCTTCAAATATCTTTAATAGCAGAGAAGACCCAATGATAAATTTGATAACTCACATCCAATTTTACTGACTGAGTTGATTCTTAACGTCTTAACCTTGTACCATGTTGTTCTGAGTATTTGGCCAGCTCTGTTTGTTTCGCATCCAATCAGGCAATCACCCGGCAAGGCGGCATTTTGGTGCCTTGGCATCCCTGGCCTGGTCTTAGCGCAAATAGTACGTTGATGTTGGTTTTTATACATATATATATATACATATATATGTATATGAATTACAATATAAGTATGTATTATATATATATATGTGAATGTGTTTGCTTACATGTTTGTTTAAATTCGATATATACAGTTTTTAAATATATATATATGTGTGTATTTGTATATTTACGCACACACATATATATATATATACACGATACACGCATTAATATATATATATATATACACATATAGATGCATGCATGCATACATACATACATACATACGTACGTACATACATACATACATACATTCATACATACATTCATACATACATACATACATATATATATATATATACATACACACACATGTATATATTTACATATGCATATACATATATATATATATATATTATATTTAATGTATGATATACGTAGATGTGTGTGTGGGTGCACATCTATTTGAACAACGGCAACAAAATGGGTCAAGAATAAGTCTGTATGCCACTTTCTCTGGGAGTTCACCCAAGGCTTTTCTTTTCGGTCTCAGGAACGCCTGGGTCCGAGCTCCCTGAACAAGGAAGTGGTACGAGATTTCCTGAAGAATGACAGGTGTGGCTGGGCTGGGGTGTTGCACAAAGCCACGACATGCAATCGCCAGCAGGTCAGCTAAAATCATGGGGCCTAGGACCCTAGGATTAGAATCAAAACTGCTTCAAATCTTCGGGGCGCAAGGCAACTTATGCAGATGTGAATGGATTCTGCGCACGTTAAAAAACCTGATTTTTCATCAACAACTGGCTGAATTTTATAGATGGTGAGAGCTAGGGATTCCGTTCCTCCCCATCATGATACCGATCCATATCCATCCATATCCCATCATTCCCCATATGTTCACAGCATGGTTCATGCCTGACATTTTCGTTTCCTTTGCTTTTGGATTCTATGTTGTTGTCTTTTTCAAAGTCACGTGGAAAACATTGGAAGACCTTCTTTCTGTTTGTGAAAGTCAATGATCTTTGGGGCTAACCTCCAGTAAACATGTAAAGAAACACATACATAAATGAATAGATAAGCAAATCAATGCATACATATAAATTTAAATATACACATATAAATATAGATATAAATATAGAGAATAAATACATAAATATAACTATAATATTATATATATATGCGGAAAATCCACTCTTTGTATCTCATTTCATCTCATTTCCACGGGAAACCCATTGGATTTCCATAGCTCTGTTATCCTACCAGAGGGTAACCTCTCCGGTAGGCAGTTTCGATGCCACGATGGCCCGGTGCTCGCAGAGGTGGTCGACTTGGCGTTACAGAGCGTTGGAGGACGATGGGCGTTGCGACATAGTGGGCTGGTGCTCCAGTTGGTCAAAACCTATTAATGTAGGTCAAACAATAATAAACCACCCATTTGGGAATGGTTTATACCACCTATATACTAGTGGTGATTTGGTAGATGGTTTATTATTGTTTTACCCACATTCTTACATATCTAACAGTTGCCGGGAAGGCGTAGATTGTCTGACTCATTTGTTTGTCAGAGTTGACACGTTGAATGCTTTATTTCATGGAAAATCCAAAGGTACTCCAAACAATTATCCGACAAGATCTAACACGTTGACGTTTGGCACAAAGCATTGGTTTGTGGTGAATGGTTGGGTATCTTGAACTATTTTCAAGCAGTTTTTTGTTTTATTTTGTAGAGGGCCATGTTCGGGATGATTTTGGGGAAAACATGATTAAAGAGAGATGTTTTAGGAGGCCGATATAAATATATATATATACAACAGTTGAATACTGTTTATATATAATTATTTAATCAACTGAAGCTATTGAATCAACCAATTGTTAATATATCAACCACTATAGTTTATCTCATTAGTAGAACTGTTGAGTGAATAGTAGATATCGAACTCGTATAGTCAATATACATGTGTGTGTGTGTCTGATGTACATTTCTCTAGGGTTATACAATGGTAGGTGATTTCGTGGCAGGTGTTTTCGAAATGGATCAACACTTAATCAACAAACATAACTGGGCATTGTGTGTGTGTGACTTGGAACAACCTCACTGAGGCGTCACTGGAATGGTGGTTCAGACTGGGGGAATCATCTTGAAGAACGTCTTATTTCAGATTGGTGAATAAATGAAAATCAGCCAGACATATCCATCCGAAGACAGGGTTTACATGGGTTTACCATTGGATACCCTGATACACCCCGAAGTTTTGATCCTATATCAAGTAGGGTCCAGTAGGGTCCACAATAGTTTCACCCCGAATGACTTCCCAGAAATGGGTGGTCGAAACCATCCATTGCAGGTCTACCGTTCTTTTTGTTAACACACTTTTGCAGTGTATACCAATGGTTGGTTTTGTCCAATGTCATTGTGTTTTTTCAGTAACTTCCATAAAGATTGCCACAGCCGTGGCCATCTCAGATTTCCCAGGACAGCTGCGACCAGAAAGTGCCGAGGCGGGGCTCCGACATATACCTGGGTAGGGTAAATTAAAGATGAATATGGGGGTTACCTTAAATGGGTACCCCCCAAATCATCTAAATTAGACAATTTTATTGAAACCCATGTTTGTGTGGGTATTTCTCATTTTAGGAAACCTCGATATTTAGCATCTTCATATTTCGCTACTTTAGTGAGTTAAGTGGAAAGTCTCACAATTCGGTGACCAAGGGCCTCAGGGGTAACGGCTACCCTGGTAGCCACGATGATGATCTCCAATGACGCATTGAAAATATGGTACCCCCAATTTATGGCCATTGTGGAAATGAATCCCAGCAGTGATCTTCAGCAGCTCAGCCGGGGCCCAGGTGCTGAAGTTTCTACAAGCCTTGCAGCAGGAGCTTGCCATATGGGAGATCTTGGGAGAAGGGAAGAGAAAAGGAACTGTCTGACGTGAGTGTCAAATTCAATACCCATCCAAGATGATTTGTTGATTTTGTGGCACTGCCTACTGGGTTTTGATTTGAAAGTTTATTTTGGGTTGCCATGAAAACTAGCCATGTTTGTTAATCAGTTTTTTTTTGTCATATCATATGTCTCCACGTTTCTCTTGGTTCAGCTGTACGTCAACATTGTTCGAGCCCCGTGTTTTGGTTAAACTGGTTCCAGCCTCACGTGATGTTGGCTTACTAGATGGTTTGAAAATGTTCGAAACATTTTGAAACCCATCTGGGTTTGTCCGAAATAGGCTACCCTCAAAACAAAAGACATGGTTTATCATTATGTTCTCTGTTGTTCAATGACCATCCGGTGCGTATACCCCATTTTCAGACACTTTTTTTTGTGTTTGCCTCTTTGTTTGGTGCTTTGCACGACGACCACAGGAAACCGTGAAGAAGCTGTTGCCTGGCAAGGTGTCGACCATGAAGACAGTTGGGTTGCTTGACCAAGAATGGGTTGCGAGCGGGGTGACCCCTGTTGCTTGCTGGTTGCGAGCTATGCGGAACTCGTATGACCTGCTTTCATGGGTTGACCATAAGGTCTGGAACCTGCCACAAGATTCTACAAAAACAATCAAAGATATCATATATATATATATATATAATTATATATATATACATGTGTGTGCATGCATAATTATATTTAATTATACATATGTGCGTGTGTCAAATTATTCAGCTTCTTTAGACTCTAAGACAATCCCGCGGCCACTGCCGGTCTCAAAGCATCTTAAAGCATCAGAAGGCAAGGCGGCAGATGTGGGAACCAACCGACTGTCCAGGTTTATCCCGCAGCCAAAGCACGCAGAGACTCGCTTTGTGGGAAGCTGGGTGTGTCCTTGCCTCTCTTGCGCAGTGCCCTGCAGCGAAAACCTTGGAGCTTTCTGACTAGGGGGATGAACGGGTATTTTCCGGTGTATATATGTATTTATTTTATTATGGATTTTGTTAGATTTTGTTGGGCTATGTGAAAAGCAGGCTGTCAGGGCTTGATCTATATCCGAATGACTTCAGGAATTTGATCATTCCTTTGCAGCTAAGATGCAGTCAACTCACCCACCTTACTCCCGAGCAGAGCATCAAGTCGTATCAATATCCCAGCAGGGCAAATTCAAAGATTCAAAGGGAGTTCATGGCCCAGATCATCACATACTATACAGTACAAGTAAAATCATCCCGAACAAGGGTGTTGTACACCCATGTAAATTCAATGTCATGTTGTTGGTCCACCCTCACAATTACGGCCAGGTCACAATGGTTTCGCAATGGACCGGCCTACTAACCGCCCCCGCAGTCGAGGAAGGAGCTCCAGCAACTTGCCTTCGAATGGATTCTGATCATGGAAGCCCTGGAGTACCAACATGTATTCACATGACCTGCAAAAATGGGAACACATATAAACATCATATGATATGCGCATGTATATAAATACAAGGCGTTATTTCATGGAATAACGATACCATGTCGGTTTTCCATGGGCTTAGAAGTTCCAAGATGATTTTGGTAGTTTTTTTTGTGACCGTTTGGGCACCTTCTGCCCTGAGGAGGCTGTGATGCCCCAAAACATCACCTTCAATTTGGACACGGGGATGACTGGGGAAGAGCAGCTCAGCAACCTGGTTGTAGAGGACGGAGGTGAGCGGCTGAGTTGAAACCATGCCTGGGTAGCTTTCGCTATACCCGGGAGCCACGATCCGATGGGGATACCAGTCCACATCCAGAAGAAGTGGTATCTCAGTGGTATCTCCCATTCAACATGCCCCCAGTCAACCAAGTGGCAGCCCCTACCATATATGACGATGCTTAGCACAAAATATCAGATTTGTTATGTGTTTACCTAGATTATCCTAGATCCAGAAATCATATTGCAGCATAAGTTCTTTCAGGTCTATGCCTATGTATACATACATCTATGATAACCAACAATAGAATCATATGAACCATGATCAATCATAATGTAGAAATCCAGCTTCCCCATTCAGTTCCATGATCCATCTCTTTCGGGCCCCCCAGCTATAAGTTATCACTTGTGTTTAACCCCCAGTATCGATACCCATATGCCTACCATTCATATATATTCATATCCACAAGTCCATCGTTAGGTCGACCTACTCTTCAAACTTAGCGATTTCCGAACTGGCGCGCCGCATTGAATATATGCCCATGATTCCCCATTCTAGTCCATAGAATCATTACTATTTTTCTGGGAATTCCCATGAAACCTCCAACATAGTCAACATATAAATATCAAATATAATATTATATTACATGAAGTCGCTATACCCCAGAAGAATCTCATGAACTTTCGAGTAGTCAGGATATCTCACCTAAGTTAAGTACGATTACACCATATTTGTTATAATCATTGGCTAAGAGGGGATTAAATCCCAATCACAACCCCAATTGATCCAAAGGAATACCAATACTATATCAAAAAAATGCCATGAAACAATCCTAATCATTATATGACCTTCATTGGGTCCCATCACACACAATCTACAGTAAGTGGGGATGAAATCCCATTACTGCGAAATTGCCAATTACATCCTCATTAATTATATATAATATATTCCCATGAGATCACTATTATATCATCCCAGATCTATTGACCTTTGTGATCTTATAATATCACCGTTGTATTTCTCTTGATCTCTCTCTATATATATATATACACATGCATTGTAATTGTAATACTGATCAAAATCCATAAAATCACCATTACCCTCCGGCAATCAAACATGTCTGGCTGAAAATCTGCGAACTCAGCATATTATCTTTTGTGATGAATCCATACACAATCACGATCAAATTAAAACCCGACTCATATCTAATATACACTATGTCTATCATTTTGTTGACGAACAGTAAAGAAGATCACACATTTATCCCATAAATCCCATGTTTTCCCATTAATGTGCTAAAATCCCATGAAACAAAATCCCCATGAAATGAACAAGTCAACGAATCCCCAGAAAATATGTGTTTTTTCAGTGAAACAGTAGGATAACCAAATTCCCCAAAAATCCCCAGGTTACGAATTGGGCTCCCTGGGCATCCCCCTGGACCGCGCCGAGCGCCGCTTCTGCCGCGACGCCGCGCGCGACAGCTGCGGCGTCTGCGCCGCGGCCGCGGCGAACCGCGCCGAGGCGCGGCTCTTCGCCGGCGCAGCGCGCACGGTGAAGCTGGCGACCAATGCTGGGGAGGCGGGGGAGCTATGGAAGCCATGGCCCATGGAAATTAGATGGATGATAAATGATGATAAGATGACTTGCGGAACTTCAACATGGTGATTTTCCATAGAAACAAGCAAAACGTTAAATTACAAAATGGCAATTGTCATGAAAAATTGGTGGCTGATGCCATATAAAGTGGCAATTTTAATGAAGAATTGGAGGGTTGAACCCGCAAAAAATCTGATTTGTATGAAGAAAATGATGATTAAGCAATTGATTCATGGTGAAACTCGAGGGAGATAGCCACATAGGTTGAGAAAAGTAGGTTACTGAACGGATGTATGGTACAGTACATATCGAACTAGTTAATGTGGGTTACTGCGTGGTCATTATAAACCAAACAAAACTATGGCAAGTTTCATGAGGATAGTGATGAGTAACCATGGAATTTGGGGGTCCCCGAACCTATGCTACTTATGCTACCTATGCTACCATGGGTCGTAGCCTCACGAAGCACTTACGAAGTGGGATCAGTGAGATGATGTTAAGTAGGAATCGGTAAATTCCAATCCTATAGAGTCATCAGCCAACAGCCAACATAAACCAATATTACACTGATATACCCAGAAGAAAATACAACCATTTACGGTAAAATTGGGGATGGTTTACTATTGCTTTACTACCATTAGATCAATTTTGGAACATCATTGTGGGGAGTGATTCTTCGAATCTGTTTTTCTCCACCAGGAATGTCAACCTACCGTGATCTACCATGACCATCCATGATCTAACAAGCCTTAAAAAACATACCCTCCGGCTATTTAACATAGCCATGGAAAATGGCCCATGTATGGATGGTTTACCTATTAAAAATTGTGATTTTCCATGGCTATGTTAAATAACCAGAGTGCATTATATATATATAGATGGATCAATTTTGGAAACCAAGTTCAGGTTCAACGTCTCCCAGCTGCCTGGTCAATGGGTGACGCCTCAAGCAGCCTGGCGCGGGGGAAGGCTCCAAACAGCGAGGCGTGGTCCGGGGAGTCCGGGGAGCCAGGCCTTTAAAAAGAGTTGCTGTCCAGGAAAATGTATGAAAATCACATCCTGAAATAGTGGTAATGATAGTAACTGATAGTAAGGTATCATGGGAACCCCCAGCAATATCTCTAGATAGCATCAAACCCCAAAGACTATGTTTCAAGGGAAACCCATAGATATCCATGTGTTAACATTGGTTTGTTGACCCCCAATTCCCCCAATATGGCCTGATGATGGTGGTGGTCAGGCGCTGGTGGTGCCAGCCATGCCCGCCAGAGATTGGTTGCCAGGGGGCGGCGACGCCGGCGCCAGCGCTTGGCCGGCCGAACTGGGGACCTTGCCCTTGCTGAAGGTGCCAGAGATCCTCAGCGTCATTGATGGGTCGGAACCCCCCCTACCGCCTACCCCTATTGGATGTATTGGATGTATTGGCATTGTCCATTTTTGAGGGTCTATATATGGGAGGAGTATGCAGCATGCATATGTTTTTTTTTGGTGTGGTTTTGTGAGTTTGTCTTCATTGTTGAGTTTACTATTTAAACACTTGCGCAAACAGTTTGTTGGGATTTTTTCAACTTTATGTTTATAGGCCAGTCCAAGGGAAACTAATCTAAAGGGGGTGCCAGGCCATACTATTCCTGAAGTTGGGTGGGAAATTACATGGATCTCAAGAACCAGGACTATGATGACATGGATGCAATCTTCCCAAATCTTCAGTTTGGGATCAGCTGTATTCTTTCGATTTCAAACCTCAGAAAGTGGCAAGTCACTGGGTTCTTGAGCCCCAATCCTAGGGGGGTCCTGACTTTCTCCTCACTTTTTCCTCCTACAAAGCGCTGGACAGAAAGGCTTCCAACCTCTTCCGCTCCAAGGAGCAGCACCTTGGCGAAGAGCCCCAGTGCCTTGTGGGGCTACGCTTCTGGGATTCGCTCAGCCCTGGTGCCCCTGCGGGCCAAATGGTATCGCCTCAAAGGCCTGCCGCCTCGCCAGGAATCAGCACGGTTTATATGGTCCCAATATGTTCCAATTGTCGCGAAAAACATTCATGATAGATAGGTATAGATAGGCAATTGATAGGTATCAGTCACGGTCAATTCCAGATTTGGATCGTCCAAAGTGGGGTGGTTCTCAAAGACTTGGCTGCGCTCCACTACATTGGCTTTTAGCGCTTTGCCGCTTCGCAGCCTGGCCCAAGTCGCAAGCATTCCTGGTCAACTCTGCCTCCGCAATGTCTACCGACATTGAGTTGGGCCGCGTACACATGACCGTTAAGGTGGGAGATGACAAGGTGGAGTACAAGCCCAAAGAGGGTGCCTGGGTGCTGCATGGTGCGAAATGTTCAAATGAGTTGCGCTGTTCAATGTGGTTCCCCTCTGGCAATCTGACGTGGTCATCCTCGTTTTAGATCATTTTGATGTTTCTCCATGTGTGCATATCTTCGAGTTAAAGATCAAGGATATAAGTCTTGCAACATACATTTCCAGTAGTACCGCACAAGGCGGTGGCGGAAGTTTCAAAGGAAACCTATAGATCACGGATGGCAGAGCGAACCCACTGATGGACGGAAAGGTGGTGGGGGGAGTTGTGTTTTCTGGAGTGGCTGCAATGGTTGCAGTGGTCACCTCACCACAACTGTTGGATGTAGTGTGGTGTAGTGCAGTTGTAGTTGCAGTTGTAGTTGTAATGTATTGTAATTACAGTAGTGTAGTGTAGCGTAGTGCAATGTAGTGGCAGTTGTAATTGTAGTTGCAGTTGCACTTGTAGATGTAGCGTAATGTAATGCAATGAGTGTAGTGTAGTGTAGTGTTGCGTAATGTAGTGTAGTAGTTGTAGTTGCATGTATATTAGTTGTAGTGTGCTGCAGTGTAATTAGTGTAGTACAGTGTAATGGCGTGTAGTTAGTTGTACTTGTAGCTGTAGATTTGGTGGTGGTAGTAGTAGTAGTAGTAGTAGTTGTTGTTGTTGTTGTTGTGGTGGTGGTGGTGGCAGTAGCAGTAGCAGTAGCAGTAGCATCAGCAGCAGCAGCAGCAGCAGTAGTTGCTGTTGTTGTTTTTGTTGTAGTTGCAGTTGTAGTCGTAGTAGTTGTTTGTCTATCTACCTAATCTATCTATCTATCTATCTATCTATTTATCTATCTATATATCTATCTATCTATTGTTCTTATCTTATTGTTTTATCTTATCTTATCTTATCTTGTTTTTCTTATATTGTCTTATCTTATCTTATCTTATCTTACCGTACCGTATCGTATCTATCTATCTATCTATCTATCTGTCTATCTATCTATCTATCTATCTATCTATCTGTCTATTGATCTGTCTATCTATCTATCTATCTATCTCTCTCTCTCTCTCTGTCTATCTATCTATCTATCTATCTATCTGTCAATCTATCTATCTACCTACCTATCTATCTATCTATCTATCTCTCTCTCTCTATCTATCTCTATCTATCTCTATTGTTATCTATATCTATTTCTATTTCTGTATCTGTATCTATATCTATATCTATATCTGTCCCTATGTTTTTTTTCTATATCTATATCTGCATTTATTTCTATCTATATATATATATATCTTTTTCTATTTCTATATCTCTATCTATCTAATCTAATCTAATCTAATCTGATCTGATCTGATCTGATCTGATCTAATCTATCTATCTCTCTATATCTCTGTCTGTCTGTCTGTCTATCTGTCTATCTGCAAGCTTGAAAAGGAAGCTATTCTGCGAGACTTCCTCAGTTTTTGAATTTG
Organism: Cladocopium goreaui; assembly: GCA_947184155.2. Taxonomy (NCBI): domain Eukaryota; class Dinophyceae; order Suessiales; family Symbiodiniaceae; genus Cladocopium; species Cladocopium goreaui. Next base: position 124,364 of record CAMXCT020001244.1, on the reverse strand, counting down.
ACAACATCAGAAACACAGCAATTCAGAGAGACTTTCTCAAATTTTGAAGTTGACAACATCAAAAACGAAACAATTCTGCGAGACTTCCTTCAAAAATGGAAAGTTGAATGCAGAGCCGACGGCCTCGTACCAATGTGTTTTGCGATTTTTCGACTCCACTGTCTAAACTACTGCGCCTGCCAGGAAAAAGTGATACCGGGTCATACGAAGTGCTGCATCTGTCACGCTAAATCATCTCAGCAAACCTGAAGATCTGATGCTCCAAAATGCAACCCCTCTCAGGAAAGCGCCCGGACCTCCTAACAGCTCTGATGAACATGTCTCTTGTACTGCACCTGCCACGGAAAATGCATCTTTGAAGATCCTCTTCAAATGTCCCACGCCTGCCATCGTTTTTGGAAATGCTACAAAACCCTCACGTTTTGCTCGCTTTTGACAAGGTGCACAATCCCGCGTGCCTGCCGCGCGAAACAACATCTGAACGTCCAAAAGTCGTCCGAGCATGTGATGTTTTTAAAATCCTCCTGGGAATTTAGCTTAAAAAGTTCAGGACATGATGTCTTTAAAAAACTGTATTTTTTAAGGGACATACCTGGCCGGCAAAAAAAATCAGTTCTATTTTTTAAGGTAATCCTGTTGTTTGACGGCCTCCTATTCTTTACGAGGCCTTCCTAGGAAGATTCTAGGAACTTGTTTTTTTTGATTTTTTTGGTATGTTTGGGATTGTGTGTCAAATGCCTGCCGCTTCTGGAGATGCTCACAAACGTCAGAGTGAATGCATGTAAATGGCGGAAAGCCCTGCCCGAGGACTTCGACCCCAAAACGGGGAGGTACAACGGGGAAGACACAACGGGGAGACCCCAAGGGGAGACCCAAAGGGGAGACCCAAAGGCGGGAAAACACAACGGGAAAATGATGCAAAATGAGAAATGTCACTTTTATAAATTTTAAAAAATCATTTCTATCAATAAATTATGTCCACAATGAGGTTTAAAACATTCAGTGGGTCATTCTCAAGGTATTGGAATGAAATTTTGAAAGTTTTTTTTTCGATTTTTTTTTCAAAATATGTTGAAAAATGAAATTTCCATCCATAAATTCAATCCACAATGAGGTTTAAAGCATTCAGTGGGTCATTCTCAAGGTATTGGAATGAAATTTTGAAAGTTTTTTTTTTCGTTTTTTTTTTTGTCAAAATATGTTGAAAAATGAAATTTCTATCCAAAATCTTAAAAATATTCAGAACATTTCATGCTTGACTTCAACTTGGGTATCCAATTCTTTAAAGGGGCACCCCTTGGTGTGCAACTTGGGTCTCCAATTTTTTAAAGGGACATACCTGGCTACTGTGTTGCAATCTTGGTTCATTGGGGTTAGATTCTTTAAGGCTGAAATTTGCCCTGGTTCGCATTCTTTAAGAGGCTACCAGTGGTCCCTTAAAGATTCAGGGGTCAGGGTCGGAGGCCGAATTGCAAGGGGGATTTTTTAAATGTTTTTAACATTTTGACTTCGAAATGTGCTTCGCGCCACAACGGCGTGCACTTTTTGGACATCTCAACTTCCAAAAGTGGTCCTAACATGTGGTGCTTTTAACATTTTGACTTCGAAATGTGCTTCGCACCACAACGGCGCGCACTTTTTCGACATCTCAACTTCCAAGAGTGCTCCGAACATGAGGTGCTTTGCACATTTTGGCTTGGAAATGTGCTTCGCGCCATAACGGCATGCACTTTTTCGACATCTCACCTTCCAAAAGTGGTCCGAACATGAGGTGTTTTGTGCGTTTTGACTTGGAAATGTGCTTCGCGCCACAAAGGCGTGCAATTTTTGATCAATTATCTGGCCACATGGCTCCGCACCCGCCGCTTTAGCGAGCCTACCTTTCGACCCTCCGGAGCCACAAATCATTGGAAAAACACAGTGTTTCGCGACTTTCCTACCTTTTCGCGCAATTGGATCTTCTTTCTTCTGACTCTTTTTCTTCTCTGATCTTCTCTCTTCTTCTCTCTTCTTCTCTCTTCCTCTTCTTCTTCTTCTTCTCTTTCTTCCTTCTCTTTCTTCCTTCTTGCTTCTTCCTTCTTCCTTCTTCCTTCTTCCTGCTTCCTTCTTCCTTCTTCTTCTTCTCCTTCTTCTTCTCTTCTCTTCTCTTCTCTTCTCTTCTCTTCTCTTCTCTTCTCTTCTCTTCTCTTCTCTTTTTGATCGTCTTTCTTCTTCTCTTCTCTTCTCTTCTCTTCTCTGACCTTCTCTTCTCTTCTCTTCTCTGGCCTTCTCTGACTCTTCCCATCTCTGCTTTTCATCTGTCCATATTGTCAGAAGTTTGACTTCTAAATTTCCCTCGATAATATATATCAATATAGCATATTATACATCCCATAGATTCCCACAGGATGTCCCAGTCAATCCCATTAAGAACTTTATGCTTCCTATGCTTCAGAGCCAGGTGTGATGTCATCCACCTACCCTGTCTTCGAGTTTGACAAAGCAGAATGGGACAAGCACGTTGGGACGGCCGCGGATGGCATGGTGATCACCTATGAGGTGGAGAGCACGTCCGAGACCACAAGCACGGGTGGTGAAGGTGCCTGGCAAGGAACTCATGGTGGCCCTGGGGTGGTTGGATCCCCAATTGCTTTCAGATACCAGCTTGGATTACCTGGATATTTAAGAGAACTTTATTGTGAGTTGTTGGAAAACAAACTAGTTGGATGGGTCAAAATGGTTATGTATGGTTATATACTGTACCTAAGACAACCGGTGATATTTGTTGGTGCATAAAATATCCAGAGAAATAGGTTAGATTAGGTAGTATGTGTTCTTGGACCCCAATTCCACAGTACTAAGCCTCATTCAACCCTTGGTTGAATGTTATGTTTGAAAGGGCTGGCCACACAATCCACTACGTATGGGAATGCATGCCTATATTATTGCAGTGTTGCAGTACTTGTATATCCTGGTTTTCATGTAGTTGGTGATTTCAAATATGTTCCGTTTCCCCCTGCGTATCGCAGGATGGCCCCCAATGACTTTGCAATGTTGATGTCACACCGCAGTTACCCATTCCCTGGGTTTATGATGCTTAGTCAGGGTTGGTAGTACCCATTGCGGAACATTGTGGGTATACCCATTAACAAACAAACAGGTCGGTAGAGGAAGGTGCGGCTGTTCTGCCCCTTGGTGCAGAGAAGTGAAGGGTATGTTAATGAATGGGTTCTGTCAGCAGATGTCAGCAGGGTCAATAAGATGCCTAGTCAAAAGTGTTTCTATTTCAGGGTGCCTAAGTTCCGCTGTGGTATGCCGTGGTTTTCAATTGGTTACAACATTTACAACCTGGCTCAGTGATGTTTATCTATTGATTGTCATTGCATGCCTGTACAGGGATAGCTATTGTCCAAGAAATTGTGGTGCAGCATGGGGGATGCGGCCGCGCCAGGTGCAGTCCCTGAGGGTGGCTTCAAACACCCCCGCACCAAGTGCAAGATAAAGTCAGTCGCGGTTCCAGTCGCCACTAAGGGCCGTTGAAGCCCGATGGCACTTGTTTGAAGGATCGTTTGAAGATAGTGATGTGCCGGATGGGCTCCATGTTACTGGCTAAGCTGGAAGTGGAAAACTATGGAAAATTTGGGAAGACATGTGTTGTTCAGTTGTTCAACCGGAAGAGGCCTCACCATATATTGCCATATATGGCATCTATAAAGGAGACTTCCCCTTCCAGACGTGTTGCCCAGATGGCATGCTGTCATTTTGATAGCTTGGAGAGGAGGAGCTGGAAGAAAAGGGCCCAGCCCTTGGGAATCCAAGGGTACCATCCATCCCCCTGCCCTTGATGAAAAGAGTGAGGGCATCATTCAGTTTGTACCTTGCTCGTGCGAACAAATGCTCGTGTGCATGCACAGAAGGCAGACACACACACACACACTGCGACAATGAATTTTAGTTCACATACAGACAGTTGCAGAGACTACTTGCACCAAAAAGACAATGTGAATGAACTATATAGGATATAGGGATATCACATTGTGTGTATATATATATATATTATATATATATAGTTGATTATATAATGACCCGTGTTATCGCTTATGTCTCCCTTGACAATCAACCTAGTTATAGGGGTTCATAAACACAGGTTGGATGATTTCGCCAGGCTGTGGGAATCGGACAGAAGGCTTTCCCGTGGAAAAGGTTGGCAACAAGGGCGATGCTTGGAAGCATGGGAAGGTGCTCACTTTATGTTGGAAACATGTGGAAACATGTGGAACAGATATGAAAAGATCTATTGAGAGCGTGTCCAACATCATTTAGCATTCGGATGTTGCATGATTTTTTTGTTTTTGGAAAACCATTTCTATGAGTTGTGTTTTTATCAATGTCCTGCGCGTCTTGTAGCTACCCAGCTGGCCCATGACGTTTGTTCTTACAGAGATGTGTATCCTGTTTGGTAACTGGATGTAATTGGATGATATCTATTTGTGGTTCATAGCAAGTGGTGGGGTGCACATCGAAATCATTTTATAATTTTATAATTTCTCCGGCCCATTGCTGCCTTTTCAGCCATTTTGGTCTTAAATATGGTTAGTTATTAGTTAGTATAGAATCTGGGACCTACACATTTTTTGAAACACCAGCCCAGATTTACCATGCTTCCAAATGAGTTGCGCAATTTTTGTGTAGCCCTAGTGTTTTCAACCCATCCACCATGTTGAACCTCCAATCTTCACATCGTGCCTTTTTTCCAGGAGTGGTCGCTGCGGGGCTCCTGTTTTCAGCACACTGCCTGGACGGAGCTCCGCATGACGCAGCTGGTCAGCAGGGTGCTGGAGACGGCGGGCTTCGATTGCGCCAACCGGATGCCTGGCTGAAGGGTTTCATGGAGGTCTCCATTGATGGTTATAATTTTAATGTCAACCCCGGATTAATAAACCATGGTTTATTAATTAGGGGGTACCCTCCAAATAGTCACAATATGATACATAAATGGTACCATCCCAATTAATCAGCCGATTCTTTTTTAATCCAGGGTTGACATTATACAAGGTCAAAGACACTTATAGCTACATTTTGGGGATATGATGAACATTCGGAGAAAAAAAACAGAAGTCCAAGTTATTTGATGGTAGTTGGTTGAGAACAGCTATAGAATGAATAACTCGCCTTTCTACGATAGATATGCATTATGGTAGATATATCGAAGTCGTTTTCATGGGGGTTATATGCCCCAATCTAGGACAGGGTTCTTCAAATCAACTCTGATCAAACCAGTGCCATTTTTTTGGGGGATGATTCTACCTGCTCAACTGCATGTGTTTCCCCTTCTTATCTGGAGGAATGGGAGCAACCCTTGTTAAGGTGGAATGAGAGTATTGATATATCAAATAATGATGGTAGGTGTTTGCATACTGAAATAACCATATATATATAATTTCTCTCAAAGAATTATGAACCATTGCTCTTTTGGTTCTGCAAGTCCCCATTTCTGACGCACCCCCACAAAACGGATCAACACTGGATGGTATATCCGATTATCCTAAATATTCAGCTGTATGTTTGAACGGTAGCAATGATGAGCCCACGGGAGGACAGGCATTGAAGAGATACTCCCGGGAAAAGAAGACGAGTTGAGACGGAGAATGGATCAACTCGACCACATGATGCTTGTTTTCCATACTTAGCTCAGATCCATCATTGACTCTGAAACGTTGAACAACATTAATGACGATTAAGAACGATTAATAACCATTGAAACAACTAAAAACACAAAAACAAACAAACATAAACAAACAACACATGAACCAACCTTTTGTGGCCAGAGTTGGCTGTCACATGGCTGGTTGATGTGTTTTCCGATCCCTTTCTACGGAGATGAGGAAGTTGTCGTGTTTTGAACCAAACGCGATAAATATGTTAAGGGGTAACTATCCCAAATTTGCCTTATTTCAGGTCAGTGAATTATGATGATTTACCCAGAGATGTTGAACATGTGATTTCAAACCATGACAAGTCGTGGCAGCAAGGTCCAGCACGGGTCATTCGATAGTTGGACGAATAACAGACTTTTAACGACCCATCACGTGCCTAGGTTGAGAAAGAATGAAGAACATTATATAGTGAACTTGTATGTATGGCAACCCCAGCATAGATGGAACTGCTAGCACCTGGAAATCATGGGGAACGTTTGATGAACAATGAGTCACGGGAATCATTCATATATCTTTTGCACCCCTCATGCTGTGCAATCCCCAACCTGGATCATGGGAAAGTTTAAAGGAACCCCCCTACAAAGCCCTAGAACTGTGGGCAAAACCCATGGTTTTCGATCAAGATGTTCCCTTAAAGCCATAATCATATGATCAAACTTTGCCCATGTTCCAGGTCTTCAGGTCTTAGCTATTCATCACCAAGGCCCTTGGGCCTGTACCTCTACCAGCCAGACCCGGAGTCCGGCGCATGGCCACATCCCGAAGTCGAACGTTGCTGCGTGGTCTTCGAGACCTTGGGCAACGCGCGTCTCTGGGCAGAGATGGGGCAGACCCAGGGGCAGACCGCATGGCCCCAGGATACACCCAGGGCTAGTGCTGGGTTTGTTATGATTTCTTCGTTTTGGGGTGCGATAATGGGGTTGTTTATCATGATTTAGGACATGGTTAAAAATGTTAAAAGTCATGACTTTTGGGGCTCACAAGTGGCCTTGTAGCGGTTTAAGGGAATGTAAAGCAGACTCTGGTAACTAGACATATTACTTATTACTGTAAGTTCACTTTGAATGGTTGGGCGGATGAACCCCCAATGTGCGGGTGATGTGAAACCAGACATGTAACCAGCTGTGAAACCGGTGATGACAAAACATGACAAAAACAATGCAAGGGGCCAGGCCAGAACACATTTGCAGTGGGGACGAGCTACCCCTCATCGGGTTGAGTCACATAGAAATGGCTGCCCAATGCGCAGTTGGTATAGTGGACATAGAGGCTGATAAGCTGCAACTGGTAGGGCAGGTCGTGAATTTTCACTGCTAGAGATTCCACGTTAACAGATGCAAGCGGATTTTGTAGAGGTTGACGTGCTTTTGCGGCACTTTTGCAGATGCCACCTCTTGATAGCATTCGGATGCTTCGGATTAACATGGTGTGTGAACATTTCAGGAAAAGAGCCAGAGAGAGAAGGAGAGAGAACATGTACATCTTCATCAGCAGGATGGTAAGGTATTCCAGGGATGCATGACAGGTTTTCCTTGCAAAACTGAGGCTATTCATTTTTTTCCGCTGCTTGCACCATCGCACTTGGTATTGCCGTTTGAATTGCCTCAACCTAGCTAGACCTCAAACTAACCATTAAAAAAATAGTACTCTAGGTGCCTCACCCCCAACAAATTACCCACTTCTTACATAATCCCTTCACCATCCTTCACCCTAATTTTTACACACACACACACCAAACGAAAGACTGGCTTTGTGTTGGATCTATTCGATCCCTAATGGATGTGTTTCATGTGATCAGGGGGGATCTAGGGCCCGGAGGGCGCAGACAAAACTGAGGGTCAAGACCCAACACTGCCCAACTTCGATCACTTTTTTGTTCCATTTAGGAGGCATAAACATGTATAAACTCAACAGAACCCAACTTTTATATACCGGACATCACTTCCCATCCCACCGGACTCCAACGGACCCAGGCCTGGGCGACCACCTCATTGGGGGGATCTTAGCCTTGCTGCCTCACCTCTTCGAGCCAGACCTTGCGGAACTGAAGTCACCTGGTGAACCAACGGGAAGATACGCCAAACCTCACGACATGAGCGTTTTTGAACCAATACATAGAGAGAGAGAGAGATTTCACAAGAGCGCCATAGCCATTTCTTCATGAGATTTTCATGTGATTTTGGGCCCCCATTTTGGGTGGCATGTTTGTTTTTGCCTGCGAATTTTCGGGTAGTTTGCTTTTGGACAACAGTTTTATCATGACCCCTACCATCCGAAATTATTCCGATGTGGATGTTACATCTAGGAATAATTTTCCAGAATAATTTCCTTGGGAATAATTTTTAGGCACTATGGGCAAAGTGTAGGTGGCAAGACATTGGAATAATTTTGGTTAAAAGAGATAACACGATGTGGATAGACATTGGGATAATTTTGGTTACCGATGTGGATAGACATTGGAATAATTTTGGTTAACAATGTGGATAGACATTGGAATAATTTTGGTTAACAATGTGGATAGACATTGGAATAATTTTGGTTAAAAGAAACAGCAGGATGTGGATAGACATTGGAATAATTTTGATATGTAGCCTTTCAAAATGCGTGAAATTATGTGTTATAACATAACATCAAACGGTTCAAATGTTGGAACGAACTATATAGGTTTAATCTGTGATGTATCTTGCATAACCTGTAAATAACTAAATCTTCTTTTTCTAGCTTGACCAAGAAAGATCGAGAAACTTTAAAACCTAATTTAACAAGTGACCTGAGGAACCGTTTCTTGACGCCAAGAAACCAATCTCAAGGTCACTTGTAAAAATTGGGTTTGAAATCCTCTTGACTTTTGCTGGCAAAATGACTGAAGTCGTTTTGAGGGATTTTGCATGAGTAATAAAGTGAAAACGCATTGATCACCAACCTTCTTCCCCAAAAATTCTATCTCCGAAACCACCCGTATCCTCACCTGCACGCGTGTGAATACATTCTTGCTGTCAACATATGTTTGGCACCCCTGTTGTATATAGGTTTAACCTGTAACTTAGATAGCTTGTGACTAGCCACATATTTTTCTGGGCTCAAGGAATGTCAAGGAATACAGGATGTTGTGTTGATGTATTGTCAATGATTTTCAATTCAACATGCAGTGATCCTCAGCCCTTTCCCACCAATATTCTACCTCCGAAACCACCCGCATCCTCCACCTGCGGGCGTCAAGATTACTCCTGGTGTCAACATACCTCTAGGACCCGTGCTTTATAGAGGTGTAGCCTGTAAAGTAGCTTGCGCAGTCTGTACATAGCATTTGTGTATTTCTGGCCTCAAGGAATATCAAGCAATCAAAGAGATCATTCTGATGTATTTTGAGCTTCAGTTGCGAATACAATTAATAATCACCAACCCTCTTCCACAAATCCATATCCGACAGTGCCCGCATCCTCCAACTGTGGGCGTCGAAATATATTCCTGGTGTCAACGCATGTCTGGCACCCCTGTTTTGTATAAGTTTAACCTGTAGCTTACATAGTCTGTGACTAGCTACGGCTTCTTTTTTTGGAAGTCAAGGAATGAAGGATGTCGTTCTGATGCGTTTTGAATGAATTTCAAGTCAACTTACAATGATTATAAGCCCTCTTTCACCAATATTCTACCTCCGAAACTACCCGCATCCTCCACCTGCACGAGTCAAAATTATTCCTCGTGTCAGGACATGTCTGGCACCCCTGTTTGTTTAGGCTTGAATACGCTCTGCAACTCTTTCCAGAACCAGAGGTACCAAGGACCCCCTGTAATTGCAGGGGCGATGATAAAACACGGGTTCCGGACATGATAATTTAGACGCGTACAGGTGGAGGATGCTGATTGCTTTGAAGATCGAATATTGGGGAAAAAGGGTGATGACCAATTGATTTCTATTGATTTTTATTTCCTTACTCGTTTAAATTTATGGAAAAGTATCTTGCATTACTTTCCCTGTTGAATCTGTATCAAAGAAGGTTAAACGATGTTAAACACACGTCTCGAAACTTTTCTGCACATCCTGTAAGCCAGAAAAATGGAGGGGCTTTAGCTAGTTATAGACAGAGCAGGCCACTTTGCAGGTTAAACCTCTACAGCACAGGGGTGCCAGACATGTGTTGACACCAGGAATAATTTTGACGCGTGCAGGCGGAGAAGGATGCTGGTGGTTTCGGAAGTAGAATATTGATGCCTTTGCAGGTTAACCCTCTACAAAATACGGGTGGCAGACATGTGTGTTCACACCAGGAATAATTTTGACGCGTGCAGGCGGAGAAGGATGCTGGTGGTTTCGGAAGTAGAATATTGATGCCTTTGCAGGTTAACCCTCTACAAAATACGGGTGGCAGACATGTGTTGACACCAGGAATAATTTAGATGCGTGCAGGTGGAGGATGCTGATGATTTTTGGAGATCGAATATTGGTGGAAAAGGGTTGGAGATCAATTCATTTTTATTTCATAATTCGTTCAAATTTATGGAAAAGCATCTTACATTACTTTCCCTGTTGAATTCTGCATCAAAGAATGTTAAACGATGTTAAACACACGTCTCGATACCTTTCTGCACATACTGTAAGCAAGAAAAAAGGATGGTCTTTAGCTAGTTACAGATAGAACAGGCCACTTTGCAGGTTAAACCTCTACAGCACAGGGGTGCCAGACATGTGTTGACACCAGGAATAATTTTGACGCGTGCAGGTGGAGGAGGATGCTGGTGGTTTCGGAAGTAGAATACTGATGCCTTTGCAGGTTAACCCTCCACAAAATACGGGTGGCAGACATGTGTTGACACCAGGAATAATTTAGATGCGTGCAGGTGGAGGATGCTGATGGTTTTTGGAGATCGAATATTGGTGGACAAGGGTTGGAGATCAATTCATTTTTATTTCATAACTCGTTCAAACTTATGGAAAAGCATCTTACATTACTTTCCCTGTTGAATTCTGCATCAAAGAAGGTTAAACGATGTTAAACACACGTCTCGATACCTTTCTGCACATACTGTAAGCAAGAAAAAAGGATGGTCTTTAGCTAGTTACAGACAGAGCAGGCCACTTTGCAGGTTAAACCTCTACAGCACAGGGGTGCCAGACATGTGTTGACACCAGGAATAATTTTGACGCATGCAGGTGGAGGAGGATGCTGGTGGTTTCGGAAGTAGAATATTGATGGAAAAGGCTTGATGATCAGTCCATTTTCAGCTCATTGCTCTTTGCCATGTGTGGAAAAGCATCTTGCATTACTTTCCCTGTGGGCTTCTGCATTCAACAATGTTGGATGCATAGCTCGAGACCTTTCTGCAGATCTTTTCGGCGGTAGATTCTGGGTGGAAGAGGGCTGATGATCATTGCATTGTCGTTTGAAAATCGGTGAAAAAACGTGAGCAAACATCTTGGGCTGTTGAATTCCGCATTAAACAGTGTTAAGCAATGTTAAACACATGGCTCGAGACCTTTTTGATCCTTTTTGCACATCCTTGAAACCAGGCAGAGAGGGCTTGAGCAATTTACAAACTGCGCAAGCGACTCTACAGGCTACACCTCTGTAAAGCACGGGTCCTAGAGGTATGTTGACACCAGGAGTAATCTTGACACCCGCAGGTGGAGGATGCGGGTGGTTTCGGAGGTAGAATATTGGTGGGAAAGGGCTGAGGATCACTGCATGTTGACTTGAAAATCATTGACAATACATCAACACAACATCCTGTATTCCTTGACATTCCTTGAGCCCAGAAAAATATGTGGCTAGTCACAAGCTATCTAAGTTACAGGTTAAACCTATATACAACAGGGGTGCCAAACATATGTTGACAGCAAGAATATATTCACACGCGTGCAGGTTAGGATACGGGTGGTTTCGGAGATAGAATTTTGGGGGAAGAAGGTTGGTGATCAATGCATTTTCGCTATCTTACTCATGCAAAATCCCTCAAAACGACTTCCGTCATTTTGCCAGCAAAAGCCAAGAGGATTTCAAATTTTCAAACCCAATTTTTACAAGTGACCTTGAGATTGGTTTCTTGGCGTCAAGAAACGGTTCCTCAGGTCACTTGTTAGATTAGGTTTTAAAGTTTCTCGATCTTTCTTGGTCAAACTAGAAATAGAGGCTGTAGGATTGTACAAGATACATCACGGGTTCAAGTTGCAAAAGACAAGATGCCGTTCAGAAATTCGCAATAGGACAAAAATGACGCGAGAACGCGTGCGACAGGTGGCCTGAAAATTAGATACAACTTTTGGAACCGGTTCAGATTTTTTTCGCCAAACGGAGCCTGAGACTGCGACAGGCATTTTGCATTCCAACTGATCACACAAGATTCGAATGTTAAGATGGTTTTTGGGTCGAATGTTTACATGGTTTTTGGGTCATACTTGAACAAACCTGGAGATGAAATCTACATTAAAAAAAACAAATTATTCTGGATGTGGCTCACCTCAGAATAATAATGGCTCCAGTGTAGGTCATAGACACTGGGATAATAAAAAAACATATTCCAGTGTGACACCCACATGTCCACACCAGAAGGGAGGGGCCATGTTTTATCAGGGATCAGAATGGACACTTCCGTCAGCACTTTTTTTGTTTCACCTGATGAAAGTTAAGAGCGTAACATCAAGAGCGTGTTGCAAGTTGAATGTGAAAGTTAAGAGCATAGGATCTTGCATGCGGATGAAAACGCAAAAGAATAGAACGCTCTTGCCCCCCGCCACCCGCATGAGATATGCTAACAGGAGATATTCGATCAAGATGCAAGAGAATAGAACATTATTGACTAGAACGTTATTGTCCCCCCACCCCCACCCGAGATATGCAAACAGGAGATACTCGATGAAGACGCAAGAGAATAGAATAGAACGTTATTGACTATAGAACGTTATTGCCTCCCCTACCCCCACCCCAAGATATGCAAACATGGGAGAAAGCAAGACAAAAACGCTAGTGCGGTTTTCCCTCGGCTGGCTACAAATATATACAAAATTATACAACTATGATATCACACACACACACCCATGCACGCACGCATGCATGTATATAATATCATAATATCTCTATGATGCATATTTCATGAGGTATTAGAATTATATATATACATGATTATATATGTATAAATATGTATAATATACTATATATATATATATAGACGTATAGAAATTGATTGATTTTCCTATGTGTAGCTGATGGTTCCCCTGTTCCCCCCATTTGCTTCGCGCCTTAGGCGCTGCATCCTGCGCGGCCGGGACTTCGACCCATCGGATCCTGAGCTCCTGGAGACTGCCGACGTGGTGAGCTGCGGAATGGCCACCGCGGACGTGTCTTGGATGGGCTGGTTTACTATTAACTAGCAGTATGTGTATATATTATATATATATATATAATATTCATATAAACAAGAATTATTATTATCATTTCTATTATTACTATTTATTATTGTTATTTATTTTTTTTATATATCATTATATAACTGGGTAGAATTTGGTTATTACATGTTATTACTACACGCTTACGAATTGGGATGCAACCTCAAAATTCCTCGATATTATTGAATGCCCCCATCAATGACTGGTCACCCAAAATGACGAAATCCAAGTCTTTTGAGAAGTTTTCATTGTGGTATTCAAAGTAGAGCAATATTGGTGAAACAGTGGATTTTATTGATTTGTTGATTGGTTAATATGGACAACCCAGCATATTCAAGCGCCCTTGACAGCTAGCCAGTAGGTGCCAGTAGCTTTGGGGATTGTTTGAGGCAATGCTCAGGTCGGTGATGGATGTTGTGCTAGTTTTGTTTCCCCTCCACAGACTGGTAATCAATCATTGGTGGAAAACCTGCAGCTGAAATAGATCTTACCAATTCTACCATTTAAATCATTTCACATCCATTTACTGTATACAGGGGATCACTCAAAACCTTATACCAGAAATTTCTTGGGGACGAATATATCCATCCCAGTTATCCACGGTTTTCCCGTGGATTCCATGGCGCCATCGTTTTTTCGCCGGCGAAATCCAGGTTCTGGCGCAGCTGGGCTCAGCTGGCGCTGCTCCTGCCCGTCAGCTCCCCAAAGCAGAGGAGCTGGAGAATGTGACGCGGCGGAAGCGGAGGAACAAAATGGACATGGGATGATCATCCCATCTATGATCATCCCAAATCTATGGTTGTTCAGAATGGTACCACTTTTGGAACCGGCCAGCTGTTTTAAGGCCGAGGTCGATTGAGGTGCTGTAGGCCACATTTTCTTTGTAATACATGGGGCATAGGCCAACACCAAAAAAACGTACCTCCAGGTTAGCCAACAGATCACCACTTGACTAATTGTACTCAAAATATGTGGCTTAAACAATCTTAAACATGTGTTTCTCTTGTTCACTCACCAGTCACTGTATGGGTTTTTCCTGACTTGGAGTCAGAGGTGCCCATCTTTTTACGTCACCTTTGGGACCACCTCCGCGTGAAGAAAGTCGACATGTCGCTGCTTTTGTGGTTGGCCTGGCGTTTGGGATGGGTGGCTAGGACGAAGACGCTGCGGGTACAAACTTGGATGGTAAATCCTTGAAATGGTGGGTTCTTTGATTTGGGGGTACCCCCAAATAATCATCCAAAATTATCCAAAGTGTTGAGACATGATAGACATAATATAGACATGTTGAACAAGGGGTTAACTCATGTTAACTCCAAGTTGGCAAAATCTACTTTGCAGACCCTCATGAGAACATCCTGTGAAGCTCCTGTGAAGCTCACAGGTGAGAGGAGCCAATGCCGGGAATCTCTGGGAGAAAAAATCTGCAAATCGAGGTGCTCCATGGTGCTCCACCAATCAAGTCTTCACCATTAAAGATAATATAATCTGGGTAAATTTGATCACGACCTCACTGCGACCGAACCCTGGAATCATGGTTAGTAAGGGAAATCATCCCCAAGTGGCCTTAATTCAGGTTAGTGAAATATTATAATTTACCCAGGTTAGATATATATATATACTGTATATAACATGATATATATGTTCCAAAGATTTCCAAAGATTTTTTGAATGTGAAAGGCATCTTAAGAACCACTGCTTGGTCGTTCGACTCGTCGAACCCCGTTCGCATCATGTGTTTCTACTTGAACAACTCACTGATTTCGATATGGTATGTTGGATCTTGTACCTTCCCATATTATGCATATATTTATATATATTGCATATCGTGTATGTGTATATATATATATATATATATATGCACATACTATACAAATCGAATATCTATATTATATATAATTGTATACATTTGAAACATATCACAACAACAATTAGTTATTGTTGTGAATATGTATCATTCCTCTTGAAGCCACAACAAAAAAAACGGAGCCATCGTGAGGAATGTGGTTTGACCTTACGCACTCTTCATGAAGCCCAGATCTCCTGGGGAACATACTCGGACAGCAACCTGACGTGCCAGCGCGTCGCTTGGGGGAAAGCATTTCCTTAAGGGTTGCTTATCGGTGGATGTGGATGAAATGGATTTGTAGAACCATTTTAAGGTATCATGATAAATTCATGTTAACTATGTTGCTGTAGATGTTTTTTGTCGGAGCCATGTTGATCTATTTTGATAAAGGAACTTCATATACCCATAGGATCCATGTATGGTATATATACTAACATTGGGGGTATATTGATGGGATCCATGTTACCATATATTGCAGCACCATGGATCCTATGGGATACAGAGCAAGAATCAACTTCCGCGGAGTATCTCTGCGGTGATCGCGACTGTCACGTGGCACCTCCATAGATTTGAAAAAAATGACCAATATCGCCAGAGTCGTGCTGCGAACTGGTAGCCAAGATCAGAAAACCTCTTTTGGGGGTTTACCAAAACCTGTAATCTTTGGGAATTGGAAAGAGTTTGGGAACTGGAAAATTACATAGAAATTACCATTTGTTTACAAGTAAATCGACTATAGATAGTTTTATATATATATAATATATATATTACATATGTTCATCCATTTTCCAATATGTTAAATTACCAGAGGGGTCTCTTCTTGAATGAATGGATTCCCGGCCCAATCAATCCATTGATATCTATTGATATATGCCCATGACTTCCATACCTGTGAGGTATGGGCATCCATTGCAATGCACACATCAACAATTTTGTTGTGAAGGCAATGGACGCTGGCTCCTTGGCCAAGTTCTTGAAGATCGACACATGCATAGTTGATTTATGATATATGTAGATGGATTGATTAGGTTAAGAATGGTTAAACTGTCACCAACAAAAACACATAGAAATCTTCGAAATCACACACACTTTGGGTGAATATCAAGAACAAATGCACGTATTCAGTATGCATACATCCGTCACTGCTTGCGTTGCAAGAGATCCACTGGAGACAAACAGCAACCGCTTTGCTCATGATGTCCCAGAGTCTGACGGTCAAAACCTTGAGATTCAAACTTTAGATGTAGTATCAAGCCAGCCAGGCAAATGCATAGATACGAGAGATAGGTCATACCCCTGCGCAGTTATACTCGTATGATTTTATTTGAAAATTGCGTGCCCCCAAGTTCCAAAGGATTGTCATCGCTATTCAACCCAGTTGAATGCTATTGCTTGCTGCTATTCAATGTATAAACATGTGTACAATATTGTACGATATAAACCACTAAAGCGACATTATTCCTTTTGTATGATATTTTTATATACCATCTGGTTATTTAACATAGCCATGGAAATTCACCATTTTATAGCTAGGTAAACCATCTATTTCTATGGGCCATCTATACCATGGCTATGTTGAATAACCAGAGGGTAATCACCATTAATCATCCATTAATCATTAATCATCCATTAATCATCATATAATAACCATATAATAGTTTGGTCAGTTTGGTCCTTTGTTTTTTGTTCTTAGCTCCCTCCATGTTCAGCATTGGACCATCTAGGGGGCTGGACCATTCCGCCACAGGAAATGACACCTTCCTGGCTGCTCTGGACTTTGATCCCTGGCCCCAAGGGCCCCAAGGGTCGGTCAGAATTGACCAACAGAAATGGGATGGTCAAGACCTATCCCGCAACAAACATGATATTTCTAGGTTCCATGTTTTTTTTTACGTTTTAGATACCTTCTGGTTATTTAACATAGCCATGGAAAATGGCCCATAGAAATAGATGGTTTACCTATTAAAAAATGGTGATTTCCATGGCTATGTTAAATAACCAGATGGTAAGTATATATATTAAATATTGGCAGTTCAAACAGGATGGAAATCCAATGCTGGCGTGCTATGAGAGCATGGTTAGCCGATGAGGTCTTTATAACCTATCCACAGTCAGAATTCAAGGCTACACACCCAATATATCACATCTCATATCTCATAAACCGAGAGCTCTCCCGCGGGAGCGGCTCAAGTTGCAACCATCATGTGTGCGGTGGATACAAAATGATACTGTTTGACTGCGCCAAGGGCGTCACCAATTTTCCAGTTGGCTTTACCGTTTACCTGAACGTGCAAAAGTGCACTTGCTGAAGGTGAATTCAGCATATGTTATAAGTTTACGTATGTCTTCATGCTAATTCCTTTCTGGGAATGACCTCAGTGGCTAAAAAATACTAAGAAATACCAAGCAGGCAATCCCACCAAAAAAAAGATAGAAGAGTCGGAAAGCTGGAAATTATAGAGGAAACAGTGAGGAGACATCATTTGTATATCTACAACATCCTGGGCTCACTTGTCTATCGTTATTCTTGGGCCCCTTTAAAGATGTTCCTCACGCACCTTGAAACCACAAACTTGGCATTTTGAGGTTAAAGGTGGCGTTTGTGTCAGTAATTGTGTTTACTTTTGGGGTGTTTTTTTCCCCTAAGGGATGAAGAGGACGCTCCAAGTCTGGATCCATTTGGGCGAATCCTTGTCCATGTTCAACGGCTACAAAGAAATACAGTATGATACAGTAGCATCAGAGAGAGCATCAAATAATTAGCATCAAATAGCTAGATATTATCAAATAATTAGCATCAAAAAGCTTCATATTATCAAATAATAAGCATCAAATAGCCTCATATTTATAGATGTTTGATGATTTTTGCCCATCAGCCGATGAAGAGCCGTCCCAAACGCGGTTCCTTGCTACGCTTAGGACATGGCCTTCACACGCGAGAACGTCCTCCCAGAGGCCAGTGTCACAAATGAAGCTTGGGGATCTTGGGGGCTATGATTGCTATGATTTCCCGGTATACCTTATTTTCATTTATTTTCAGGTCCAAATTTCGTCCCCTTTTCATCCATTTTCATCCCAAGTCTATTTTTTTTTTCGAGGGCCCAAGCTCACCAAGTACGACGGTTATGACAGCCCTGGCTGTGCAACAGCTCACACTCTCTCTAAGTAACTGCCACGTGCAGAGATTCACCATGGAAGTTTCACCATTTCTGGCACTGCCGGAGGCTCTACAGGCGAACAGTTTGCTCAGTGATTTTGATGCAATCCTGAACTTTGAAGCAACCATGGGAATGAAGATGGCGCCTGGGATTCTTCGACCAGCTACTGCTTTCAGGACATGAGTTTCTACCAGATTCAGCCAGATTCAGAGCTAACTGTTAGAGCAATGTAACATTGTTCGTAACAAACATGGCATTTGGATACATTTGGATGATATGATTTTCCAGGCCAACTGAAAATATGCACATCATTTATATCGAATGTTATGTGTGGAACCTTCCCAACTTGGTTCAGATTTGTCACAGGTCTTAAATTTAGTAACACCGCAAAATGATGGAGAGAAGTACTTGGGAACTAGTTGACTGATAGTATTTTACGATATTTTACGTTTTTTTTGGTTGATTATGTATATATATATAATTATGTGTACAAATATAATTGTTATGTAAGGCGCCAACAAAAGAATATCACCAGACCCACCAACCACAACCCAAGGTTTAGCGCCGAGGTATTGGCTGGCAGCGATTTTGCCAGCACGGGTGTTGCCAATGCCAAGACCAGTGAGTCCCATAGGCGATCCCCTGAAGAACCGGCCGGGGGTTAATTACCCTTTGGTAAATTAACATAGCTATTGAAAATTGCCATTTATAGCGGATTTACCCATTAAAATTGTGATTTTCCATAGTTATGTTAATTTTCCAGAGGGTATATTGTATAAGTATATATTTCTGGTTGGTGGTTTGGAACCATGGAATTTTATGAATTTCCACTCAGTTGGGAATGACTAATCATCCCAACTGACGAAGTCATCTTTTTCAGAGGGGTAGGTCAACCACCAACCAGATTAAGTTGAAGCCAGTTGAAGCAGTTCAAAAAAAGTGTGTATAACACTGGAGATCCAGTGTTTGTTTGCTAAACACGTGTTTCAACAACATGACGGATTTCAACATCCAGCAAAACAAAAGGTCAATTGCACGTGAGAAAACTAATGGCTGGGGGATCACAGTGGGTTCAGGTTCCTGGCTGTGGCGATGGCTGGTGGCTCCCTATGGCATGGTGGTAAAGCGGTACTTTTTCATGATCTGGCTGGTGGTTTGGAACATGTTTTATTTTTCCATATATTGGGAATGATCACCCCAACTGACGAAGTTATATTTTTCAGAGGGGTAGGTCAACCACCAACCAGTGATGTATTATTTACCCTCTGGTAATTTAACATAGCTATTGAAAATGGTGATTTATAGTGACATTTCCCATTAAACATGGTGATTTTCCATAGTTATGTTAGTTTACCAGAGGGTATATAAAAAAGGAGACATTTGAAACGAAATGGGCCCCATGGCCCCAGTTCCCCATGACGGCCAGGGTATTGGAGGTGGCCCTCAGAGACACCATGGTCACTGCCTATGCTGCAGCTCTGGAGGGTCAAAGTGATGCACATCCGCCGCAGGATCTTCGGATGAAGATGGTTTGGGCAAGAAAAACGGGGTACGTCGGGGTAGCATGGGACCGGATACCGTATAATGGGCACAAACTTCTATGGCACAAACTTTCATGGAGAGAGAGAGAGAGAGAGTCGTTCTAAATAAGATGTGTTTTGTTCCACCATATTTGGGATAGTGATCCCCGGTAATTTTTTCCTTTTTACTCTGGGGGGTTGAGACCACCAGCCAGTTGTTGTGTTTTACATTAGCATGTTTTTTTGGTAGGTGTTGATCTGATGAAGAAAACCGTGTATTTTCCATTCAATTCCTGACGATTCCAGAAAATGTACATTTATAGTAAACCCTAAAGAGATGCCGAAACGTGTTTCCAGGATGGTAACACTATATATATATATATATATGTATATATTTGCCATATATACATATATATATATATCTATCTATCTATCATTATATATAATATATATATATATATTTCATTATATTTCCAGGTTTCCAATTGACCTATCTATTAATAGTGCAAAAGCGATGAACCCATCCAGCCATCAGATGTGGCCCTGAAAGGTGGACCCAGCTGGATGATCGGGGTGCCGCAATAGCTGGATGGTTAACCGTTATTTATTTCATGGAAAATCCGAACATCAATCGGATGATTTGGGGGGTACCCCTATTTTAGGACACCACCATCATATGTGATCCCAAAAGTTGTGACCCCCTGACAGGATGGAGTTGTATCGGACATACTCCAGTCGGTACATTCACTAGATGATCATACTATGCCAACATTGAGCATTATCCCAGAACGAGGATTCAAGGTCACTTGGGCATTTTCCAGATCATTGAAAGATGTGTGATGTGTCAACTGTGTCAACTCAATTCAGTTTCACGAGGCCAAATGCCAGTTCACCAAACACGTATCCCCAACAGGGTGGCAACAAGCCCCTGGTGCAATGGGGGCAACATGGGGCAACCCTAGCTGGATGGTTTATGCTGGAAAACCCATGAACATCGCATTAATTAAAAACTATAAAATCGATGATTGGGGGGGTACCCCTAAAGAGGAAACCACCATTTGCCAACCAGAAGGGCTGACAAAAAGGGGCCGAATCCTGAGAACAACCACAGGTCCAATGGCACATCACCGTAGCTCATGCCGTTCCGAGGCGGAGCTACGAGAGGCTTCCTATGATGCTTGGACACAGCGGGTCGATCATCCTGCTTCGACCATAAACTGCCCCTAGTTGGGTGCATCCCAGTCATCGGAACTGGATCAAATTATATAAACTTATACCCATATATATATATATATATATGGTCAGCGGCCCCCCCTCGACCCGCACTTTCCATGAGCGAGGGCAACCTCAGACCTTGGTTCTGTATCGTCTTTCTCCAAAGCTCACTGCCAAGCGAGCTCCTGGGCCTGGCCCTATCCGCTTGAAGGATTGGAAGAAGGTGGCCGACAAATTCCTCCGCCGTCGCGAAGTCATTCTCCATACGGATGGTGCCCGTGCCTACAAGTTGAAGATTCCCGGCGTCATCCATGACCACGTGGTGCACAAGAAGAAGCGTGTCAAGATCAACGGCAAGTTCACTTGGGTGAAACCACATTATACCAAGGTCTACACCCACAAACTTCCATGTGGGAAAACGGTGAAGGTAAAGAGTGGCACGCAAATCATCGATCGATTTTGGGGCATTCTGCGACAGGGTTTGAAATTTGTTAGTCGCAAGCCCGGCAGTTGTCTACTTTAGCGCAAAGTTCGCTCCATTCAATGGATTTATTTTCACAAGGGCGCCAACATATGGAAAGCAACTGGTGAAATGTTGCAATTTCTACAGAAATCGTGAGTTTGCCAGCTTCAGTGCCATGGTCGAAAAATCGTAGCTTCCGCCTGCTTCTGCATGCTCATTGTCTTTGCATTTGACGGACTTCCAATCAATATGTTTTCACACATGCTCCACCTTCTTTTCTTCTTTCCTTCACCAAACAAATGTCAACGTAAAAAGCCACGTACACCTGCACATTACATCTGCTTTGTCTGTGCAAGATTTCAATCGTGTCTCCATAAATGAATCGCAAGACATCTGCTTCTGACCCATCACGCGTAGCCCGCCTTTGTTGCGGGTAGGAGGTGTGTCTTTTCAATTTAGCATACTTTAAGTTTTTGGTTCAAACTGACGCTCTGTCCTTTTTGGTTCAAACTGACGCTCTGTCCTGCCAGCCATAAATTTGTTGTTCTAAAACTTCATGGCGCCGCCGCAAATCCTACGACCCGTGCCGCTTGCCAAGCCAAAGCCCAGAAGGACGTCAGCAGAAAACCAGGGAACTTGCAGGGACGTTGAGTGGTGGATATGCGAATCTGAAGAGTTTTGGAGGTGCTTTTTCCTAGCTGTCATCATTTTTGTTCTTAAAACCTTTCTAATTTCCATGTTTTGACAAGACCATTGTGAAATGTTCATACTCCTGCACTTCGCTATCGTGCATTGTTGTGATACATGGGCATTACATGACAATGTTTCCTCACAGTAAATCCTCATCGGAACCCAGGTCTGCTTGGATCACACCGGCCGAATCCATCCACTTAATGATCCCTTCCGAGTTCGATGGTGCCACTGAGCGGAGCAGATCACCACGTGAACGATCGGGCTTGAACACACCTACTTCCCAAATGTCAGAATGGTGGTTCGATGAGTATCCAGACCCGTGGGTAGAGTCACCAGCACACACTCCAGAAGAAGGCCGGAGCGAAATCATGGATATGGTGCCAAACACTCCTCGAGAAGATGCGGCCACACCAGTCCCGATGACACCTCCGGAGTTGTTGGCAGGATTGGGTGGTACGCTCCCGGGCACTCCTCCGGATACACCACCGATGACACCTCCTCCACCATCAACGCCAGAAAGTCAGTGAGAGAACCGCAATGTATAGATTTTCCTGAAATTGGATTTCGAAGGATTGTGTTCTTCGTTAATTTGCACTTGGTTGCCTCTGGGCTCATCATGAACTGTTTGGTTCATTGTTGGAATCTCTAAATTGTGGAGTGAGGAGTGTAAAGTGTGGAGTGTGGAGTGTAGAGTGGAAAGTGTAGTTTGTGGAGTGTGGAGTGTAAAGTGTGGAGTGTGGTGGAGTGTGGGGTGTAGAGTGTGGAGTGTGGTGGAGTGTGGGGTGTAGAGTGTGGAGTGTGGTGGAGCGTGGGGTGTAGAGTGTGGAGTGTGTAGGAGTGTAAAGTGTGGAGTGCAAAGTTTAAAGTGTGGAGTCCAAAGTGTAAACTGTGGAGTGTAGAGTGTAAAGTGTAGAGTGTGAATGGGGGAGTGGAAAGTGCAAAGTGTAAATTGTAGAGTGTGGTGTGAGGAGTGTAAAGTGTAAATTGTGGAGTGAGGCGTGTGGAGTGTAAAGTGTGGAGTGTAGAGTGTGGAGTGGAAAGTGTCGAGTGTGGAGTGTGGCGTGTAGAGTGTAAAGTGTAAAGTGGAGTGAGGAGTGTGCAAAGTGTAGGGTGTGGTTGAGTGTAGAGTGTGCAGTGTGGAGTGTAGAGTGGGGAGTGTAGAGTGTAAAGTGCCACCCCTGCCACGCAAAACGACATGACAACCTGCTTGGAAACCTTCGAAAAGGAGAGATTTTGCAGCTTCCCCCATAGACACGGCGACGCCACAGGAAAACCAGAGACTTGAGACGAGAGATGTGGGAGCATCAAAACGAGCCTTTCGTGCGAGACTTCCTCCAATTTTCACACTTTGTAGCTTCAAAATTTTCCCACGAGTTTTCGTACGAGCCTTTAAATTTGCTACCTCAAAATCGATGTTTCGTGGGAGGCTTCCGTCAATTTTCAGCACATCTCACAAAATGCCACGTCTGCCACGGAATCTGCACCTTGTCGCCACTTGACGCAGCCCTGCCAATGCGCCTCGTAAAAAACACGCAACACTACGCGTCTAAAGTGCTGCGCCTGCCACGCAAAATGACGATGGACACGTCCAAAGTGCTGCGCCTGCCACGAAAACTGCAACGCATCTTCTGAAAACGTCGCAAAAGTATTGCGCCTGCCACACACAATGACTTTCGACACGTTACAAAACACGTCTGAATGTCACGAAGTGCCACGCCTGCCACGCGAAACGCAAAAATTACCCCTTTTGGAGAACTTACCAGAGGCACGGCCATATAGCAATCGCGCGGACGGTTGCGAGTGGTTGCGGACGGTTGGGCAACGGGAACCCTTGCTACGCATTCGGGAAAGAAAGGGAAAGGAAGGGAACGGAAGGGACAGGAAGGGAAAGGAAGGGAAAGGAATGGAAAGGACGGGAAAGGAACGGAAAGAAAGGGAAAGGAAGGGAAAGAAAGGGAAAGAAAGGGAAAGGAAGGGAAAGGACGGAAAAGGAAGGGAAAGGAAGGGAAAGGACGGAAAAGGAAGGGAAGGAAGGGAAAGGAAAGGAGAGGTGAGAGGTTGATTTGGAAATCAGCCGCCGTCGCATGACCGTGCTCAAATGAGCTTGCTTGGCTATTGCACACTGTCACTCAATGTTTCCGCGCAGAGCTGAAATTACTTTACTTCGAGTTATCCCCACCATGATATTTATACGTTTTGTTACTGGCAAATCTTCTGGCATTCTATCTGACATATCTTCTGGCATTTTATCTAGCATATCTTCTGGCATTCTATCTGGCATATCTTCTGGCATTATACCTGGCATATCTTCTGCAATATGTTCTGGCATATCTTCTGGCATTCTATCTGACATATCTTCTAACACTCTATCTGGCATATCTTCTGGTATTCTATCTGGCCGTTGAGGTCCAGCAGTGCACACTGAGCTGGGAAGGTCCCAGGTTGAGGTCCAGCGGTGCACGCTGAGCTGGGAAGGTCCCAGGTTGAGGTCCAGCGGTGCACACTGAGCTGGTTTGGTCCCAGGTTGAGGTCCAGCAGTGCACACTGAGCTGGTTTGGTCCCAGGTTGAGGTCCAGCGGTGCACACTGAGCTGGGAAGTTGGCAAAGAGCTTGGCGAAGAGTTGGCAAGGCGGAAGTTGAGGTGGAAGTTGATGCAGACATGATCGAGGAGAAACTGGAGGAGGAGGCAGAGGAGGAGGAGAAGGCGGAGGACGAGGAGGAGGAGGAGGAGGACGAGGACGAGGAGGACAGCTAGCCGAGGAGAACAACTCTGATAAAATCAAACAACCCTCACCTGGCAGGTGGGGAAAAATGAAATTTGCAGTGAATGCGTCCATAATGTTCATCTTCTAAAAAGAAGCTGGCAAGAGGCGAAAAAGAAACAAACCAATTATCAGTATTACTCTCATTTGTTTGCTGTCGTTTTGCTTTTGGGTTCTCAGGCCCCCCCTTGTTTTGTTGTTTTACATTTTTCATGTCTTTTTCAATGTTTTTGAGTTTTTTTCATTTTTCCCCTGGCTCCCGTACTATGAGCATTTCATGCTTACGAATCGGCATGCTGATTGGGAAGATGGTGTGACCCGTCATGAATACTGAGAATGAACCCACACTGCAGGGATGGTCTTCCAGTCGCTGATATTTGGCATATGAAACATTTTGTTCAACCTATGCATGAGCACGTATGACATTAGAATGTGCTTTATTATCTTTGCTTTGAGTATGTGAGATACATTAGCATCAATGATTTTTTTCGTTTTAAACTATATTGATTCAGGATTGTTATTGGTCGAAAACACCAAAACAAAAATCAAAGCACAGCAACACACCTTTACATGTATGGTGTACTTCTAGTTTCAGAGCATTTTTTCAAAATATGATTCATTCAGGCGAAACACAGAGCTGAATTTGGTCCTGACCTCAAAGTAGAGAAGCTTTGGCCCACAAAAGACGGGCGACCTTCAATCCGTGTCATAGCAGGTTTGCTGCTTCTGAAGGGCGGGTTTTGCATGACGCAGGCAGGGACATGGACTTGGGTTTTTGCCCCCTCCACTGCCTGCGGTGCTTGAGAGAGATCGGGCGTCGACAAGTGGTGGCCTGCAGGAACCAATTTGTTGGAGCACGCTGTTTCCTGAGTGCCCTGGGCAGAAAGTCAACTAGTTTGTTGGAAGCAGTTCCAAATGTGAGTTGGTGTTTTTTACAGCGAAAGAATCCTCCACAAACACCAATCTCTACTGAGGTTGAAGATCCACATTTCATCCTATTTGGATGTTCCAGGGCTACTCGCAGAGCGGGCAACGTCACGTGAGAGGTCCTCAACCGAGGCTCATCGAAGTTTGCAGACTGTAAAACCTTGACGGGCTTCACGGAAATCAAGTGTTTGGTTCCAGGCCTTCATCGATCAGCTTGTGCAGCTTGTCCAACATGATGAGCAGCTAGCTCAGTTCATTTTCGGTGCTGAGTGCTGAGAGCGCGGGAGAATGTGTGATACCTGATTTGCAGGCCTGCCGTGTTCGTGGCTTTTGCAGAGCTTGACGCGGGATTCTACGAAGATCGGAAAAAGATAAAGGAGGGTGAACAAGCCCTTGCAGAAAAAAACATCACCCTGTATGCGAGAGTTCAAGGACCGGGTCAGAAAAGATTACTTTCACAGAAACCGACAGAAACAACCCATGCTTAGGACTGTTTGGATATTCGACAACAATAAAAACAGATGCTGTCACAGCTGTCCTTGAAACGACACATGCTTGTGCAGAAATTTTAGCTGCTTTGAAACTTGCACTATTACGAAATCCTGAGGTCTCAAGAGCTTGTTCAACTCAAATCCAGATGCCATCCGCCGATGGCTGGATTGCAACAACAAAGCTTTCAACCCAGTGCTCAACGGCTTGGTGCGACATACTGTGGGGAAGTCAATGAATCTTTTGCTACTCGCCGTTATTCCACTGATGAGGTTGCCAAAAGCAATCTTGGCATTGAAGTGGTACGCTTGTCAGATAGTTCCATCCAGAGCGTGCGCGAACTTGCCAATGAAATTTTGCAGGAGCACCCCGACTGCAATTGGGAAGCCCGGGCTCCATGTCCGGCCTTGAGGTGCCTGGAAGGACCGTGAGTTCACTCGACAGGATCACGTCACAAAGTGAGCAGATTTCACTGGGATGGCAGAGAAACCAAAGCTTTGGACGTCGCTCTGAACTAGTTCACCACCTTGTGAGGTTTTCATTCATTCATGGGGCCACCCCCAAGCCTGGAGCGTTCGCGGGAAAACCACAAGGATGTCAAGCGGCTATTGGTGGAGAGACAGTGGAGAGCGGACTTCACGGCAGTGGTGAGTGGCAATGGCATCCTTCATTGAGTACCTCGAAAAGACTCGAGGTCTTCCATGGCAGCATTTCCAAATGCATCAGTGGGCCCTACAACAGGAGACTGGAGGATTCGAGTTCACAGTGGCGACGAGACCATTCTGTAAAGTTGATTTGGGAGCGCTTCTGGAAGATGAAAGGTAAGACGGATACATTTGTAGTGGTGCACCTTTGGGCTGAACTTTTAGGTGGCATTTACTGAAGTTGGTGTTCAAATGGATTTGTTTGTTTGGGACTCCTCCAGTTTCTCATTCCTTAAAGGCCCCTTCATGGGCCCACCATATCCAAATCACTCCTTGAGCACGATGCCGATGCACGGTTGTATGTCATTGGTTGTGCCAGTTGGTTTCAGAATGTTTGATACCTGAACTCACAAGAATAATGATCCAAGATCTATTGATGTTGTTTTAGGGTTTCAAGTGAATCCAAAACTCAATTTGTATGCTTGCCTTTTGTGGTGTCACATGGTGTCACTTTCTTCAATAATGCCCATGCCTGCGCGGTGCTTCTCATTTGCCGTTTGGGCTCGGCCAATTTAACGCGCCGAACAAAACAAAGCGAGAATAACATGACCAACCAAATTCCTTCCTGCAATAACGCAAGGTTCAATTTCTTCATCGATGGGTTTGAGGTTGTTTTGTTGGTTGGAGATGCCTTTTATGTAGTTTCATCCATGTTCCGGGGGCATCGGAGGCAGGGCGGTGCATTGAAAGTCCTTTCTGGAACCAATGGCATCTCACGAATGGATCTTGGAGCTCGCAGAAGACGGTAAGACGAGCCCAGGCCAGTCGAAGCCACTGACCAAGAGCAGGAACCTGAGGGCTTCACAGGTATCTTCTATGACCAAGCGCCATGTCGCGTTCCAAGGTGGCGACGAGAACATGGCGCGGAGAAGAAAGAAGAAGAAGAAGCAGAAAAGGCTCTTGGTGCAGTGTTTAATCGTTTGAACATATTTTCTCATCGGTTGATAAAATCATGAACTCCAGTTCATTTGTTCGGTGTTTGGATGTCTTTGGATGTTGGGATTATTCAGGTGCATATGCCGAGGAAACATGGAACCATGGAACCTGCAAGTCGTGCAGGGTTCAGGAGCTCGTGATGGCTTTGACCAGCAACTACCGGCATGTTTGGACCCGGCGCTACTAGTGCAACTACTGGGTTCACTACAAAGTCAACTGTTCGTGCAAATGAAATAGTAAGAGTCAAGAGTCGAACCATGTCTCCACCAACGAATAGCCAAACATCTGCTTTGAGCTAAAACGCGTAACTCGCCTTGCTTACGGGTAGGAGGTGTTTCTAGAAGTGCTCAATTTTCGTGTCTGCTGTCTTGTTCATGTATGATTATGACATGTTCAAACTGTAAATATAGAATTATGCAAGAAGATTGTTGCTGACAAATTCTGGCAGATGCATCAGTTGCACGATAAGACCAGGAAGTGCGATGGAAAACACATGGAAATTGCGGGTCGAGGGGGGGCCGCTGAGCATATATATATATATATATATATAGTGACGGACAATCACTTAGAACGTATTTTGGAAAAAAATCTGAATATTACTGCTTTTTTTACGTTCTAAGCCTTGCACTTAGAACGTCGAAAACCATACACTTAGAACGTCCAAATATCAAGATTCATCACTTAGAACGTACCGGGGATTTAACACTTAGAACGTGTCTAGGTCACTGATGATAGTGGAAAGGCTTGTGAAATCATCGATTTTCTCGAAGGTTTTGGATTGTAGAAGTATTTATATTATATACATTTATAATGTATGTATTTATATATATACAAGTATATATACATATCATATGGTAATTGTTCATAATTATAGTGGCGGACAATCACTTAGCACGTTCTAAGTGTTGGTTTACGTTCTAAGTGATAAATGGGCCTAAGTGATATTTTGACGTTCTAAGTGATGAATTTTCCCTACGTTCTAAGTGATGAAATTTTGCTACGTTCTAAGTACGAAAAAAAATGGAAAAAATACGTTCTAAGTGATTGTCCGTCACTATATATATATATATATATATATATATCTTTTTATTTATATAATATTATATATATATATATGGAATATCACCACTTAGAAACATGGGTTACTGACGGGGATACACGCGCCAGTTGAAACCATGAAAATCGATGAAAATCGTTAGCTGCCCCCAAAATGTTGGCGCGCATGGCCATGGCCATTGGCTGGTACTTTGAGGGCCTACTATAAGGCATAAATGATGACCATATACTATCACATTATAGTATAAACATGTGCAGTTTTGTAATGTAGGGCTCGTCCTGGGATTAGCTGTTGCTGATCTCAGTTGTAAGTTGATTTCAAGGGTTGACTTGCAGATTGCGACTTATCCACTTTTTGGCATTTAGGTCACGTGACATAGCTTTGGTGTTGACCAGAAATGGATCTAATTTTAATCTTACTCTCCGGCAATTTAAACTCGGTAATGAAAAATCACCCATTCAACTTCGGAGATTTCACGGCTTTCCATGTCTGATTACCAGAGAGCATCCCATTCTTGGGGACAGCGTTCAGGACATCATCAAGCTGGCGCTTTGCCTTACGACACATGTGGAGGGTTGATTGAAGCGGTGAAGCCGGTCTTTGCGGCTTATCGGAGATAAGGCGGGCCCCAAGGGTCTGATCATCACCACGCTGAGACAATGGTGGCTGTCTTCAAGGCATTTGCGCAAGGCTTTGTCATCATCAGCGATAGCAAAAAGACTCAGGCTCGGTCACAAATTGTACTGTCTCATCATCCTGGTCACAATCATTACCCTCTGGTAGTCTAACTTGGAGGAAAATCCCCCATTCAGAAATGATTTGCCCATTAAAAGCCGCGGTTCGAAAAGGATTTCCCTGCCTGGCATGACCTGCATGTCACTGCATGTCTTTACTGTCCATGCGCAACCCGCATTTTCTCAGGTTGCGGGAAAAGTAGCACAGCTTGCCCTGCCCCCTGATGCGCAACGCACTGCAGATGGGCTGCTGAAAATGGTGAGCCGCTGTGAGCTGCGCTGGAGATCCTTCATGATATGCCAAAAACATCCAAAAACTCTATCTACTAGAATCTGAAAGTGGGGCCCCTAAGCCCCAAACGTTTGCTAAGTTGATTTGTAACTATAGGAAAAAGTGGTATTTATGCACGATGGTTCTTACAAACCAACCGATAGTTGGGGAGTAGCACCTTTTCATACCTGTTCGGCGGATTCCTGACTTGGCTATGGGTCAAAAATGGTATAGGGTACCCCCAAAGAATTTATGTCACTGGATAGTGCTATGACTTACCCGACAGTGCTTCGGTCTTGGGTCTTTCAATTTGATCCAAAGGCATTTGGTGACATATACATATTATACATATTTTACATTTTGTACATATTATACATTTTAGACATATCATACACACACATACATATATATATATAGAAACACACACATATATATGTATATATATATGTATAGACATACTGTATCATGCCCGAATCATTCTCAGAAAAGCACCCAATGTTTCATGGTCCCAAGTTGAAGGCTATTCCACCAATGGCCCCGAGTTCCAAAAGTCGGGCTTCATGGGGAATATGCATTCCCAGTGGTGAAAAGTGACAACAACACGTATATAAACCACACACACATATATATATATATATATATATATATTGGCCTATATTAGCATATAGTAACCAGAGTTTAACCCACACATTAACCTATTTATTATATAACCTGTACCAACCTACATTAATATATACAGAATAACACATAATCAGAGGTTCACTCGATAAACCAGCTATGTACCCAGCTTATGACAAAATCATCCCAATATCCCAGGCCCAAGGCAAAGCCGTCCACCCTAACGCGCGAAGGGAAAGTTTGGATTTGAATGCCCAGGTCTGGTGGTGGTGGAAGGGAACGTTTTTTGGGGTTTTGTTTTTTTTTCCAAATTTGTTTGTGCGAGTTTCGGGGTGTTTGTTTAGATATGTTTGGATAGATTTGTATTTTATGTTCTGTGGTGAAAAGTGGATACATGGATTGTTTTTGGAAGGATAGGTTGAATACATTCACCAGCTGTGGCTCTACATTCCTCAGGACCGACCAAGCCCCATGACGTTGTATACAGTTACGTATACGTAATATACATGCATGCTCGTACACACACAGATATACATATTAATTATATATATATACATATTATATATATACATATTATATATATATACATATACATATATATATATATGAATAGACACATGTGTATATCGGTATCTATTGCGCAGCTCTTTGGGCAAAGGATGCGGCGTAATTGTTTGAATTTTGCTTTTTTGGACGTGCAGGGGCCTGACAAAGGCTTCCGAAAAAAGGCAAGTGTTAGCATGTTGCTAAGCTTGGGAACCATAGTTAACGCCTTGGATTTTATGCAATAGTTTCTTGCTTGGGGGTGCCAAAATATATGTGTTTTCCTAAATGCAATTCAAGCCTAGTATTTCAGTGCATTGGGGTAACGTAACTGCGCACCTCGACATGAATTTGCCTTGGAAATATCCATCCAACCAGGTGCAACCAGAATGATTCCTGAAACTTTCCAGTTTTCTTGCGGTTCGCGGGTGATGACCTTGCCGTGCTGAGAGGTTTCTGGCTTTGAGAGGTTAATCAGCATTGAGTCACAGTGAGCGGTGGCTCTGTGTCGGATGGCTATGGGCCATAAATTGACGAGCAATGGACCAACTGACCCGCATGAAAACTGGTCGTGCTCACTGATTTTTTCATAAGAATCCCTGTTTGTTGGTGAACATATTGGCCTAGACACAGTTTGCACGGCATGTCTGTCAAGATGAGACATGACGTTTAGCTTCGCCATGTTCGAGCTTCTGTTGTGGCAGTCTTAGATGCTGACATTTTTGTTGATGATTTAACTTGATTTAACCCCATAATTGCTGCTGTCTTCATTTGTTTTGCCCACTTGCTACTGGGCAAACATGGCCCAGGGAACCCATCAGGATTTGAACAGCCCGGGAAGAGCCTGGTGCTGCCAATGTGGGAATTGGGCTCAGTGGATTGGGAACAGGAGCGTTACCACAGACATTCATTGAGGATGGAATAGTATGTATATACCCTCTGGTAAACTAACAGAATTATGGAAAATCACAATGTTTAATGGGAAAATCCACTGTATATATATATATATACATTTTATGGTAATCGAACATGGCCAGCCAGAATATCCAGAATAGATCATTTTCCCATTCAAACACCATTTATATATATATATATTTATTTATTTATATATACTGGTTGGTGGTTTGGAACATGACTTTTATTTTCCATTTCATATATGGGATGTCATCCTTCCCATTGACGGACTCCATCATTTTTCAAGAGATTCAAGATGGTTAAACCACCAACCAGATATATATATATATATATATATTGTGTTTTTCTTGGGAGGTGGTTGCTTTTGTGGTGGTCGTTCTTTTGACAGTTGATTGGCTGATTGGCACTTTGTGTGTGCTGACCTTTTACATCCAGAATGTTCACACATCAATACCATCTGGCTATGACTAACATAGCCATGGAAAATCCCCATTTTTAATGGGAAAACTCACGTAATACATGGGCCATGTTCAATAGCTATGTTAGTTTACCAGGCCGGGTATATCACACAGCAGTAGCTTCACTAGATCTTTGTGGTGCATCGGCCCGCATCGGCCCTACATCCTGGATGACAATGTCTATCAGTCTATCGATGTCTATAGATGTCTATAGATGTCATGTATGAGCTACCTCTTATATTTTAAACAAATGGAAAACAACAACAATAGTAATTAATTACATATATAATGACATATAGTGACATATATCGGAATTGATGTGGTGAACCCTGGGTCTGCAAGATGCTTTCCAGCATCCATATTTGTTTGGGACTTGTTGATTTTTTTCTTGGGTGTACTAAGACTAAGAGGTGCAGCAAATCATCAGAATGCTGACTGACCCAAATCCCGCTAGCCGGCAGCTCATGTACTAACATATCTCGAGGCGCAAGAAAACAAATCGGGAGGTTGCTATTTTTGCCAGTGGATACGTGATGTACGCGTAGATATCAAGGAAAACCATGGAAAACGCTGTTGCTGCGTGGTGATTTCAAACATCATAAATCATTGTACATGATTCCATCATATTCCCTGCCTCTGGCACAAACTCCCAAGTAGGTGAGGATGTCAATAGGATAGGTGGAAGATGCGCAAAACCTACATGAAAGTGCTAGATGTGTCAAATTATAACCTGCTTGTCGCGCGGCTGCAAAGAATTGCGAAGACACTACAGGTAGGAAGTTGCGCTTAAAACCTTTACATTTTATGGTAATCGAACATGGCCAGCCAGAATAACCAGAATAGATCATTTTCCCATTCAAACACCATATATATATATATTTGATCTATCCCCGGGGCAGTAACAGTGAGCACAAGCCAGGGGCACAAAATGAGCACCAGCCAAATGCAGAAAATAAGGGGGTCTAATCTGGTAATATGATACGGATAAATTCTTATACCAAAACCAAAAAAAAGGATCAGGTAGACACCATGAATATGTAATCATCAAATGGTTGAAAAAATGTTTCATGTGAATCGGAAGGAATCAAGCTGCACAGGTGTCTGTTTCTCTCTTCTCGGCTCTGGCTGCTACAGATTTGCCATTATACATTTTATGGTAATCGAACATGGCCAGCCAGAATATCCAGAATAGATCATTTTCCCATTCAAACACCATTTATATATACTGGTTACATTTTATGGTAATCGAACATGGCCAGCCAGAATATCCAGAATAGATCATTTTCCCATTCAAACACCATTTATATATATATATATTTATTTATATATACTGGTTGGTGGTTTGGAACATGACTTTTATTTTCCATTTCATATATGGGATGTCATCCTTCCCATTGACGGACTCCATCATTTTTCAAGAGATTCAAGATGGTTAAACCACCAACCATATATATATATTGTGTTTTTCTTGGGAGGTGGTTGCTTTTGTGGTGGTCGTTCTTTTGACAGTTGATTGGCTGATTGGCACTTTGTGTGTGCTGACCTTTTACATCCAGAATGTTCACACATCAATACCATCTGGTTATGACTAACATAGCCATGGGAAATCCCCATTTTTAATGGGAAAACTCACTTAATACATGGGCCATGTTCAATAGCTATGTTAGTTTACCAGGCCGGGTATATCACACAGCAGTAGCTTCACTAGATCTTTGTGGTGCATCGGCCCGCATCGGCCCTACATCCTGGATGACAATGTCTATCAGTCTATCGATGTCTATAGATGTCTATAGATGTCATGTATGAGCTACCTCTTATATTTTAAACAAATGGAAAACAACAACAATAGTAATTAATTACATATATAATGACATATAGTGACATATATCGGAATTGATGTGGTGAACCCTGGGTCTGCAAGATGCTTCCCAGCATCCATATTTGTTTGGGACTTGTTGATTTTTTTCTTGGGTGTACTAAGACTAAGAGGTGCAGCAAATCATCAGAATGCTGACTGACCCAAATCCCGCTAGTCGGCAGCTCATGTACTAACATATCTCGAGGCGCAAGAAAACAAATCGGGAGGTTGCTATTTTTGCCAGTGGATACGTGATGTACGCGTAGATATCAAGGAAAACCATGGAAAACGCTGTTGCTGCGTGGTGATTTCAAACATCATAAATCATTGTACATGATTCCATCATATTCCCTGCCTCTGGCACAAACTCCCAAGTAGGTGAGGATGTCAATAGGATAGGTGGAAGATGCGCAAAACCTACATGAAAGTGCTAGATGTGTCAAATTATAACCTGCTTGTTGCGCGGCTGCAAAGAATTGCGAAGACACTACAGGTAGGAAGTTGCGCTTAAAACCTTTACATTTGATGGTAATCGAACATGGCCAGCCAGAATAACCAGAATAGATCATTTTCCCATTCAAAGACCATATATATAAATATATATATATATAGTCATCCCCAAATAGATGGAAAAGTAAATCCCTGCTAATTTGATGGTGAATTACTTTTTCATTTGTTTGGGGATGACTATATATATATATATATATACATTATATACATATATGGATGGGATTTCCCAGCCAGGATGGAGCACAGAAACCATGATCTCTGGCATTGCATCCGGCTCATGCAGGTCATCAAGTCATCGCCGCGCGATTCACATGAGTCCAGCATCACCCCATTGCGCAATGACTGAAATGACCCCAGAGATCCCCAAAATCGTGCAGTAAAAACATCTCGAAAACATTGTGGACATCGCCGGTCGCGGCCCAGCAGTGCCAAGGTGGACCTAGTGTGCTTTGTTTTGATTTGTGGTGTGGCATCATAGAGTCTTATAGAGAGAGAGAGAGGAAAACAAAAAGCATCTCGCAAATAGCCAAACAATGATGAAACAATGATGGATTTTTTTTACATGAATCATGAATGCATCTGAATGGTATGTACTCAAACTTTGTTCATTGCCGCCATTGCCGGGGCAAATCGGAGACGAAACCAGCGCTGAAACGTTGGCGTGCTGTGCGAAACCCACGGGCGTTTTCCAACACATTCCAACGTGGCATGAATATCATTGAATGTCCCTATCATATGCCTATCATATCCCTATCATCCCTTAAAATTGCATATGTGTTTTGGATGTCCAATGGGTTGGTTTGTAGCAACCATCTACCATAAATCAATTGATATAAATCCTCTTGTTTGTTGGTTATAAAATATTGATCCTGTTCCATGCCTGAAAGTTAGATGATGAGTTCCAGATCACACCACATGACCAGGCGATGGCTGGGCCCACCATTCTTGAGGTTGGGGAGTTTTTTGTGGGGCGCCAGCTGGTGGGCCAAAAAACAAGGCAAACCATGCAGGCGAACGAACAATAAAGTCATCCCAAGAAAGACAGAAACAAACAGAAACGTAAATTGCTGCGAATTTAGTGATGATACTCTTTTCCATCTTTTTGGGGATGACTATATCCAAAAGGTGTTGTAGTTATACAATTCCTTGTTTCTACGGCGATATATTTCTACCTTCCGTGCATGCAAGATGTGGACATCGTGAGCCATGGTGTTAACATGATAGATGTGCTCGTACGGGTGGAAAGACATAAAGAGATGGATGGTAGATAGATAGTCAAATGGGTAGACAGACAGGGAGAAACTGCAGATATGTAGATCGATGGATAACAGATGGATGGAGACAATGAGATGGATAGACGTACGGAAGATGTGACATACCCTCTGGTAATTTAACATAGCTATTGAACATGGTGATTTATAGTGGATTTTCCCATTGAAAATGGTGATTTTCCATAGTTATGTAAACGTTTACCAGAGGGTATCCATCTATAGATTTCGATGGGGAGACGGCCAGGCGGTTAGGCAGAAGCTGTTGGACATGAATGGTCCGGTGGCACTGTTTGTTGGGGGCCGACCTGCCGGGCCCGGGTGGTATGATGCTATATGATGCTAATATTATAACCCATAGGATCCATGTATGGTATATATATATATATATGCTAACATTGGGGGTATATTGATGGTAAATGTTACCATATATATATATAGCATACATGGATCCTATGGGTAATATCCCCACTGTTTCAAAATTGTTAAAATTGTGGAATGGTTGATTTTTTGGTTTACCATATTAAACGCATATCAGGTCTCTGAACGATGATATCTTGCGCACATGTTCATGTAAGAAAGTTGCTGCTCGAGTTTTGCATTCCGAAATGAGGGCTGTTTGTTACAAGATTTTTTTGAGCCTTGGATGTTGTTTAGAACGAAACAAAAATCGGAACTCAGGGTGGTATTTCGGTGTATTTTCAAATGGTGGCGTTCCTATGTGTAAAACCTCATTGAGACTAGGCCAGCTCAAAGACATCGCTGGTGACACAAAGCCCTGCAGGGACCCCCGTGATGTCGGCGTGATGTCGGGTCACTTTTGGGGCGCCCTGATTGAGGGGAGGGACATAGTTTTACTGAGGAAAAAAATGGTTGAGTAGTTGACACTTTTTCATTTGCCCTGAATATCATGATATATCCACACATGTGCTAAGATGGTTCCAAAAGAAAAAAGAACAATATTGTCTTTGGCGGTGTAACAGTTGTTTCTGTTCTTTGTTTCTTTGCTCTAAAGTTGCACAAGCACTCCTGCATGACATTGTTCTACCATCTTTTCTGCTGCGGAACAAACGTTACCAGCACCTTTGACACCGCGGTTTTGAATGGCTGGGTGGATGAAATGGATCGCCCTGTTTAAGCAGAGGCCGTCAAAATCAATCTTCAACGCGGATTTGAAGAAATTTGGCGTGTCACATGAAAGTTGTACAGTTTGTTATGACGAAGCTGGTTTAGATTTGCCATCTTAATTGTCAGCTTCCAATGTAATATATATATATATATGTGTGTGTGTTTCATTCATGTTAATTTATGTGTTTTTTTGGGCTATATGCTGGATGCAGAGATGTTGGTCTTGTGGGACCAGCCGTGGGCCACGCCAATGGCAGAAATGTGGCATTTTCACATGGCATTTTCACGTGAGCAACGGAGGCAGCCTGGTTGAATGTGGTTAATGGCAGCCGTTGTTCTGTGCTGATCGCCTCCACAAACAAAGCATAAAATACACAGAGAGAGTCTCCTAAAGATGGCTCAAGGGCTGGCCCGGATGGTGCGCGTTGTAAAAACCCACCTGGCAAACTGATCCGCGAAGAGATGTACCAATGCCTACTGACAATAATATGGGATACGAAAGCTTGTAAGCACACTACTAGCAACTAGTCTTTAGTATATATTATATCGCAATTCCTGACCGCATGAACCAGAGCTTAGACATGCTGTGACTGTGGCCGAAGTGGCTCAAGGGTGCGTAAGTTCACCCTGCTCTCGGGCCGCGTTTCGGGCGATGTGCCGCTGAGAAAACTCGCACTAGCGGCAAGATCCCAAATGATTTCCATACGATGTGACTGGGTGGTGATTGAGAAGCTAAGTTTCAATATGGTTTTGTTTGTGAGTTACATGGTAACCCACTGGTAGACCCCTGTTCATGTTTGCATTCGCCGCATTGTCATCGGTCATGCAACAGTTTCAGCACTTGCAATATATTGACAGAAGGCATATGGGATAAACCCTCAGCAGTTACGAGTTCATACTCGATGATGGATTTGCGGTGTGTATTGTCAGCATGTTTGCCAACCTTGTTTTCTATTTTGGAAATGCACCCAGCTATGACTGGAGCTGTATGTCCAGTTTTTGGTTCCAACAACTGCCATGGGACCATGAAGTAGAAAGTTTACCCTGGGGGCAGATGTCCCACAGGAGTAGTTTCAGGGAAACTATTTGCAGGACTTCTGTACACTTCTTCAGTTGAACAAATGTATAAGTTTCAGGTTGCCTGCCCCTTGCCCTCCGGTGTCACCCAACGTGGCTTGCTGGAATTTCTCCTATTTATATCTATATATATGTATATACATACATGTACTTATTGATTGTATTCTATTGTATTGAGTATAGTATAGTATTGTATTGTATTGTATTGTATTGCACATTGTATTGTATTGTACATTGTATTGTATTGTACATTGTATTGTATTGTACATTGCATTCTATTGTGCATTGTATTGTATTGTACATTGTATTGTATTGTTTTGTATTGTTTTGTATTGTATTGTATTGTATTATACTCGTATTGTATTGTATTGTGTTGAGTATAGTATAGTATAGTATTGTATTTTATTTGTATTGTATTGTATTGAGTATTGTATTGAGTATTGTATTGTATTGAGTATTGTATTGTATTGTATTGTATTGAGTATTGTCTTGTATTGTATTGAGTATTGTATTGTACTGAGTATTGCAGTGTATTGAGTATCCTATTGTATTGAGTAGTGTATTGTATTGAGTATTGTATTGTATTTTATTGTATGTTGTATTGTATTGAGTATTGTTGTATTGTATTATGTATTGTGTTGTGTTGTATTGTATTATGTATTGTGTTGTGTTGTATTGTATTGTGTGTATGTGTGTGTAGTTCGATGATTTTCCCATTGACACATTTTTTTTTAAAGATTTCCCAGCCATGTTTGATTACCGGAGGATAAATCATCTTAATCTATTAATCAAGCCTTCCTGGGCCCAAGGTAGTGGTCTTATTTTATTGCCCTTGGCGGTCCTGGCGGCGTGGGAGGATGCAGCCCAGTTCCATGGCAGTGCAAAAAATTGCCGCAGCATTGAGTTTCCTCCGGTCACGACAAACATGTGGATCCGTGGAAAGTCCGGAAGATGTTCATTTTCAGAATTCAAATGACTCTTGGGCAGGCAACACCTGAAATTACTGAAATTTAAGATCTTAAAGTTATACCCGGAGTAGCCAAACAAAGAAAAGGCATCAAGGATTGAGAGCAAACACCCAAAAGCAATGCTGAATATGAATTCAGAGATGGTATATAAGATTTGGGAAAATGCTGCTTTGTTTCCAGTCTATATCAAAACGCATCAAGACCGCACCCTACTTGGTTGGCAGTCTCCGGGGCTATCCTGGGGCCTGGAAAAACGGATAGCTTGTGACGAAACTCAGCAACGGGAAGCCTGGAAATTATGGAGGAAACATCACGTAGTTCTTGGAAACAATTGTCTATCTATCTTTTTGGGACCTCTTTTTGGACGGCTTTGAATTTGTGGCATTTTGTGGCTTACCTCAGGATTGATAGGACTGCAACTTTGATGGGAAAACTGAGAATCAACGACTGAATCTGGGGGACCCCATTTAGGACAAGCCCGTGAATCGAAGCATCACACACATATATAATATAAGTGGGAAGTGGGAGCGCTTGCATTTAGAGCGCATTCCTATGATGTATTTCTATTATCGGATTGAGTGCTAGCTGGCAGACGTCTCCGAAGCAAAGGTGTCCCCCAAAATCCTTACTGACTCACTTCCAGCAGAAATTAGGCAAGAGCTTGCGGAAGATTTGACGGTTCCGTTTCAGCTGCACAGCTGTCTTCATGAGAGGCTGGAGATTCAGATGGATTTGCTGCAGCGACATTTGGAGATCGAAACGGCTGAAATGCGAAGGATGATGCTTGGCTCCCGGAGCTGCGGTTTTTCAGGACCGGATTTTTACAAGTTAGGTGATGAAACCACCAGAGAAAAGAAATGGCACAAATCGGCCGATTTTGGTGCTACCGAAGCATCATTTTTGGTGGGAAGAATTCTGAGCTATACTGGGGTTTACACAGATATTCGTGAACATGGTTGAAGTTGGCTGATCCTTGGGTTGATTTGACAGTTTTACGCCGCGACCACTGCTTTCACGAGCATCTATGAACAATCTGTTTTACAACTCATTCAAAGCACTCGTGCAAATGTTTCGACGCAGACCTTTCGGGTAGAAATGGTATGGGAATGGTTGAGTCATGTTGGGCTTGTTTTGAAAGCGAGTTTTTTTTTAATAATTGATTCCCCTTGTGCACAGCGATGCGGCAAACCATTTGATTTGTTTCGAAAATTCAGCGAATCCCCGATGAAAAATAAGGAAGGCAAGGCATGTTGAAGGTCAGTAGTGTTTTTTCCTTTTGGCGGTTTCAGTAGTGTCCTTTCCATCCCTGAGATCCTTGACTTTCAGTGGGCCCGATGCCATGAGCCATAAATGGATGTCATTGGGCCCATCCCCCTAAACTCCTAAACTGAGCCTTTCATTCCTAAGTGGTATACCCAGTTTCATAAACCCCTAATTTGCCGGATGGTTTGCCGGTTTGCCATAAGAAGACAAAATGATCATAAATTATCTGTCCCATATTACATACCCTCCGGTAAACGTTTACAGAACTATCGTAAATCCACTATTTCTACGGCCATTTTCAATAGCTATGTAACAAATTACCGGAGGGTATTGTTTATGATGATGGTTTCATCATGTTTCATCACTATCGCATGATGATCCTGTACCGTAACTGTTCGCTTCGTTGGAGATTTGTTTCTGGATAAACCATCCCTCCATGTTTCGCTAAGACCTTGCAGGGTGAGGGAAGATCTCCCCTCCAAACACATGGTGATTTTCAAGGTCTATGCTCAGGGGATGGTCAATGCCACTGTGTCCCTATTGGATCCTATTAGATCGCCGAATCGCCATTAAAAAACAAAACTAT
The DNA here is from genome assembly GCA_947184155.2 of Cladocopium goreaui. Taxonomy (NCBI): domain Eukaryota; class Dinophyceae; order Suessiales; family Symbiodiniaceae; genus Cladocopium; species Cladocopium goreaui. Next base: position 83,317 of record CAMXCT020001244.1, on the reverse strand, counting down.
ATCCCTTTCAAGCCACCAAAGAATCCAAATATATCACCAATCAGCGTAAAAGTTCAGAGTAGTCCCATTAGTTCAGGACGTGTTTGGTTAGTTTCCTTTAGATTGAGGCCAGTTTTGCATGCGCGCTCGCATGCACATTTCGAGCCCCGAGCCCTAAACAATTGCAGTGACAAAGGGCAAAGACATGCAGTATTTGTTGAATGTAAAAGATTGTGGAAATAGACTATAGGTGTGTGTATATATATATATTATTATTTATATGCACATATGTGTGTATGTGCGTGTTCTGACTTATGAAATCTCAATATGATGTGTGATGTATTTACATATGTTTCATGTATATTCTCGACGATGTAGGGAATGTGCAAGTTTAAACATATCTGAATGTATAGTTATAGTTGCTGACACAAGTGTGGAATTTTGAAACGTATATTTTATGTGTGTAATGTAATATTATATGTATAATTTTGTTTATTTGATGTTTTTGATTTTGTTTTCTTCATTTATACCTACGGGTACTAAACATGTTTTGTGTCATGGCATATGTGTTTTACATTTAGATGTATAAACACACATAAACACACACTAGACAAAAATTGGATCTTTGAAGAGATCCATCAGGACCTGAGTCCTGTAACGTGCAACCAGCCTAGACAAGTAGACCTAAAGTAGATCTCGTGGTTGTACTTCGCGAGAACGATGAAGGTTTTCCGAAGAAATCAAACGTAGACCCAACCAGAATACAAACGTCAAATAACCCGTCAAGAAATTCAGATTGCGGCCACCGTGTAAATCAATAAATCAATAAATGTGTTTGGTGAGGTCCTTGGCTTAGCCTCTTGCCATGAACGGTCAGAAAATCCAGGTACGCAGAGCTGATCAGGCTCTGTATCCCATACAATCAGGTAGCTTCGTTCGACGTGGTCCCTGATTGTATGCCACGTCCCCCTGCTTTATTAACAGGAGAGAAGAAAGAAAAAGAAACAGGAGAAGTTTTATATATATTTAGATGTTACACACACACACACCTGGCCGAAGCCGCATCAACCCTGAAAGGCAAGAGGAAGGAAAAAGCGGACACAGACGACGGGCAAAAGGCCAGAACAGCGCAGGCGGGGGAAGAGAACGAACGGACCTCCAGAAACAACCTACGCGGCGAAACGGACCTGACAAAAACAGAGCAAACATCTAAACCCCACGACACATTACGGAGAAGCACAGGGGAAGAATTGGGGACCGTATGGGGACTAGTTGGTGACGGGCGTGAATCAACCAAAACAATCAATCTAAAAAGGATCCAGTTCCACCTGCCACAGAAGTCGTGCGTTACTCCCCTTCGGGACCGTTGTCAAGTCGCGCCGCAATGGCATAAACAGCTATACGAGTTCCAACGAATTAGGTGCACAATATGTTCAACCTCACCGGAGTACCAAAAAAAAGGGACCACACCTGGAAAGCGTGTGCCTGCCTGAATGGTTGCTCAAGCGACATGTTTGTTTCTCACTTCAAAAGCTGCGAAGGGGAAAATGGAGTTTCTGGCGGTTCCGAACGACTTCACTGTGGTAGAGACGCATCCCCAGGTTTCACAAGGGACGGCAGGCGCGGCAAGACATCTCAAAAAGGCTGAAAAACCGAAAGGCCAACTGTTTCGCTTTACTTAGATGAAGTACCAAGTTAAAAAGTGCAAATTCGGAAGTTAAATTCGTCAACAGTCACCCACACCGGGGTTGCCTCCAGTGGCCCTATGGCACCTTGTCAGAGTCACCATGGGTATTACACTAGACAAACATTGGATCTTTGAAGAGATCCATCAGGAACTGAGTCCTGTAACGTGCAACCAGCCTAGACAATTAGACCTAAAGTAGATCTCATGGTTGTACTTCGCGAGAACAATGAAGGTTTTCCGAAGAAATCAAACGTAGACCCAACCAGAATACAAACGTGAAATAACCCGTCAAGAAATTCAAATTGCGGCCACCGTGTAAATCAATAAATCAATAAATGTGTTTGGTGAGGTCCTTGGCTTAGCCTCTTGCCATGAACGGTCAGAAAATCCAGGTACGCAGAGCTGATCAGGCTCTGTATCCCATACAATCAGGTAGCTTCGTTGGACGTGGTCCCTGATTGTATGCCACGTCCCCCTGCTTTATTAACAGGAGAGAAGAAAGAAAAAGAAACAGCAGAAGTTTTACATATATTTATATGTTACACACACACATATATATATATATGTATTATATGTTTTTTTGGTGGTTAAGATCCAGAATTGCATATAGTTGGAAAACGACTGTCCACAAGACAATTTGTTTGTTTGTGACCAATCATTCTGCCATTTTCTCCCAGGCTATTGAACACTTGTTTTACGGAGGCCTTCTAAAAAAACACGTGTCTTAATAACTTTCATGGCACCATCATGGGGTTCAAAGGGTGTTAGAATCATCGCCTTAAAGTAGATAGACAACCCCTCAATTCAAGTGTGGGATAGATGATGTTCAAAGGCTTTTGGTGGTGCAATTTGGAATGATCGTTTGATCATCTCCAGGATGAATGGAAGGTCAATGGTTGTATGTGGGAACAAAAACACATTTGTGGCCACCAGTTTGACCACTAAAGTCATTCAAGTGGCTGGGGCCTAGAAATCCTAGAACTGATCGCAGGGTTCCAGGATGGTCCAGGTATTCCTTAAATTCACACATACTCTCAGCAAGGTATAGATGGCATAGCATGGGGCATGGTGTCAAAAAAACGGTTGGCTGCTGAGGAAGGCTTCGCCCATGTTCTGGCTGCACATCCCCAAGTGCGGTTCCAGTTTCTACAACACCCTGGTGCACATGCCCGGAAATTGCAATGGATGGCCAGAGAATTTGAGCAGCCTGGAAAAAGGATAGGAACTTCAAAGCTTTCAGGCTGCCTGATCGACCTGAAATGATCGTAAAGGTAAAGGGAATCATCTCAAAAATCATAGGTTTTTGAGTTTTTGATTTGTCTAGTTGATCATCCGGCACATGTATTTCCAATTCATGTGTTTTTTGCCGAAAATAGTATTTGGTGTCTTTCTAGTATGTTAATTAGTAGGCTCTAAGAACGGCAAGAACGGAAGAGTCGAGGGTTCCTCACAGGTCGCTGCAGGCTTTGGGATGAACATGTTTTTTTTTGAACCGGGATTGCGTGGAATCTAGATGACTATTTGGCAGGCATTTAGCCACTGGTCGCGTTTTGCTTTGTTTATTGTTGTGGTTGAGCTTGGATTTGATCAATGTTGCAGGGGAATTTTACATGATTTGTCGTTATTTGGTAGTCCAGTCCCCAGTTTTTCAAGCACATGTGAGTGGTTACATGTCATCAGAGTATGCTGAAAGGATCATCATTAGCGACACCCGCGGCTGTTGATATTGTTTTCTGGCAATCCAAGGTATCAACGACGAAATGTTTAGCAAATGCTTCGAAGTTGGTTCTCGGGCAATGTCAGCCAGCTGGAAGTTAGACCCTGCTCTACATGCCATTCATGTGTGCCAACATTGAGGAAACATAGGCCAAAACGAACATATCTGAATGGTGGTTTGGAACATTTTTTATTTTCCATAATATATGGGATAATCCTTTCCATTGACTATATATGTTTCAAGATGGTTAAAACCACCAACCAGATTTGCCATTCATTCATTTTTTCTAAATAAGAACGCATTTGGGGATAATGTTGACGCTGTGACTGATACCTCCCAACATCTCAACATTCTTCTGGGAAGCTTGGGCCTTGGATGCCACCGCGATACATAGGCGTTGTATGGTCCTGGGTACATGCAGATTGTATATGTATATAAATGTATATGCACACACAGACATACATACACCCACACAGTACGTTTAATACAACTATCTGGAATCAATTAATGAAATAGATATGAAACCTTGACACAAAAAAAACAAAAAAAACAAGTTCTAGTTTCTTTGTGATCATGCAGGCCTCAAGCGGCCTCAAGTCAAGGCTAAACTGAGATCATGGCGGCGATGAGCATTTCCATGACTCAGGTCCGTCAAAGTAGGAAGGTGGCAGCCTCCTTAGTAACAGGCATGATTTTTTGCTCTATGGGCTTAAAGCCTCCATTAGACTTTCCTTGGATAGTTTGTCTTTTCCTTGGGCTTGTTGTTCCTTTGTTTCCCCCTGGAAACCGAAGGAAAACAAAGGAAACCAAAGGAAAACCATAGAATCCACCCAGCCCCAAACCAAAGGAAACTGGAGGAAACTACAGGAAATCAAATGATACCAAAGGAAAAATGAGATAATCTAAGAACTTCTAGAACGGATTTTAGCTAGTTCCTTGTTTCTTGTTGTATCTTTTGTATTCTTCCCACAATCAAAAGCCGTATTTTGGTGCAACCCATGCGTTGGAAAGGTTGACAGTGCTAGCTTTTGGCCCATACCTTGGTGGAAATGTGGAACACCTGTTGCAGAAAACACACTTGTACTCATAGGGAAAAAGAACACATAAGAATACACAAGAAAACCAGAGGTTTTCAAAGGAAAGGGCAGGGTGATCAGCCCAGCGAAAGAGTTCCTAATGAAATAACATAAAATAACATGTTTCAAAGCAGCAAAGCCCAGCTGATCCTCGAGGATGATGCAAGAGGATGAGGGTTTGGGCATTCTCACCTGTGGAGAGCACCTCTCTCACAAGGGTGGATGATAGTGGATGGACATATCCCAGACAACCAGAGGATTCGCCAGATGAGACCTCCTGATACGCCATGGTGTTCGGTAAAGAAAAAAGCCCGACGGTTGGGCGGGAGGAAGTAGGCCACACCCCAAGATCAATCAATGGCATTTGCAGTAGGTTCTCCAAGCGCCCATCAAAAGCATTCAAAAGCTGGTTATTGAACTTGTTGTTATTGTGCAAAGATCCATGGCTATTTTGCCATGTGCTACTTGTACTTGAGGTGCCCGGTGTGGTGTGATCAAGCACGTCTGCATTGTGACCAAAACCCTCATGCCACTCATCAGTTTTTGGATGAAGAAACGTACCAGATCTACAAGGGAAAGTTTGTGGCACTTTTCCGGCAGCCAGAGCGACGTTTCCAGGCTTCGAGCGACCCAGCCTTTCGGAATCCCCATTCCCCTTGCCTTTGTTTAGCAACGTTTAGCTCATTGCAGTGTATACCATGGGATAGTTTAACTTAGCAATGGGATAGCAGTCATCTATATATCTACTGTATCGTGTATGAATACTGTTCATTTACATACATGTAAGATACTGCATGCACATACTTGCAACAATACGATAATATGATTTACTGTAATATCATATATTAATAACGCGCAATATATATATATATATATTTATATATTATTTACTGTATATGTTTATCCTTTTTTGTATGTAACAAAACGTAACATGATGGAATATACTATATATATATATATTTACAAGAGACACTATGATTTCCCACTATGCAACAGGTATTTCCAAGCCACGCTTTGATTGATGACTAGAGGAATCATTCGAGGTTTGCTGTCTGCTTGGTATGATGATTCCGACATCTTTCGGGCAAACCCTTTTATCTCTGCATGCGCCGAGAATCGCACGCCTGCAACCAGAGGATTTGCTGAAGATTTTTTTTCCTGTTTATTTGGCTTTCTTTTGGGCAACCTAAGTGGGCCGTGCTGTTCTTTCAAGAGCAGCCCCCGTTGGGGTTCAATCTTTGGGTCTGGGAGCGGTGCATCGTTTGCTTGGCCAAAGAAAGGGAATGGAACCCCCATCGGCTTCGGCTTGCAGAATTTTGACCAACATCTCGAGCACATCCAAGGAAAGACTCATGTCCATGGACGAATTTAAGGGACACTATGGCAGTTGGGAAACAAAGCAGCTGGCGGGCAAAGCCCCGCCGCCGACGCAGGCCAGGGTTGTTTGCAAATGCGTTTTTCTGGCCTCCTAGTTCCGATCCATTTTTAGAATCATCGGCCTCCTAGTTCCGATCATAGTTCAGGACATTTCAGCATGTGTTACTGACAATGTTCTTGACAGGGAGCATGGAAAGTAAACATAAGTTCGGTTTGTATCATGATTGTAACAATATGGACAAATGATGCCAAATGCAAGGTGTTTTTTTTTGGTTCGTGGTGTTTGCTGCAGTAAGTAGCCGGCCCCTTGCAGTTCATCCCTGATGGAATAATATAGGGTGGGATGACCCATTGTCAAAACATTGGTAGTTTTCCCTTAAAAGGGGCTGATCATGCCCCATGAATTGAAGTTGATATGCCCATTGTATGGATTCCCTAATGATGGTGAGAGGACATCCATTTACCACCATATAATATATATCTGTTTTAGGATTATGCCAGGATTTTCCCATAAGCACATATAAACACCAGACAACGGGAACAAGGGTCATAGAGTCATAGAGCATGTAGAGCTCAAAAACACTCGGAGCATTACAGAACTCCCCAGGGTGTTTCTTGCACAAACATAAGAAAACAATAGAAAACAAACCAACTGTGCGATATAACAAGGATATTTTACTCACTGCAATATGTTGACAAGAGACAATGCACATGTTTTTTGAAGTCACCGAATCGCGAAGCCAGGCCCCGGCTCAGCAGCCTCAGCAGGCCGATGTTCTGATGGCATTGGAGCGCTTGAGGGAAGGCTTTGCTTTCGTGGGTTTGCAAGAAGAGTGGTCGCTTTCCATTTGCCTGTTCCATGCAAAATTCGGAGGACCCTGTCGCAGCCTCGAATTTCTGGACACCAGGCCCGATAACCGCAGAACAAACGCTACCAGCACCTACGACACGGCGATTTTGAATGGCTGGGTGGATGAAAGTGATCGTCCTGTCTATGCAGAGGCCGTCAAGATCTTCAACGCGGATTTGGAGAAATTTGGCGTTTCACATGAAAGTTGTACAGCTTGTTATGAGGAAGCTGGTTTAGATTTGACGCTTTAGCAGTGTTACTGTGTATTCAGAAAAATCACAAGAGTGTGTGTATATATATATGTATATATACATATGTGTGTGTGTATGTGATTGTGTTTGTGTGCATTTTTATTTTTATTATATAGACACATGTAATCACACACACATACATATAATTATATATATATTATACGTATTTATACATGTTAGGGCTGCACAATGTCGACCTCTTGCACTATGAGCCCTGCGCACACTCTGCCGAGAGCCTGAAAATGATCTCCCCCCATTCACTTCTTTGGCCAGGGGTCACTGCCCCTGTGCTAGGTTTCCAAATTTTGGGCATCATGAATCTGCAAGAAAAGTTGGCTACCCCATAGTCGGGACATGGCACCCATGGGGGTTCCACAGCACAGGGCCCCCAAGAACATATGGACTAGATTTATGTGGTATGTTTTTTTTGAAGATGATTCAACCCCGTTCGATCCCTCCCCAAGCTGAGTCGGCAACTTCATCGCAATTGCCACGCTATATTCACTGACGCTCTCGAAAATGAAGAAGTCGGAGATAATGGATCCTCCGACGGACATTTTTTCTGGCACGCATAAATCGCCAGTTTTGCGGGGTTGATGTTTCTCGAAACTGGTTGGAATAGGATGGCCTAGATAGGGTGGGCTCGGATTGCCTAACATTCAATATTTTTGCTGATGAAGAAACATGGTTTCCTGATGTTTCCTGATCGCCTGTTTCAAAAATCCCTGAAAGCAAACCAGCGAATTCATCGGTATAAAGTGCATGTCTTACACGGCCATTTCTTTCCGTACGCACAATAATCTTCGCTTGGTGAAAAGAAAGAAAACACGGACCTGTTCGCGTGGATTAATTAATTGGATATTAATTGGTCATGTGAGTCATGTGTCCTCTTTCTGTTAGCTAAAGTCCAATGTTTGTCAGTTACATCACCAGTAATCTATCTCTATCGCAAAATCCACATGCATGTTTGATGTGCAAATCCCGATTTTTTTCGCTGTTAAATCCCCACTTCTGGGAAAGAAGAATGCAATGTTAATGTGATTAATCATCATTAAAATAAACATATTAAAATTGTGATTCTTATGCTTATAATAACCCTTGTGTTTGTTTTTTTCCGTTTTTTGTTGTCCGAAATGTTTCTCGACGTTTTCTTCGAAGCAGTGAGGCCATCTCACCTCGCGGCCCGCCTCAGCGCGTGCGCGCCCTGCCACAGCACCAGGACGCTGTTGTGGCAGTTGGTGGATCCGATCAACTACCAAAAGGATGATCGAAACCTTAGAAATAATGGTATTACCACCTGGTTACTTAACATAGCCATGGAAATCATCTATAAATGGGCCATTTTCCATGGCTATGTTAAACAACCAGAGGGTAACTATGCATGTATTAACAACCTATCAACTATGATCAATCTGATCAAGCCACTCAGGTCTTCACAACCATCCACTTTTTTTAACTGTCGGTACTGAGTTTTTTTGTTCTGAATGTTTTTCCTACTTGTGTGAAACTAATTTCATTCTATCAATTATCATTGTTTTTCGCTGTGATCATCATTATTTATTTTTATTGGATAACGATTTTTGTATTCTAACCTGCTGGTAGATCAGACAGAACGCCAGGTAGAATGTCAGATAGCATGTCAGATAAAACATATCAAATAGATTTATATAAACGGAAATTCAAATAAATTTAGATATAATGCCGGATAGAATGCCAAATAGGATTCCAGATAGCATGTCAGAAACAATGTCAACGTATAAGGTATAATGTGAAATATAGCATGCTAGACAAACTGTGAGACTGAGAGGATGTCGGGATATATGTTAGCTGCTAGATAGAGAATTAGCTAGATAAAATGCCAGATAGAATGTCAGAAAGGATGCAAGGTACCATGTCAGAATATATGATAGATAACGATTTATTTTTCAACACACACAATATATATATATATATATATATCAGAAAATATGTCACGGTGTGAATCGCACGAAGTAAGGTGCTTGTTTATGTTTTGTGTTTATTGTTATTCCTTTGTGTGCATTGTTTTCATGACGCATGTTTATGCTGGTGTTTTTCACGTTCGCCGTTTGCTTTGCAACAATAGAGCCTTCGAGAAAAACATGGTTGTACTGATTTGGAAACCCTGGCCAATTGATCAAAAGGGAACCCTGAAAACGTGATTTTGTGCACTAGTGTTACTGTCAAACCCAAACAAGGATTTATCTATCTATATAATTAGTTAACATCAGGGCTATCTACCACTCCAAAGGGGTTGGCAGGCCCCATCAGGTACCTTGTGGAACAAAACAACCAAGAATTCGTCGAACCCAAGATGGTCCCAACAGCAGTGCCTGTTGGGTTTTAGTCTTTGAATCTGGGGTCCCAGGGGTCACCCGTAAAGTGGGCAATGTCACAATGACACGTACGTGAGAGCGAAGGGATTTGTCGGGTTACGCACACTTGTAGTAGTGGTATGTAGAGGTATACCAGGCATAGCCAGGCATACGATTTTGAGCTAAACAAATGTCTTGTCAGTTCGTGGTATCATGATTTTACATTTGCATTTGTTCATATCCCACCCACGCCACTGGAACAAAAATGGTGGTTGGATGGGGCAGTGGAATTGGGGCTTTGAACCTATAATCACTGCCTATCACTGCCTGAATTGTTGTCGATCATTTTTGTCAGCTTTGCCGCAGCTGCAAAAATGAGCAATTAGCGATCGAACATAATGTCAGCAATTGACCTTACCGAATTTCCTCCTTTAGGGTGCTTTCTTAAACATGATTGTTCCACATGGACCCTCAATCCAGCAAACTGGCTCATAAACCAGAACGGAAACCATTTCCTTTGGGACAGTCTGGGCGCCTCTCACTTCACGCTTACTATCAGCATTGCGAGGACTGGCTAAGTCGCGCTCCTGGCGTTTTCAGATTCAATCCGAGTCTTTCTGGCAGGGTGGGTGTTTCAAAATTATAATTTGGGTGATCTTGCGGTTGCGGTCGAAAATTTCAATAAACTCCCGGAGGTGATTAGAATTTGGGAAGTTCCAATTTAATTTTTTTTGAGGAGGACTTCTTTGGGTACAGCAAACGGGTCCCGAATTTTGATTAGAGCCATGAATGGTTGGGAGATAATTAAATTGAACTGACTCATCCAGTCATGCAGCTTGTTGCGTGTACAGTAGATTCGATCAAGTGCTGATATCCCAGGTTGGTTCCAAGGATTTCCAAGGAGTTATCTACATGTGGATGGTCACGGGATAACAAAAATATACACATCGCGGAGTATTTTTTTGATATTTTTTGAGCATACATGTGCCCCTGGTCCCTACTTTATTTTTCTCTTTTGCAAACGTGTGCGTGGGAACATACTTTGTGGGAACAAGAAACAGTTTGGATCAGCAGGAGTTACTGCTCACGGGAAAAAAAGGCATATCAGGGAAACCTCCAGAAGACGCATTTCTGGAGATGATATGAGGATGACATTCAGAAAGGTGAGTCTCATCTTGAAGTGGAAGGTGTCTACTTTGAGCCAAAGTCACGTCGCTTTCACCTAAAAGTTACAGTTGGCTGTGACCTAAAAGTCACTGATGCCCACGCGCAGTGATGAGCACCGCCAGTGGGCACAACATATTCTGTATTGTTTGTAGGGCTCGTATGTGTTTGTTACTTTTCTTCATTTCCTTCGGGGTTTGTAATGGTTCCTTCTTGCCTCTGCCAATATAGGAAATTACTCTCACCATCACCATCTATTTGTTTAGTGAATTGGATGGAACAAAATTTACAGGAAACCCGCTAATTTGATCTAATTTGATGATATTGATTGCCAAGACAGTTTGTTTCGGACTTTTTTCTCTGTATTCATAGGGTTTGAGGATTTCAAGCTGTCAGGGGCACCGTGCCAGGCCACTTGGGGTACGATCGCGACCCCAAAGCGCGCGATCAGCGCGATCAGTGACATCGGTGCCTTGGGAGCTGCCCGAAGCCCTGAATGAGTTATGGCCATGGAACAACTCATGCAATTAAGGTGAAATATATCACTTACATGATATGGATTAAGTGCAGTTATAATTGACTGAAAGTTGGAACGCCTTGGAATGTCCTGTTGGTGGGGCGCGGAAGGAAAGAAAACGATGCATGAATAAACATAAAACGATACGAAACGCCACATTCTTATTTGTCAACCTGGAGCGGGTTTTGATCTAACAGTTATAAGGTTTTGATCTAACCTCAGGACCTGCAAAAATCACAAGAATCCACTGAGATGGGCTGTGACTAAACGTGAATTGTTCCTGGAGATATTTGGGGGTTGATATTGCCCAATGTCTAATGTTGGCATATGTTGGCTAGCCGGCTTGGATCCGATCCTGTCACCAGGCACCGGCAGCTGCTCCGTACGGTACCAAGATGGGACCTTTTCGCAGTGGCCCAAGGCCATAGACCTCAATGACTTGCCAGGAACGAGTAGCTAGGCCCTGCCTTCACCACCTGGTTGTTTTTACCGGGTTGACCCAGATGAGTCAGAGATATCTTGAAGTTGAGATGATCAGTTCTTCGGCTCATTTGGATCATTTGGCCTCACTGTGGGTTTCAGCCGGCCGCATATACAACATGCAAGGATCCAGATTCGCGTCAGCTTAATTATATGGGAAGTAGCAGTGACATGGTCGTACATGCCGTGAACGTACTTGAACCCTTGAGAATATCTTTACGCAACATTCACAGAATGGGCCAACATACCAACATGTGTGGCTCTAAGTGGGTAAGACACGGGTCAAAATGCAAATGCAACAAATGATTAAGCCACGAAGTTAATAAAGACACCTTCGACATTTGACTACAATTGAACTAGATATGGAGCGTGCCTCCAAATCATCCAGCCATTAGACCATTTTAGTATTGAAAGCCATGAGGCATGGGGGGATCCCATGCCCCTGCGCTCGAGGCCGACACCGCGAGCGCCGGAGATAGTGGCTCAGAAGGTCACGGCTGCAAGAAACGGGTACTAGGATGATACCTCCCTCTTAGTCATGTCAGAGAGCCAACCAGATCGGAACAAAATATTGGATATTAACAATATTTATTTATATATATATATGTATATTAATGTATATTTATAGTTATCATCAAACGCTACAGTAATATTTCCTTTCTATGATAGTGGATGTGATCCAATGATAATATGATATCATCTTGTAAATTGTCCCAAAAGATGATTACAACAATCATAGTAGTGGAATCTGTCTTCAATAATAACGGGATTATAATGTGTGTGGGATCTCTTTTGGTATAGTAATGTATCTTAGAGCTGATTATAACTTAGAATGGACAATAAAGGGATATCTCTTGATTATGTCAAGTTGTTTGAGGAGAAATACTATATGGATAATGATTGGATGATAACCTGTGATAATTACTGGGATAGCACCATCCCCCATTGCTGTATAGTCATGATTATAAGGCCAACTATCCCAAGATGGCCGAGCTATTCTTGTTGCTACATTAATGTAAATTATTAATAAAAACGTTCACCTTCCCACTGCTACTGATATTTATGTTTTGGGATAGATCGTGGGATGATAATGGATGATATAGTGGACAATAGTTGATCATGTGGAAAGCATTTTTCGGAACATGACGCAGCTGTACGAAGAGCCACCCAGTAATGGGATGATGTGTTCCATCATCCCCGGTCATGGGTTGTCCTGTCGTACCTTGGCGTTAGGATGTTCCAAAGCCGTACCACCAAATTTGCCCTACGTTCGGCAGATTTCGAGGTATGTGTGTGCATTGACATGTTTTTCAATTACACACGTGGATGACTTGGGAAATACAGTATATGGGTTTGTCAGTTTGTGAACGAACATATTGGCATATGGAACATGTTATTTTGATAGAGACCTTGAACAATTTCACCAGAAGCCACGATTTCACTAGGGAAAACTTTTCAATTGAAATCAGCTTCGCCTGTCCCAAGGGCGACCTATCCACAGTTGGGCTTGCCACCAATGACCGGCAACATGTAGGCCACTTTTAGATCTTTTAGGGCCGATTTCAGGCTGGGTTGTCTCCCGGGGTACAAAAATCTGAATGTATTTACCCTCTGGTAAACTAACATAGCTGTGGAAAGCCCACTATTTTTAAATGGGTAAATCCACTATAAACGGCAATTTTCAATAGCTATGTTAGTTTACCAGAGGTTATTTCATTTATAGGAACTTAGGTATCCTTCTGGCCAACAACATCCGCCCAAAATTTTTGAGGCCCAAAAGTCCTGGACCATATATACCGGACCGCAGGTTCAGTTACAAGCAGTTCCCGCGCCCGCGAAAGCATCTTGCGGTGTCCAGCAGGATGGGGCTTGGGGCTCAAACGACGTGAAGCGGTGAAGGGGCTTGATGAATGCGGGCAGTCAATACATACATTGGATAACCCTCTGGCATAAATTACAAGTTTGCTATGGCAAGTCACCGTTTTTGAATAGGTAACTTATGGTAAATGAAATGAATGTAATAAAACGATCTATAAATGCACCATTCCTCATAGATACTTGTACATTACCAGAGGGTGACTATGCACAAGTCTGTAATATTGAAACCTGGAAACCAGCAATGAGATATGTTTTAATCATCATTAGCACCTTTTTCGAGCATTCACCTGATGTTGGAGAATCCCCTTGGCCCTTTTCTCATAGGATGTCCTTGATTCCCCAACAATTAAAGCATGTTTTCCCACGGTACATCTGAAAACAAGGGTTTTGCATGCTTTAGTATTGAAATGTACTGAAGCTATTGATTTTTGATTATGAGAGGGATGCGTCGCATTCTGTTGCTTGATTTGGACTTGTTCGAAAGCAGTAGGTATACTAATGACTGTTTACATGTTTCACATTATATAGAATAGCCCCCATAAAGTGGGGACTCCCCATAGTTATCTTTAAAAAATGTATCATCACTTCTGAATCTTCACTACCCATCATATCCTTTCCGTTAGATGCTTACATCATGGTTTCATCAAGTTAATCCCAATGTTTCATGGTTTTTTCCCTACCAAGTAAAAATCCCATCCAAACACAACAAATCAAAACGAGGCCGGAATTTGTCAAAAACATCGGATGGGAATCGGATTCGGATCGGATCGCAGGAGCCCATCCTGAAGGCAGACTTCCAAGCTCTTCTGGAGTTGATCGGTGCCAAGGATCCACTGGGTGATGGGCTCCCCATTTTTGGTGGTGAAGGGAAGTCTCAGGTGAATGACTTTGAAATGATTTATCAAGATACTAGATGATATGTGGGTATCAAAAAAAAGTCCAAGATAGGAAAAGTAACGAACAAATACTTGATGGATAAATCTATATAGATCACAATCCAGAGTTATGGGGATTTGTTGGCATCAAATATAGGGAAACCAACTGGGTAAGGTGAGCAAATAATCATGCGTTGTTCTCCAGAGATGGAAAAAAACAGAAAGCAGGTAGATAGGACATCAAGTTAAAAACCTGGAAATTACAGGGGCAAACATCAGTTCCTTTTTTCGGGGGACACTTATGATGGAACAAAAAATACAATTGACTTATTGTCAAATTATATATTTGGAAATCATTGACTTTTTTTGTTGCCACGTGAGTTATCTAAGAACTGTACGACATTCTATGGAGAATCGCAAGCCGCGGTCAAAATGAGTCAACAACAAACATGTGTCAACCTGAAAGTTTGAAACCATTAATTCAGTAAACATACATGAACAATATGAAACAATCTGTTTTTTATTGGCCCAGAGCCTTAGGCTGGAGTCGTAGTCAGATGGCACTTCCTATTCCCAATGACCCCAGAGGCTTTTGGCCCTGTTTTTCACCTGGCAGAGGCTACATACGATGGTCGTTGCATAGATGTTTTTAGGGGCTCACCTACCACCACCACTCATCACCTGCCGTAGTTATCCAGAGTTTCCTGCAACACCCAGATAGATAGAAAAGCTGGAACCTGGAAATGATCGGAGAAGCATCACCATCCTGGAAAGCCTTTGCCATTTTTCAGACCCCTCTAGACTCCCTTTACTAAGCGACCCCTGGTGATAGGTCCAAAAATCGTTGGGTGAACAGCCTGGTACCAGGCGGCAGCATGCTTCTCCTCCTTCCATCAATGTTTTCGAAGGGTTCCTTGGATCTGACATGATCTGAGCAGCAGATCTGAGGATCTGAGCAGCAGATCTGAGCAGCACAACTTCTGGGCCTTGGTGATTCAAGTTTCGCCAACACATCAGTGACACTTAGGGCAATTTTTGGTCAGGGCCGGGCTTTCTAAGACTGGTCATGTTTTGGAATGATCGATGTTTTTTTGGATCCAGATATGATCCGGATTCCCTGTATATCCACTCCTTAAACGGCGGGAGCCTCATAAGATAAACTCAATGGATGAACATGGACATTTTCTACAAAGATAAACTCAATGGATTGTCATTTGTACATAGTTGTACCGTGTTTTTTTTCTCTCTTAGATCACCAAATATAGGGCTTTCCAGTTGAGATTTCCCTTCAGGGCTGCTGTTTTCCCCCGCCTCGCCTGAGTTGGATGCTGACTCCAACGGCAAGGTGCCAACCTTTGGTGTGATCTTTTGCTGCTTAAATGGGTGATATTAATATCTGGTTGGTGGTTTGGAACATGAATTTCATGAATTTCCATATAGTTATTGGGAATTTCATCATCCCAACTGACTGATACCATTTAAGCCATTTAATGGTTACAGTAATCACAACTAGTACCTGATATTCATCAATATTATCAATATTTATCATATTATCTGGTTGGTGGTTTGGAACATGAATTTTATGACTTTCCATATGTTGGGAATAATCATCATCCCAACTGACGAACTCATATTTTTCAGAGGGGTTGGTGTACCACCAACCAGGATTATAATGCCAACCAGCTACAGGTTTGATATTCTTGGTATATTATATACGCTTCTCAAGATTGGCAGCTGTCGTGGACATGTTTCCCAGGAAGATTCTGTTCCAGGGAAAGGCGGATTCCTATGCGGTGAAATGCTACGTTTGAGTATGTTTTGTGTGTCTGACCGTAATTATAACATGTTATAAACACCATGACAACTATCCCAAACATGAAAGCTTTAATGATGATAAAGCCTGATTTTTTTTTTTATGGGCATGTACCATTTTCAGACAAACACCTCATGCCATACTGGCAATGCTGGAACATTTTCTTGACAACCTCAAGATATTATGAGCTGGGAAGTGTAACAGGCTGTTGATGTGATAGCTGTTAGCTCATTGACATGTTTATGGATGTTTGGTACACGTGGCCTGCAGTCCAGGCGCGGGAGAAAAAAAGAAAAATCGTATATAGGTTCTTGGGTACTTGCTGATCCTCACCACAGATGACGTTTTCCCATGTTCCTCAGTGGATCAAAGCTGAGGTGCTGGAAACCAGTCAAGTCACGACTTAGCTTCACCAGCCAAGTCGACATCAGATTCATCATTCATCACTTAACTCACATCCGGCCTCGAGTCGTCCGCCGATCCTCCGGTGGCATTGCAGTGCGTCGGAGTCCCGTCCCGATGGCGAATTCACCGGGGAGTGACGGTGCAGCGGAGGAATTGCACTCGCAATTCGCCTGTCTCCGCCGCGAGTTGATGGAACTCCTGGACCGAAAGGACGGGATCACGTTAGGTGACATGGATTGCAGCTGGGAGAAGTCGGAATGTGAGATCATATAGATCAAATAGTAAGTATATGTAAGTATCACATTTTACAGGAGATCATATAGATCATATAGATCATATAGATTTCTAGATCCAGACATGGATCGAGTAGTATTTTTTTTTCAGGATTTCACATGCACGGATCTCTAAGGGCATGGAATTCTATGATCCAGGTGAGTAGGGTAGGACAATACTTAGGCTCGCTTAGAGGAATTTTGGATTTTTTTTTTGGTGGTGCACATGGCTTTTCTGCGGGTCTTAAAAAAAAATCTTCATGCCATGATAAACGAGGAATTAAAATATCCATGCATGTTTTTCTTTTAAAACCTGGATCCTAAATTGCTAACACGACATGACATTGGAAAAACAGTTCTTTGGAAACTAAGCTGAACGTGCCGGTCAGACCCCCATCCCACGCATTCTTATTTTCCCCTGCCGCGCGTCAAGATGTACTCAACAAAACTTAGCCGAAGCAGCCAAGGCCGACATCTTCCTATAACTAAGACGCAACCCACAATACTACACAGCCGAAACAGCTGCGATACAGCCGAAACAGCTGCTTTACAGCCGAAACAGCTGCTTTGCAGCCAAAATACGGCTGACTCAGTCCTCCAACGGGTCCCAAACATTTTCTTCGTCTTCCTTTTCTTCCCCTTGCTCCGACTCACCTTCTTCTTGATCCTGGTCCTCTGCACCGTCGTCTTCACGAGGCCGCTTGTTTCCGCTCTTTGCTTTGGCCTTGGGTCTCTGTTTTGCCTTTGGCTTGGACTTGGGTTTACTGGCAGCGCCTTTGGCTTTGGGCCTTGGCTTTGGTTTTGGGTTAGGCACTGTGACAGTCTCGGCAGTGCCATTTCCAAGGGCGGTGGAGTAGGCAGAAGAAAAGAGTGGGCTGCTGCTGTCCACCATCTCTTTCTCAAGTCGCTGCAGCATCCTTTTTTCAAGGGTTTTTGCGTGGGTGTCGTTGTAGCAAATTCCGCAATAGCCAATTCGTTGTCTCAAGCACACGAACGCCAGCTTCCCGTCGGCGGGCGTCATGTCCACTACGCTCTTCACGTAGTATCCATGGAGAATCTCTTCCAAAAAAGCTTCTGGTGCGCTGTGGTAACAAAATGGCTCTGCTTCATTGTTTCCGCGGTTCCCCTGCTTTCCTTCATCGCCGGCATGCTCTGTTTTTCCTCCTACCGCTATCAAGTGGCGTTTGCCATAGCACTCTTTCTTTTCCTTCCAAGGGATCTGCCACTCTTCTGAGTGCTTCGGCCAAGCAATGCCAGAGATGAGGTCACCATTGGTGCTGCCAGGGAAGTGTTTGCGGTCGCGGGGTGGCAAAGACAGCCGCCTGGAAGTGAGCACCAAAGCTGTCTCGAGTTGCTTCAGCGTTCCAGTGCCGCGGACCCGTTGCTTTCGAGCAGCTAAGCTTTCTTCTGTGTAGGTGAGGAGGAGCTTGTCGCACACCAAATTGGGCTTGTCATCGCCATCTTCTTCGTCTTCATCTCCTTCCTCCCCTTCATCACCTTCATTGTCATCTTCTGCTTGATTTTTCTTTCCTTCTTTGACTGTGCCTTCTTTCCAAGGTGCAAGGAATTTGTTCTTGTTACCTTGCTTTCCACCATCGAAAACTAGCCCAATATCTCCTGGTCCAAGTGTCCCGGGGCCTTCAGAGGAGCGGGCGTTCAAGACGGCCCTGACCAAGCGGTTGTACATACCTTCTCTGAGGGTTGGAACGCGTAGGTCTGGCCGGGTCGACGGCTCACCATATTTTTTGATATCAAAAATCAAGAGCACTTGACCAAGGCTATTGTCACCTTTGATTGTTGCCAAGCCTGAATCCTTCAAGTTTTGTTCAAGTTCCGCTTGGTTTTTGCCATCAGTGACAAATCGCACATGACCTTGCAACGTTCTCAGCATGTGCTGCCTCCACTGCTGTTGCTCCTCCTCTGTGAGTTGGCTATGCTGGTCGTCGGCCGCAGCAGCCGATGCAGCCGAATCAGCCGCTTCTGCCGTTTCAGTTTCGGCCGAAGCAGCCGCAGCGTCAGGCTCAGGGTTAGACGCTTCTGCCTGTGGCTGGCCAGCACTTGGAGGGCGTTTTTCTGAGCGGATTTGGGCTTCGACGTTGGCAAGTGGCTTCTCCACGCTCGGGTAAGCAAGAAAGTCTTCTACAGCGTGTTTGGACTTCACAGCATCCTTGAAGCGCGGATCGAAAGAGTCTCCATAGACCAGCTGGTCAAGCAGGTCGGCAAAGAGGCTGACCGATTCAGGGCAACCGACTTGCCATGCAGTGTCTGGGAGCGCATGGTCGGGGTAAGCGCTGAACTTCTTGCGCACCATGTCAAAGGAAGCAAAAATTTCACGAAGCAGGCTCTTCCACTTGGAATCGACCTCTTGGCCTTGGAGCCAATCTCCCAGCAAGTGTTCTTTAACCTGCTTCTTGAGCTTCAAGACTTCACAGTAACCTGAGGTCGGTCTATGGGTGTTATTATTTACTGAGTTCAGCTTGAAAAAAAGGTAATAGTCTTTTAAAACACACGGTTAGGCGAGATTTCTGATTCAGGGAATGGGAAGGTAGGAAAATAACTCAATGGGAATTGAAGGAAAAACAATGCATTCCAAGGAACTGTTTCTGGGATCCTTCAGCCTTGCCACATAGAATGCCGATTGATCAATGATTTTCATGCGCCAAGCATCCATCAGACCTTCCATGCACCAAATGAGGTTGTCACTGCTGGATGCTCTGTCCAGCAAAGCCTTCAGGCTGTAGATGCTCTTCCAAGGGTTGTAGATCAGAAGTTCACGGTCAGCCCATTCCAGAAGTTTTGCGCAAGGCTCTAAAGACAGGAGGCGTCTGTGAATCGCACAAGCATCCTCCACAAATGTCTTGCTGATGGGTTCACTGTCGGCAGCCAGCTTCAAATGTTGGGTGTACAGCTGGGCTACTTTTTCTGCTCCAAAATCGTGCCCTGTTTGCTTTTCTCGTGCAAGTTTGAAACCAGCAACATCATAGATGCGCTGTCTGACCGACATGCGCACCACCAAGCCATGTTGTACAGCTTGTTCCCGCAAATTCTGTGCTCTCCAAAAGCGGGCTTCCCCCAAAGGAACGTTTTCAAAAGAGAAACTTGTTGTCAAGCAAAGACGTCGCCACTCTTTCAAGACAGGCTCGGCACCTTTTTCAATGGCTTCCTGCATGGCAAAAAGCATTGCATGAACTGGCTCTGCCGGGCTGAGCCTCGCCCAACCTCCTTCAGGCCGCTGCTCCAAAGTTTCTGGTTCGACGCCCACTGTCACTGTGAATGGAAATGTCTTTGGCGGGCTGTCATAGGGCAGTTCTTTCCGAATTGTTCGAATTTGACCAGCATTGATAGGCACACGATGTGTGGCCATCCACACTATGTCCTGCCACATAAAATTGCATCCGCACTTGTAGCAACCGGCTTCGCTTCCCACAGCTCGCTTGGCAGCTTGCAAGTCAAATGGCGCTTGAGTGCTGCCTTGTGCCAAGGACAGCGGCTTGGCGCTTTCCAGATCTTTGAACACAGGGTGTTCTCTGATAACTTTCAAGGCATCGTGGACTTTGATGAGATGCTCCGACACAAAACCAGGATCATCTGCAATCTCTGACTACGTTCTCGCTTTCTTCTTGGCTTGGTTTTTTTTTCTGGGTGCCATGGCCGCAGCAGCCAAGCCTGGCCGAGCAGCCGAAGCAGCTGCAATGAAAATGCAGCAGGCAAAGTTTGAAGAGCTAGTGCAAAACACAGCTGGATCAGCTGCACAGAGTGTTAGCCCACAAAGCTGAGAGCCGCAAACATAGACAGACAACGTTCTTGAAGAAATGACATCGAATTGGTTCAATGGGTTTGATCAGTTTGCTCCTCATTTCATTTCAAAGGCATGTGAACAACAAACAGAGGCAATTATAATAATACATTTTATTATTGTTTATTCTTTATATATATATATATGTGTGTGTATATGTGTATATATATATATTTATTTTACATACATGCATGCATACATATACTATTTTAATGCATGCAGAGAGTGAATCATGGTGGGGGTTCATGAATCCAACGTTTTTTGAAAATTAAAGTGTATGTTCTTCACCTGTTGGGTTGGGAAAAAACAAATTCACGCTTCAACGGCCGCTTACCTTTTTTCTCAGATAAGCATTTCCCTGTTTGGCAAAGGGAATTCAAAAAGCAGCTGCTTTGGTCAGCAAGCAGCGGTTGCATCTAAGCGGCCGAAGCAGCCGCAAATCAACGCAGCCGAAGCAGCCGCAATCAGTTTCCCGTCTACGCGTGCTGTGGGCACCCCGAGTCTTTGCAACATTTTCGGCAAGACATAGTTTTGCAATATGTTCCAGGTTGATTTTTGGAACATATGCCACACATCACCACACGGATGGTTTGGTTCGCCTTGGCTTTCTGCATCTCTCCGCTTTTATATCGGCGAGTCCTTTCAATTTTTCTTTCAGTCCAACCACTGGTGGGCCGGTGCCCGCCGCCGCCCCAATTTGTCTTTGGCAGGAACGCACCGGGTGTGTTGCTGCTGGAAGATGCAGCTTCTGTCAGGCGGGCCACCTTTTCTTCTAACGCGGACACTTTCTCTTCCAGCCTTTCATCTCTGCTTTTCAAAGTGGGTGACGAATCTAAGGGGCCATCGTCTCGATGGCTTCTCGCCGCAGGACCTCGAGTCAGCGTCAAAGCAGGTGGGGGCTGCCGGTCCACCTCGCTTTCTGATTTGACGGCCGAAAGAGCCGCTTTGGCATCTGTCTCTGCCCCCGTTGTTTTTGTTGCAGCCGAAGCAGCCGCCGTGGGAGGACTTGCTGGTGGAAAGCCCACTATTTTTAAATGGGTAAATCCACTATAAACGGCAATTTTCAATAGCTATGTTAGTTTACCAGAGGTTATTTCATTTATAGGAACTTAGGTATCCTTCTGGCCAACAACATCCGCCCAAAATTTTTGAGGCCCAAAAGTCCTGGACCATATATACCGGACCGCAGGTTCAGTTACAAGCAGTTCCCGCGCCCGCGAAAGCATCTTGCGGTGTCCAGCAGGATGGGGCTTGGGGCTCAAACGACGTGAAGCGGTGAAGGGGCTTGATGAATGCGGGCAGTCAATACATACATTGGATAACCCTCTGGCATAAATTACAAGTTTGCTATGGCAAGTCACCGTTTTTGAATAGGTAACTTATGGTAAATGAAATGAATGTAATAAAACGATCTATAAATGCACCATTCCTCATAGATACTTGTACATTACCAGAGGGTGACTATGCACAAGTCTGTAATATTGAAACCTGGAAACCAGCAATGAGATATGTTTTAATCATCATTAGCACCTTTTTCGAGCATTCACCTGATGTTGGAGAATCCCCTTGGCCCTTTTCTCATAGGATGTCCTTGATTCCCCAACAATTAAAGCATGTTTTCCCACGGTACATCTGAAAACAAGGGTTTTGCATGCTTTAGTATTGAAATGTACTGAAGCTATTGATTTTTGATTATGAGAGGGATGCGTCGCATTCTGTTGCTTGATTTGGACTTGTTCGAAAGCAGTAGGTATACTAATGACTGTTTACATGTTTCACATTATATAGAATAGCCCCCATAAAGTGGGGACTCCCCATAGTTATCTTTAAAAAATGTATCATCACTTCTGAATCTTCACTACCCATCATATCCTTTCCGTTAGATGCTTACATCATGGTTTCATCAAGTTAATCCCAATGTTTCATGGTTTTTTCCCTACCAAGTAAAAATCCCATCCAAACACAACAAATCAAAACGAGGCCGGAATTTGTCAAAAACATCGGATGGGAATCGGATTCGGATCGGATCGCAGGAGCCCATCCTGAAGGCAGACTTCCAAGCTCTTCTGGAGTTGATCGGTGCCAAGGATCCACTGGGTGATGGGCTCCCCATTTTTGGTGGTGAAGGGAAGTCTCAGGTGAATGACTTTGAAATGATTTATCAAGATACTAGATGATATGTGGGTATCAAAAAAAAGTCCAAGATAGGAAAAGTAACGAACAAATACTTGATGGATAAATCTATATAGATCACAATCCAGAGTTATGGGGATTTGTTGGCATCAAATATAGGGAAACCAACTGGGTAAGGTGAGCAAATAATCATGCGTTGTTCTCCAGAGATGGAAAAAAACAGAAAGCAGGTAGATAGGACATCAAGTTAAAAACCTGGAAATTACAGGGGCAAACATCAGTTCCTTTTTTCGGGGGACACTTATGATGGAACAAAAAATACAATTGACTTATTGTCAAATTATATATTTGGAAATCATTGACTTTTTTGTTGCCACGTGAGTTATCTAAGAACTGTACGACATTCTATGGAGAATCGCAAGCCGCGGTCAAAATGAGTCAACAACAAACATGTGTCAACCTGAAAGTTTGAAACCATTAATTCAGTAAACATACATGAACAATATGAAACAATCTGTTTTTTATTGGCCCAGAGCCTTAGGCTGGAGTCGTAGTCAGATGGCACTTCCTATTCCCAATGACCCCAGAGGCTTTTGGCCCTGTTTTTCACCTGGCAGAGGCTACATACGATGGTCGTTGCATAGATGTTTTTAGGGGCTCACCTACCACCACCACTCATCACCTGCCGTAGTTATCCAGAGTTTCCTGCAACACCCAGATAGATAGAAAAGCTGGAGCCTGGAAATGATCGAAGAAGCATCACCATCCTGGAAAGCCTTTGCCATTTTTCAGACCCCTCTAGACTCCCTTTACTAAGCGACCCCTGGTGATAGGTCCAAAAATCGTTGGGTGAACAGCCTGGTACCAGGCGGCAGCATGCTTCTCCTCCTTCCATCAATGTTTTCGAAGGGTTCCTTGGATCTGACATGATCTGAGCAGCAGATCTGAGGATCTGAGCAGCAGATCTGAGCAGCACAACTTCTGGGCCTTGGTGATTCAAGTTTCGCCAACACATCAGTGACACTTAGGGCAATTTTTGGTCAGGGCCGGGCTTTCTAAGACTGGTCATGTTTTGGAATGATCGATGTTTTTTTGGATCCAGATATGATCCGGATTCCCTGTATATCCACTCCTTAAACGGCGGGAGCCTCATAAGATAAACTCAATGGATGAACATGGACATTTTCTACAAAGATAAACTCAATGGATTGTCATTTGTACATAGTTGTACCGTGTTTTTTTTCTCTCTTAGATCACCAAATATAGGGCTTTCCAGTTGAGATTTCCCTTCAGGGCTGCTGTTTTCCCCCGCCTCGCCTGAGTTGGATGCTGACTCCAACGGCAAGGTGCCAACCTTTGGTGTGATCTTTTGCTGCTTAAATGGGTGATATTAATATCTGGTTGGTGGTTTGGAACATGAATTTCATGAATTTCCATATAGTTATTGGGAATTTCATCATCCCAACTGACTGATACCATTTAAGCCATTTAATGGTTACAGTAATCACAACTAGTACCTGATATTCATCAATATTATCAATATTTATCATATTATCTGGTTGGTGGTTTGGAACATGAATTTTATGACTTTCCATATGTTGGGAATAATCATCATCCCAACTGACGAACTCATATTTTTCAGAGGGGTTGGTGTACCACCAACCAGGATTATAATGCCAACCAGCTACAGGTTTGATATTCTTGGTATATTATATACGCTTCTCAAGATTGGCAGCTGTCGTGGACATGTTTCCCAGGAAGATTCTGTTCCAGGGAAAGGCGGATTCCTATGCGGTGAAATGCTACGTTTGAGTATGTTTTGTGTGTCTGACCGTAATTATAACATGTTATAAACACCATGACAACTATCCCAAACATGAAAGCTTTAATGATGATAAAGCCTGATTTTTTTTTTTATGGGCATGTACCATTTTCAGACAAACACCTCATGCCATACTGGCAATGCTGGAACATTTTCTTGACAACCTCAAGATATTATGAGCTGGGAAGTGTAACAGGCTGTTGATGTGATAGCTGTTAGCTCATTGACATGTTTATGGATGTTTGGTACACGTGGCCTGCAGTCCAGGCGCGGGAGAAAAAAAGAAAAATCGTATATAGGTTCTTGGGTACTTGCTGATCCTCACCACAGATGACGTTTTCCCATGTTCCTCAGTGGATCAAAGCTGAGGTGCTGGAAACCAGTCAAGTCACGACTTAGCTTCACCAGCCAAGTCGACATCAGATTCATCATTCATCACTTAACTCACATCCGGCCTCGAGTCGTCCGCCGATCCTCCGGTGGCATTGCAGTGCGTCGGAGTCCCGTCCCGATGGCGAATTCACCGGGGAGTGACGGTGCAGCGGAGGAATTGCACTCGCAATTCGCCTGTCTCCGCCGCGAGTTGATGGAACTCCTGGACCGAAAGGACGGGATCACGTTAGGTGACATGGATTGCAGCTGGGAGAAGTCGGAATGTGAGATCATATAGATCAAATAGTAAGTATATGTAAGTATCACATTTTACAGGAGATCATATAGATCATATAGATCATATAGATTTCTAGATCCAGACATGGATCGAGTAGTATTTTTTTTTCAGGATTTCACATGCACGGATCTCTAAGGGCATGGAATTCTATGATCCAGGTGAGTAGGGTAGGACAATACTTAGGCTCGCTTAGAGGAATTTTGGATTTTTTTTTTGGTGGTGCACATGGCTTTTCTGCGGGTCTTAAAAAAAAATCTTCATGCCATGATAAACGAGGAATTAAAATATCCATGCATGTTTTTCTTTTAAAACCTGGATCCTAAATTGCTAACACGACATGACATTGGAAAAACAGTTCTTTGGAAACTAAGCTGAACGTGCCGGTCAGACCCCCATCCCACGCATTCTTATTTTCCCCTGCCGCGCGTCAAGATGTACTCAACAAAACTTAGCCGAAGCAGCCAAGGCCGACATCTTCCTATAACTAAGACGCAACCCACAATACTACACAGCCGAAACAGCTGCGATACAGCCGAAACAGCTGCTTTACAGCCGAAACAGCTGCTTTGCAGCCAAAATACGGCTGACTCAGTCCTCCAACGGGTCCCAAACATTTTCTTCGTCTTCCTTTTCTTCCCCTTGCTCCGACTCACCTTCTTCTTGATCCTGGTCCTCTGCACCGTCGTCTTCACGAGGCCGCTTGTTTCCGCTCTTTGCTTTGGCCTTGGGTCTCTGTTTTGCCTTTGGCTTGGACTTGGGTTTACTGGCAGCGCCTTTGGCTTTGGGCCTTGGCTTTGGTTTTGGGTTAGGCACTGTGACAGTCTCGGCAGTGCCATTTCCAAGGGCGGTGGAGTAGGCAGAAGAAAAGAGTGGGCTGCTGCTGTCCACCATCTCTTTCTCAAGTCGCTGCAGCATCCTTTTTTCAAGGGTTTTTGCGTGGGTGTCGTTGTAGCAAATTCCGCAATAGCCAATTCGTTGTCTCAAGCACACGAACGCCAGCTTCCCGTCGGCGGGCGTCATGTCCACTACGCTCTTCACGTAGTATCCATGGAGAATCTCTTCCAAAAAAGCTTCTGGTGCGCTGTGGTAACAAAATGGCTCTGCTTCATTGTTTCCGCGGTTCCCCTGCTTTCCTTCATCGCCGGCATGCTCTGTTTTTCCTCCTACCGCTATCAAGTGGCGTTTGCCATAGCACTCTTTCTTTTCCTTCCAAGGGATCTGCCACTCTTCTGAGTGCTTCGGCCAAGCAATGCCAGAGATGAGGTCACCATTGGTGCTGCCAGGGAAGTGTTTGCGGTCGCGGGGTGGCAAAGACAGCCGCCTGGAAGTGAGCACCAAAGCTGTCTCGAGTTGCTTCAGCGTTCCAGTGCCGCGGACCCGTTGCTTTCGAGCAGCTAAGCTTTCTTCTGTGTAGGTGAGGAGGAGCTTGTCGCACACCAAATTGGGCTTGTCATCGCCATCTTCTTCGTCTTCATCTCCTTCCTCCCCTTCATCACCTTCATTGTCATCTTCTGCTTGATTTTTCTTTCCTTCTTTGACTGTGCCTTCTTTCCAAGGTGCAAGGAATTTGTTCTTGTTACCTTGCTTTCCACCATCGAAAACTAGCCCAATATCTCCTGGTCCAAGTGTCCCGGGGCCTTCAGAGGAGCGGGCGTTCAAGACGGCCCTGACCAAGCGGTTGTACATACCTTCTCTGAGGGTTGGAACGCGTAGGTCTGGCCGGGTCGACGGCTCACCATATTTTTTGATATCAAAAATCAAGAGCACTTGACCAAGGCTATTGTCACCTTTGATTGTTGCCAAGCCTGAATCCTTCAAGTTTTGTTCAAGTTCCGCTTGGTTTTTGCCATCAGTGACAAATCGCACATGACCTTGCAACGTTCTCAGCATGTGCTGCCTCCACTGCTGTTGCTCCTCCTCTGTGAGTTGGCTATGCTGGTCGTCGGCCGCAGCAGCCGATGCAGCCGAATCAGCCGCTTCTGCCGTTTCAGTTTCGGCCGAAGCAGCCGCAGCGTCAGGCTCAGGGTTAGACGCTTCTGCCTGTGGCTGGCCAGCACTTGGAGGGCGTTTTTCTGAGCGGATTTGGGCTTCGACGTTGGCAAGTGGCTTCTCCACGCTCGGGTAAGCAAGAAAGTCTTCTACAGCGTGTTTGGACTTCACAGCATCCTTGAAGCGCGGATCGAAAGAGTCTCCATAGACCAGCTGGTCAAGCAGGTCGGCAAAGAGGCTGACCGATTCAGGGCAACCGACTTGCCATGCAGTGTCTGGGAGCGCATGGTCGGGGTAAGCGCTGAACTTCTTGCGCACCATGTCAAAGGAAGCAAAAATTTCACGAAGCAGGCTCTTCCACTTGGAATCGACCTCTTGGCCTTGGAGCCAATCTCCCAGCAAGTGTTCTTTAACCTGCTTCTTGAGCTTCAAGACTTCACAGTAACCTGAGGTCGGTCTATGGGTGTTATTATTTACTGAGTTCAGCTTGAAAAAAAGGTAATAGTCTTTTAAAACACACGGTTAGGCGAGATTTCTGATTCAGGGAATGGGAAGGTAGGAAAATAACTCAATGGGAATTGAAGGAAAAACAATGCATTCCAAGGAACTGTTTCTGGGATCCTTCAGCCTTGCCACATAGAATGCCGATTGATCAATGATTTTCATGCGCCAAGCATCCATCAGACCTTCCATGCACCAAATGAGGTTGTCACTGCTGGATGCTCTGTCCAGCAAAGCCTTCAGGCTGTAGATGCTCTTCCAAGGGTTGTAGATCAGAAGTTCACGGTCAGCCCATTCCAGAAGTTTTGCGCAAGGCTCTAAAGACAGGAGGCGTCTGTGAATCGCACAAGCATCCTCCACAAATGTCTTGCTGATGGGTTCACTGTCGGCAGCCAGCTTCAAATGTTGGGTGTACAGCTGGGCTACTTTTTCTGCTCCAAAATCGTGCCCTGTTTGCTTTTCTCGTGCAAGTTTGAAACCAGCAACATCATAGATGCGCTGTCTGACCGACATGCGCACCACCAAGCCATGTTGTACAGCTTGTTCCCGCAAATTCTGTGCTCTCCAAAAGCGGGCTTCCCCCAAAGGAACGTTTTCAAAAGAGAAACTTGTTGTCAAGCAAAGACGTCGCCACTCTTTCAAGACAGGCTCGGCACCTTTTTCAATGGCTTCCTGCATGGCAAAAAGCATTGCATGAACTGGCTCTGCCGGGCTGAGCCTCGCCCAACCTCCTTCAGGCCGCTGCTCCAAAGTTTCTGGTTCGACGCCCACTGTCACTGTGAATGGAAATGTCTTTGGCGGGCTGTCATAGGGCAGTTCTTTCCGAATTGTTCGAATTTGACCAGCATTGATAGGCACACGATGTGTGGCCATCCACACTATGTCCTGCCACATAAAATTGCATCCGCACTTGTAGCAACCGGCTTCGCTTCCCACAGCTCGCTTGGCAGCTTGCAAGTCAAATGGCGCTTGAGTGCTGCCTTGTGCCAAGGACAGCGGCTTGGCGCTTTCCAGATCTTTGAACACAGGGTGTTCTCTGATAACTTTCAAGGCATCGTGGACTTTGATGAGATGCTCCGACACAAAACCAGGATCATCTGCAATCTCTGACTACGTTCTCGCTTTCTTCTTGGCTTGGTTTTTTTTTCTGGGTGCCATGGCCGCAGCAGCCAAGCCTGGCCGAGCAGCCGAAGCAGCTGCAATGAAAATGCAGCAGGCAAAGTTTGAAGAGCTAGTGCAAAACACAGCTGGATCAGCTGCACAGAGTGTTAGCCCACAAAGCTGAGAGCCGCAAACATAGACAGACAACGTTCTTGAAGAAATGACATCGAATTGGTTCAATGGGTTTGATCAGTTTGCTCCTCATTTCATTTCAAAGGCATGTGAACAACAAACAGAGGCAATTATAATAATACATTTTATTATTGTTTATTCTTTATATATATATATATGTGTGTGTATATGTGTATATATATATATTTATTTTACATACATGCATGCATACATATACTATTTTAATGCATGCAGAGAGTGAATCATGGTGGGGGTTCATGAATCCAACGTTTTTTGAAAATTAAAGTGTATGTTCTTCACCTGTTGGGTTGGGAAAAAACAAATTCACGCTTCAACGGCCGCTTACCTTTTTTCTCAGATAAGCATTTCCCTGTTTGGCAAAGGGAATTCAAAAAGCAGCTGCTTTGGTCAGCAAGCAGCGGTTGCATCTAAGCGGCCGAAGCAGCCGCAAATCAACGCAGCCGAAGCAGCCGCAATCAGTTTCCCGTCTACGCGTGCTGTGGGCACCCCGAGTCTTTGCAACATTTTCGGCAAGACATAGTTTTGCAATATGTTCCAGGTTGATTTTTGGAACATATGCCACACATCACCACACGGATGGTTTGGTTCGCCTTGGCTTTCTGCATCTCTCCGCTTTTATATCGGCGAGTCCTTTCAATTTTTCTTTCAGTCCAACCACTGGTGGGCCGGTGCCCGCCGCCGCCCCAATTTGTCTTTGGCAGGAACGCACCGGGTGTGTTGCTGCTGGAAGATGCAGCTTCTGTCAGGCGGGCCACCTTTTCTTCTAACGCGGACACTTTCTCTTCCAGCCTTTCATCTCTGCTTTTCAAAGTGGGTGACGAATCTAAGGGGCCATCGTCTCGATGGCTTCTCGCCGCAGGACCTCGAGTCAGCGTCAAAGCAGGTGGGGGCTGCCGGTCCACCTCGCTTTCTGATTTGACGGCCGAAAGAGCCGCTTTGGCATCTGTCTCTGCCCCCGTTGTTTTTGTTGCAGCCGAAGCAGCCGCCGTGGGAGGACTTGCTTTGTTTTTTTGTACTCCTTCGGGCGAATCAGCCGACATAGGTTTCATTTTGTTCTGTGGCTTGCTGCCCTTCTCCTCTGTCTCTAACTTCCTTCCATCTTCTGTCTTGGCTTTGGTGGAAGCGTCCTGAGACTGAGAATCATCATTGTCATCACTTTCAGACTCGCTGCTGACGCTGCTGGACGCACCGTAGTCAACTGCGACTGTGTCTTGCTGGGCTGCAGCTGCATCTGCGCTATTGTCATGGGTCTCCTGAGCATCTTCCTTTTTTGGGGGGCTGACTTGCTTTGTTTTGTCCTTGTTTGCTGCTTCTTCTGGAAGCTGCTCTTTGACCCGCCATTTCGGCTGCTTTCTCCATGCCATGTCGAGGCGAGTGGCTGCATGTGCTTGACGTGGGGGGCCATGCTCACACAGGTAGTCCCACACATCATCTCCCGGGTAGCAGTCCAAATCAACAGCCACCTTTTTCCAATCCCTGTCGGGGATTTCCTGCACCTTGCGCCGAAACCACTGATCCCAGGAGTGACCGGTGGCTCTTCCGACTTTACCAAACAAGTATCCCTTCTGAAGATTGCCAGTGTGCGCGTTAGCAGTGGCAATATACCACGCTCCGTCAGTTCTGTCTTCTACGAAGCACGTGCACTCCAGTTCGACACTCTTCGGTCCTTTGTCTTGGATGTCGGAGACCAAGTACACACGGCTGCGAGAAATGCCAAGTGCCTCGGCAAATCTTTCCACCCAGTGCCAAGGCTTCGGGTTGTTTACCCGGCTCAGTATCACCAGCTCCTTTTCGCCATATTTGCGTATGAAGCAATGAACGAAAGGGTAAGCTCCATCCACAGCGGTTTGGTGGAGATTGACGTTGGGGGGGGGAAGTTTTGTCTGCCTGTCTGACAGGACCCCACCACAATCCAGAATCAGCACCATACTCGGCCGAAACAGCCAGCAGCTTCCCAGCCGAAACAGCTGGATACACCGGCCGAAACAGCCGGGAGTCACACGCGAGGCTTGAAGTGGAAATGGCTTCGGAGAATCAACGTACTGAGCTATATATACAGATATACTAATCGGGATGACTTTGCGACAATTTGTGCTTTCTTCGGGGGGTAATCATTCATTTTGAGAAAGTGGAAAATAGCGGAAGGGCATCCAGAGTGCAGTTTAGTTCATCCAGACATCACAAGCAAATGCATGTCTCAAACTCAGTGACTTTGATCAAGATTTGAAAAATATCGTCAATTCAAAATTTGATCCAGATTTTTAATGTAAGTTGACGGGTAGTCGATCCGAAAATTGCTTTCGTTGGTGGTGGGAAAATTATATAAGTGTATGAATCTCCCGGGCTCAGGCGGGCAGTACCGCTACAGACCACTAAGTGTCCGGGACATTCCGGGACACTGTGTAAGGAGAGGTCAGTCCGCCCTCTCCTTACACAGTTCGGGGACGCGCCCAACCTGCCTAAGGAGCGGCAAAAAGAGGGCAGGTGGTCAAAAAACCAACTCGCGTAGCGGAATTTTTGTTTCGCCCTCTCTTTGACTGCTCCTTACACAGTTCGGGGACGCGCCCAAGCTGCGTAAGGAGAGGTCCGGCCGCCCTCTTCTTACACACTACCCGTGACCCAAAGTGAACCGACCACCCTCCCAAGGTAAGCAAATGCAGTCGCAGAAATTTTCGCATAAGTGAGCGCACTCTACTTATATTTTTTGAATTTCATTAGGAAGTTAGTTGACCTAACGTTGGTCCATGTGATTTTGATGCACTTTGGATGCACTCGATATATGATACACTTTTTTGGTGCTTTTTGCAAGTTTCATTGTATTCAAACACATACAGAAGTATATTTCAATTTCATCCATGCGTTGATTATATATATATATTTATATATATATATTTATATATATATATCAAAAACTTGTAAAGTCAATTTACTATGCAGAGTTACGGTATAACCCATTGTAGTGACAATTTCTACACCTGTTCGGGGACATCCCCAGCACACCCTTCCTTTTCTTCCGGTTCTACTGGTCGTTGCTCCGGCTGAAGCAGCCCTGTAGGGGAAAAAATAAATCAACAGAGCCGCGCGTCTGCCAAGCGGAAGCAGCGGGCGATAAAATCCTATTAAACGCCCTGACAAAGTTAGATAGAAGCCGAAACAGCCTCTGATGCCGAAACAGCCTCTGAAGCCGAAACAGCCTCGACCGTCCACAGCCCCTGAAGCCGAAACAGCCCCTGAAGCCGAAACAGCCTCTGAAGACCACAAGCACTCAGCGCACAGAAGCTTGAACCTTTTTGAACATGTCTTCAAACCATTCCTCCCGCATTTTGGACCAAGTGAAATTGCTAAACTCATCTGGCACATATTCCAAAACGCTGATGAGCCGGATCGCCACTTGAAATTCTTTTTTGGTGAAGTCAGTCAAAGGAACGCGCCGTTGCCCCGGTGACATCTGTGGCATTGCGGTCATGAGGCGGCTGCTTGGGTACTTGTCCATGGGAAGTAAACGAATGGTAGTCAGGATGTCCAAAGCTATCATGATCTGCCCTGCCCTTTCATCGCTCATCTCCTTCTCATCAGTCAAATGAGAAAAGCACCAAAACAATGCATTTCTGGTGCACTCGATAGCACTGTCCAGATCGTGAACTCCAAACACTCGGGCCGGCTGCTCTTTCAAAAAGGAGCGCGTCTTGTGCGCGTAATCCAAAAAAGCAGCATCATTTGGCATTGTGGCCGCCATACTGTTTACTTCTTGGGCCCAAAGACACAGAGAGAATCGAATGTATTAGAAGGAACCAGGGACTGCGTATTATCTGGTAAGTGACATGCAGAATGCTTAACAGGGTCAGGCCAGGATGACTCAGAGCAGTTAAGTTGCAAACCTATGTAAAGGACCAAGGAGACGCAAGCACCGTCTTTTCTTTCACGCGGCCCCATGTCAAGCGTGATGATGACTAATTAGACTGTGGCCGAAGCAGCCCAGCTGGTCCATGCAGCCAGGCTGGCCGATGCAGCCAGTCCAGCTGAAACCGACTAGCAAGGAAATTGTTTTTTCACGCTGATCAACCCTGCGGCAAACATGGCTTCCTGGAGGATTTCTCCAATCAGTGGCACGGGAACGCTATTGCCTATCATTTTACAAAGGTCTTTCTCCGACACATAGTCAAAGCAACCTTCTACCTCTTTTGCCAACATTCCGTTGACACGAACAATTTCAGTCACGGACATCTTGCGGCCCAAAGTACTCAGCCAGAAACCTCCTGTGGCTGCTCGTGTTCGGCTCAATGTACGGCATATATCGACTCCAAAGGTCAAATACTTCTCAGTGCAGCCCACATCTACAGCAACGAGTTGCTTTCTTGCGTCGATTCCTTCGGCCCACACTTTGCTGTACGCAAGTTTGGCCATGCGTGCAGCATTCTGGTTTCTGGGCAACCTGCCAGCTTTGTCACTTTCCTTGGCTGGGTCGAGAACTGAAGACAAAGTCTTTTTGCCTTGTCCTTTGGGCCATTTAAACTTTCTGCGCAAGCTTGTCTTCAAAATGGAAACCAGGAAGACCCGTCGACGCATTTGTGGCACTTTGAAATTTGAGCTATCCAGAGTCTTGAGCCACATGATGTATCCCAATTTCTTCAAAGCCTTGTGCATTCCACAAAGCACAGGTTTGTGTTTTTTTTCCGAGATGCCTGGAACGTTCTCAAATAGCACCACACGAGGCCGCCGTCTTTTGATGTAACCAAAAGAACCCTTCATGGCGCGACCGCGCGCGTCTTGGATCCCTGCGCGTTTTCCTTGGCAGCTAAATGATTGACAAGGAGGCGTGAAGATATAGAGATGGACAGGTAGCTCTTCTCCAGGTTTGCGCTTGATCACGTCATCATGGAAACGCTTCGGTCTATGGATGCCTTGAATCAATGCCTTGCACTTTTCATCACTGTCGCTGCAGAATTGCAATTCCACAGGTAAGTCCAATCGTTGTAAAGCAAACCAAGCACTATCCAAACCAGAAAAATCACTTCCAACCAAAATTTTCTTTGGTGTTCGGAAACTGGCAAGCTCTTCAACCATTGCTATTCTATATTTTCTTGGCCGAAGCAGCCAAATACACGGCCGAGCCAGCCGACCGCAGAAACAGCGCGTGAGACCCTGGAGCCATGTGAGGACGATGGCGACTGTAAGAATCAACCCGACAAGTCATAAGTATATTACCTCAAGACAAGAAATAACAATGTTTCCTGTGACATGGTCCACACAAAAAGGCAGCATCTCTTTTTTCCTATCCCCGCGTGTCTGACAGACTTTGCTGGTCTGGTGATTAACCCCTTTGCTGTTTGCGAAGCCCCGTTAAAGACTGTGCAGGATCCATCTTTGAAATCTTGTGAAGCAAGCAAGGCACAGTGAGCACATTCTTGGCGCCCGACAATGCAGCATGTTGAACTTCATCCTCCGTAACAACGATGTAAGCAACGCCTGCTTTGTATTGCAACTGGGTAGCCTTCAAGTTCTGGACAGCTGTTTTGTGAAGTACCCATGCATGGTTGTCTGGAAGGTTGGCGCGAAGAAAGGACCAGAATGCTGCGTTCTGCGTTGCGCATTGCACAGACGCCAGCACTGCTCTCTGAGAAAATGCAGCTGCTTTCCACTTCACGACCGCACCCTGTCCTGAAGAAAAGAAAGAATATGAGCATTCAAAGCAACCGTTCAGAGCCGATATCAGCTTGATCCGTGAATCTGAAATGCCACCGGGAATGTCGCAAAGGATCGCAGATGCTTCCTTTGCAATGAGGGTTCGGCGAAGACCATGGACATTCAGATCACTTTCTGCCGAAGCAGCAGCCGTGGCCGAAGCAGCCGCATGTAAATAAACCTTGCCGGAGCCAATTTGGGACACGACATCGGCAACAGTTTGTGAATCAAAAGTTTGCAGCCTTGCGCGTTTCTTTTCCCGGGCTTCTTCATTTTTCTGCAGATTCTTGCGGCAGATGTCAACCTCAGCCTGAAGTTGTGAACTCATCTCAGACGGAAGCAAACTCTTTTCAGCCATCGCCTGTACTTGTCGCAAATGCTGCTTGCGTTTTTGAAACTGTTTTTCTGCTTCGTGCTGTTGTGTCCATGCCGGCAAGACCCCAGCAATTTCCTCATCAAGAGACTGTGTGGCAGCAGCAGCCGCAGCAGCCGCTCGCCGCCTTCTGATGAAAGAAGCTTCACTTTGACACTTTCCAGCAATGAGATCATCGTTCAATTTTCTCTTCACGCCTTTGTCAACTCTTGCGTCCACATGTCGTCGTGGTTGTCCGTAGCACATTCGCCATGCCAAACGAGCAAGGTGAACCAACTCTGTCTCATCGTACAAATGGCTATCCAAAACAACCTTTGCCACAAACTCTTCTGACTCACCTGTGGCAAAATGTCTTCGGGAATAAATTGACCAAGCTGTTTTGCTGAAGTTCTGTTCCACGCCACTGGATGAGCCACCAAAAACGAAATAGTGAAGCAAAGCTTTCTCCAAAACATGTGTTGGATGAGCCTTCTTTGTCGCTATGTGCTGCTTCAGGAGGCGCAAGGCACGGCACCAAGCTGCTCGGTTCTCGTTTTGGGAAGAAGCTCTGCTATAGTGCACTTGCGCGCGACTGTACACATCTTCCCATTGTGCAACCAGAAGGCCTTTGTCAAGTCCACAAGCAGTGGCAATCCGTGTAAGACACTCCTCTGCATTGTCAGTGGGATGCTCAAGGTCGAAGACGGTCATTGCCTTGACTGTGAAACATGAAA
Source organism: Cladocopium goreaui (assembly GCA_947184155.2). Taxonomy (NCBI): domain Eukaryota; class Dinophyceae; order Suessiales; family Symbiodiniaceae; genus Cladocopium; species Cladocopium goreaui. Next base: position 47,650 of record CAMXCT020001244.1, on the reverse strand, counting down.
CATCTTAACATCACACTGCATGTTTAAATACTTACTATTCGTTGGCCAAATTCAAAAAAAAACGCCACCCCCCAAAAAATACTGCCGAGAAACTTGGGCAAGTTCGAAGCAAGGAAACTCTGCTTCAATGGCCGATTCAGCCAGCTTGACCCAAGCCTGCATTCTGTGCAAGCAAGAGTCCTTAATGCTTGCTGCTACACCGCCAGTCTCGCCGAGAGACTTAGTTTGATCTTTGGCCTGGAACACAATGGGCTCCGACAAAAGGTCTGCCATGGTTTTGGTATAGCCGAAGCAGCTAAAACATTCCCCTTTCACAAATAGAGCCCGGATTTGCCTTCTGTAAGCAATCAGTTCTGTCCTGATCATGGCAGGATCCATGCACTCTTGATCAAACAGTCTTGTCAAAGCAAGGCTTGCATCTGACGCGTCGGCCAACATGGCCGCTTGCAGCGCACGCTCCGAAGTGATCCATGTAAGCCAGTTTTGCGCCTGCTTCCCTGTGGCATCCTGCCGCGCCTTCGCCAGATGCAAGCAAGTGCGGATGGCCGCGTGAAGGTACAGGCAAGATCTGCCCAAGGGCTTAGCATACGACTCAAACCGATGCTGAGCTGACCTAAAGTTTGAAACAACTTTAGCCAAGGCAACGTCTGAATCCTGTGCGAAGCTTGAGAAAATCCTCTGGACTTCCGAACTGTGTTGTAGAAGCCTCGCCACAGATCCCCTGCCACCAGCCATGTATTTCAGAGTTTCTTGAAGAAAAGCGTCTGCGTGCCAAGGCCGACTGGTTATTCTTCTAGAAGCGTGGCATTTGTCTCGCAGAACCCATTTCAAGTTTGGTGTCAGCTCCCGAATGCCTGCGACAGTTGACCTCATGAGTTCACCCGAGAGAGTCTCGTCTGCTGCAGCATCTGTGGTGATTGCAGTGACGCTTGTTCTCAAGTGCTCATGCAGGGCATCATTCAACTCGCTCAGTACTCCTTCTTTGCCAGGTGGGGCCACATACTTTGTGCAAGCACGCTTGAAGATCGATGCTGTTGCTGTTGTCAAATTCCTAGCTCCTGTTCCACCAAAGCGTTCCTGGCCCAGGACAAAAGAGCAAACCTCCAAGCTTTCAGAAACAGCACGACAACGTACGAGCACACGGCCATTGCGCTCGTCCCGGTACAAGCCTATAGCAGATGCTTTCTCCAAGGTCCTGTGATCCAAAGTTTTCATTGCTTCAGCTAAACACCATGTCATGCACTTCTCCTTTCTCTGGGTGCACGTGGGCTGCCCTTTTTGAATCCTACCCAAAATATCCAGGAACTCGGTTTTGCTGGGCGCGCTGTTGATGCCTGCAGCATCTAAGTCCCCCAGCAAATAACTCTCCACAGCGGCTTTGTGGCGCATGTTGTTGGCATGCTTCTGGAAATTCACCAGCTGCAGCCCTGCTTCTGTCTTAACCCCAAACGACGCGAAGCTGGACTCGCAACCGCATTCGTGGCATGCTTTGCACCCCACCCCCCATGGAGAGTTGCGAGCTTGCAGCCAAGAACCTGCAGAAGGATCCTCTGGGTTCAATGGGAAACGGCTTTGCCACTGTTCTCGCAGCCGCTCCCATTTAGCAGCTGCCGATTTCAGCAACATAACTCGTGAAAAAGGCCGAAGCAGCCTTTCTCTGATTATGGCCGAAGCAGCCAGTATCAGTAACTCTGCAACAGCAAACTGAAGCCAAAGATATGCGGGAGCAGAAAAACGAGAAAAACAAATATCCCCCCTCATGGCAAAACGAGTGTTTTTTATGTTTTTGACAACAAATCCAAAAAATGGCTGGAAAAAAAATACAAAATTCCTCTAAGCAAGGGCAAGAATAGCAATTTCATGAGTGATAGTTTGAGGGAATCGTCCTCTCAACTTAGACTTTCTTGAGTTTTTTTTTACATATTTCAATATTGCTCTTAAGTGAATCGGAAAAAAAAAGGTTCAACCGGCCGGCCGGCCTCATCCGGCCTCTAACTGGCCGGCGGTGACATGGTGAGATTTGGAGGGCAAGTCTGTTTGTGCTCAATGGCAGAAAACCAATGTAAATATTTATTTATTGTTAAAACTGTGTAAACAAATAGTATACATTAATATAATTGTATATGTTTAATGTAAATTTATCAATATCATATAATATGTTATGATACATGCATATATAATCATATGTATATATATATATATATATATAGAGAAATTATATGTATATGTGTTTTTCAACAAAATTGGGCTTCAATACCTGGCCAGGAAGAGAAGATCCAGCAACTCATTGACACGTGACTTGGCCCCGTAGCCCCGTAGAGGCGTTTGTTTTTTGGACATTGCTCGGTTTCAACGCGGTTGCTTCAAAACGCAGACAGCCATTTTGGTTCTGATCATGAAATTCAAAGACACCCTGGTTTTTTGATGTTTTTTGGCCATGAAATGCCATGAAGTTCGAAGACATTGCAGTTGTTTGACCATGTTTGACAATGTAGTTCCATAACGTCCCGTTTTCTGCGGTTATGAAGTGCCATAAACCAGGAAAACACAACCCTCGCAGTTTCATGGGTTGTAACCCACTGAACCAATTACAGTGTTTGACACCATGGCACATCTAAGTATAGGAAATCATCACCTGTATAGCCCAGTTATTAGTCAATTACCCTCTAGCAAATTTCACATAGCCACGGAAAATCACAATTGCTAAATCTTGCTACCCTCCGGTAAACTAACGTAACTATGGAAAATCACCATTTTTAATGGGAAAATCCACTATAAATGGCCATTTTCAATAGCTATGTTAGTCATTACCAGAGGGTAAATAAGTTATAAATCATCGAACTCAATGGGCTTTTTGCCACAGCAAAGTGTTAAATTACCTGAGGGCAACAAACTTCCATGGCTAGACCTTCTGCATTTGCCAGGATTCCATCGCATGCTCTGCCGGTAGCGACTCCACCGGTAGCGAACGCTGACGTTAGAGACTTCTCCAGTATGCCACCACGACAGCCGCTGGGCAGTTGTCAGTGGTGATTAAACCACAAACGACATATGAATGGGATGATTGATGATAATGGGAAATACAGCCAACTCAATTCATGATTAATGCATATTAATGCTACTATATTACTGGTGATGTTTTCATGGGGGGTTAGCCATGTACCCTGTACATGGCTATAGACCGTGGGTTTAACATTCTGAACCAGCAACAACGACGGCATAAAACCAACCATGGGGGTGTAATGTCATAACCTTCACCAATCAGTATACCCCTTAAAAGATAAAGTTTTATGAAGGGCGAATTTCAACGAGCAACATCTACTGTAGCAACAACCTTTCACAAGATGCAAGGGGGGGCAAATCTGAAGCGTTTATCATGGAGGGTTCAGCCTTGGTGGGGTGAACTTGGAGTTAGATCAGAGTGATCAGGGTCAAGTGTCTGATTATTTATATGATGTCATGATTTGTTGTTTTGACGATTGTAGTTTCAAACTGTGGTGAGGTGGGATGGGGTCCAAAACGATCCAAGACGTAGAGTTTTTAGGACATATCCCATCTATATATACTGACCACGAAAATAGGACGTAAATCTCAAGGGACAGCAGCGAAAGGGGCGGACCTCAGCAGATGAGTCAGGTCGGCTAGTCGGGGAAACATCTCAGCAGCACCTGTTGAAAATGAGTCGGGCAAGCATCAGGATCATCAGGTCCTTGAAATGTCCGTTGCTGATATGTTTTTGCCTTCAAGTCGTCATGGCTTAAGTTGAAAACCTGGAGGATGATGCGGGTTTTGGATATGTTCGTTTGGGATGATCTATAAGTTATAAGCCCCAACAAGATTCCAAAAAGTGTACCACCAGGATAGACATATAGATTCACTATGATTCACTTATCTCATCCAGGTTTTCCGCTTTTCCATCTAGTTGTTTTTTATGGGGGGGGATGGTCTAAACCCTGAGTGACGTGATTTCTCCATTTCAGCGGGGTTTCCCGGCTCACCCCGGCCACTGTACGCTCCTAGGGAAAGCGCTCAGTCGGACGCTTCAGTGCCAGAGTTTCTCAAGCCAAAGGCCGTTTCCATCTGGGCCATCCCTGTATAAAAAGCAAGGCCGAAATCCAATGGTTTGGTTTGAAAATAGTGTAGCCCTAGAATTATCCATTGGTCTGTTATGTGCTTGGCATTATTTCCATATTTCCTCCATATAGATAGATAGTGGGAAACTACAAATATATACAAATGTGCATTATATAATAATATACATACATTAATATGTATGTATATTATGTGGTGAAATCATTGAGCTGCCATCCTGGTGACAGACTTTTCGGAAGTTTGGTGCTTACTATTATGTCAAATCATGAATGATCAGTGGCTGTGCGCTTCTCAGATAATCACACCTTGAAATGTTGCCATCATGGATCGTTGTGGCTTCTAAAAACCGTTGTTGTTTTTGTTCTCCCGTATACCCGGCCGAACTGAAATGTGATGTGTTGAGGCTCTGATGTTCCAGGTTGGTTGCCAGCCGTATAGTCAATAGTATAGTCGCATCTTCATAATATTGAAGACCATCGCTTGATTTGTTATTATTGAATTGGTTTTATTACCCTCGGGGGGCCATAGGCGGAAAACTGTCTGAATTAATCAAATATGTACTAGCAGGATGCTTGATTGTCTTTTCATTGGGTTAGCATCTGAAAAGTTGCATCGTTCATTTTTCAGCAGTGCTCATTGACCTGGGGGTAGCCGGGTAGCCTCCAAATAGCCGCAATATGATTCATAAAATGGGTACATATAAGTGGTACCACCACGATTAAACTCCAGGGTTTACATTATATTGGATCCCCAGGCCCAATCCATGGATTGGACACTTCGGAGCGACCGCCAGGATGGGTAGGAGAGGTTTTCGTTTGAGAGTGAGGCTGAGCAACTTGGTGACATGTGCCATGTTTGATTTAAAAAAATTACTTTGCTTCGAGTGATCCCCACCATGACATTTCAAAACAGCTTGTTGACACCACTTTTGTCTGAAGCTTTTGTCACGGGACTTTTGCCCAACTAACTATCCCAATCATTTGTTTCACCTGGCAGGTCATTGTGCATGTCAGTCTGTCAAACAGGACATAAACATGTCAGTGGGCCATGTGAAGTAAACTCCAGAGCTCTCAACAGGTTTGCTTAAACATGACCAAACAGGCCAGTGGACCACCTGAGCCAAACAAACAAACATGCCCAAACATGTCAGCACACCGCCTGTCAAACATGTTTGTAAAAACATGACTGAAACAAGCCAGTGGACCACCTGAACCAAAGTCAAAAGCTCGCAAGCTCGTGTGTAAACTAGACAAAACCATGCCAGTGTTACTTCACCAGATCGCTGCAGCTGCAACTCTCTATTCCTCCACCAGACCTCTTCAATCAAAACCGATAGGTCCCACAGGTAGAGCAACGTGTCAGGCCTATGCCTCCCCCGGACCTCTTCAGTCAAAACCGATTAGGTCCCACTGGCAGAGCACTGTGTCAGGATGCTTGCAATGCATCATAGACAGGCCAGGACTGCAGCCGCTCCAGCGTCGAAGCAGCTTTGTTTTCCAACTTGTCAGTCAGTTCTCGCAAGTAGGTAGGAGGGCCTCTGCGTAAAAGCTCCTCCACTTGCTCCGTGAACCCCAGCAAGATGAGATTCTTCAGTTTGCGGGCACGCGTCAGCATGACATAGATGGCTAGCCACCAGTCGGCATCCTCTAGGCCACCACCACGACGCAAATCAACCAGCACACCTCCGTCCAAAGTCAAGCCTTGCGCGCTGTAAGCAGTGCGCAGCATGCCATGCTAAAGAGGAAACTGCCAGCGAATCACTTCAATTTTCTCGGTTTCCTCGCCTAGCTTCAAATCAATTTTGAACTCTGCATGCACCAATTCCACAAAGAACAATGTCTTTGCGTCAGTTGTGTGATCGGCCACATTCTGAAACTTTTCTTCCCACGTCTGCGACAGAGCATCTTCCATGGGCGAATTCTTTCCTTTAAGTAATTTCACCCAGATACCTTTGGCCATGTAGTCCGGAAAACAAATGACAGAATCCAGGTTCCCGACGGTCCAGGCGCTTCTGATCTTCATGGTGCAAATCCACTTTCACTACCACTGCCAGTTTGTCTTTAACCAATCCAAGGTGTGGAGCCAAGACATCCGCCAGTCGCACAACCATGTTCTCGTGCACCAGTAGCATGCCTTGCAATTTGCCAGTGCGATGCGGGTTTGGAACAGCTTGTCTATGGCTTTATTTTTTCTGGAATGCCTTTGGTCAGCAGCTTGCAAACAAAATAACGGCACATCCAGGTCTTGCGCATCTCGATTTGCCCGTTCCACCATGCTGCGAGCAATGTTCTCCCAATACATTCCAATGACGTGACCATGCTTGAACAAGTCCGTGGTTAGTTCTTTCTTGCAATTTTCGATTTTGCGAGTGCGCAGCTGAGCCAAGTGATCCTCGGACAAAGGAGCAGCAGGCGTGCACGTGCGCATGGCTGCTGTGATTTCTGGCAGGTGAGCATCCAGAAACCGCTTCGACTTCTTCAAATGAATCACTGTATCAATGGTCATCAATGCCGCCTGGGCAGCATGGTGTTCTGTCTGCACTCTGTGCGGCATTTTGCGGATCAGTTCTTCGAGATTGTCAGCTAAGGAGATCTCGTTGGCAGGCTTGATCTGCAAAAAATCACCTGCAATCAGCAAAATTGGTATGTGTCCCATGAGCTCTCCTGGGTGGAAATAGCTGGCTGGATCAAGGCCTTCATCTTGACGGGCGCGCATGCTGCGGTAAAGCATCATGTTTTCCACTGCAGCTGGCACCAAACTGATTTCATCTTGAATGACCAACATTTTAGGCTGCCAGCGTTGTTTCATCTCTTGCTCTTTTGTCTTCAAGGCCAAATGCTTGTTGCGCAAACTGGCTACATGATACGAGCAAGCAGTATGACATGTTCGCGCGCGATAGACATCATTGGAAATGGCATCCGATTGGGCGTGGCTGAAGGTGGCAATCATGTATCGCTCTTCTTCTCCGGGTCTGGCTGGAAAAAAGCGACAAAAAACATCCAGCATGAGCTCTAAAATGATTGTCGTCTTGCCAGTGCCACCGGCGCCAATCAAAAGGCATGCGTGCTGCGCACGGTTTCGCAAAGGTGTTTTGTTCTCTTCTTCCTGTAAAGCTACATCCATTGCCTCACCAAACCATCTGCAAGCAGACAATTGCTCCGGCGCCAGCTTGAATCCACCGGCAGACTTTTCAAACGCAGCAACCTTCCGCGCCATCGCTGCAGATGGCTTGCTAAAGGTGCGCCATTCTGCTTCTGGAATCGCGACATCACTGTTTGCAGCCAGCTCTCCTGCGCGCTCTGCGCAGTCGCTCGTAGCAGCCCGTTCCGCCGACAAGCGGCTGAGGCCCATGCTATCATTTGTCATGGCGGCGCGCTGAGCATCCAGTAGCGGCTGCGTGATCATGGGCGCTTTCTCTTTCAACCTCAGTTGTTCTGCTCGTGGATTCGCTGCAGTGCCACTCGCGCGCTTGTAGGCCGCAGTTCTATGCAACGCTTCTTCATCCCCTGTCAAGGGCAAAAGGCCCGCAGAAATCATGTCGCGCACAAACTTGGTATGCTTTTGACGATGAAAGGTCATGGCTTGCGAACGCTGCGATGAAGTCAGTGGATGATATACTTTTAAGGGTGCATCTCCAGCCTTCAGTCGAACCTCCCCATCGATGTCTGGATCCAAAGCATCTTCGAAGGCTGGTTCAAAGGATTCGCCAGTATCTCCAGTCCCGTGGCCTTCACGCACTAATCCTGGATCTTCTTTTGCATCTGCGTCCAAAGCATACGACTTGGTTTTGGGTGCTGCCTTAGCACGTCCGTAAGCATCTAAGTTCTTGACCACTCTTTTTGTCAAGTAGCAAACATACTCTTGGACAGTCAAACGGTTCTGCAACTTTGCACTCGCATCGCAACCCAGTTTGTTCGTGCAATCCTTGTCCAATGGAATCAAGTATTTCTGTTGAGCCAATTCTTTTTGCAACTGGAATACTTCCAAGCACTCCCACAAAGTAGGCATTTCCATCCGTGCTTCACTTTTTTTCAGCATCCGCAGCTTTGGGCAAAACAGTGTGCTGCCAGTAGTGTCTCCATGCTCTTGGAAAGGCATCATATGGATTTTCATGCTCTCCTCGCTTCATCTTTTTGGTTACTTTCTCCACATCCAGAAAGATGGCCCTGTAAGAAGTGGCATTGCCCCGGTCACTCTACCACACACGCGCGAGTTTGCAACTAATATATAACATACTTGTCTGACATTCTTTCTAACTTTCTTCTGCACATTCTTTGTCCCAGATCTTCCTACATGAGGTCCGGCAGGGAACACTTGCAAGGATACTCGCGGTTGAGGTCCGGCAGGGAACACTGGGCGTGGATGGTCGTGGTTGAGGCCCGGCAGGGAACACTGGGCGGGGATGGTCGTGGTTGAGGTCCGGCAGGGAACACTGGGCGTGGATGGTCGTGGTTGAGGTCCGACAGAGAACACTGTGCGTCGAGGGTCGCGGTTGAGCAGGAGGAGGAGGAGAGGAGAGGAGGAGAGGAGCAGGCAACTGACATAAAATCTAACAACCCTCACCTGGCAGGTGGGGAAAAACATGAATGGATGGGGATAAACATGGATTAACATCAATCCATAGGGAGTGCCCATATGAATAATATTGGTGCGGATGACCATACCACATATAGATACATCTATAGTATGTTTTAACCATTGCACACATGATTCTGCGCATATCGGGTTGAATAAGTTTTGGGGAAAGGGGGAAGCAAGGCAATGTTGAGTCCCCTGGGAAAGTGTGTTGCACATTTTCGCAGTTCGCTTCTGGCACTGTGTTCACCATTTTCTGGAAGAACAAGGAAGTGTGCTGGAGCCGGGGTTAGAGTATCCCATTCCAATCTTGCAACTGTTGTTTGATGAGTGCAAGGGTTAAAGGGCTCCATGCCCAGGGTGCCAGTGGATAAAGGCCATGGCTCGGGTTATCTAAGAGAACAACTGGTTATCATGTGTTACCGTTGTGGGGTGAACATGGGCTCACAAAAAGCTCTAGACTGGTTTATTTCTTGATGAAGGCGAAGGTAGAACTAATTGCCTGGCCCTAATTGTTTGGACCCCTGTTCTGGTAAAATCTCACATGCTACTTTCTGTAACAAAAGGTCATTCATCAGCTATACCCCAAATGGAAACTGCAATTTCATATCCCCCATGGAATTTATAGGGACCCCGATGATGGCATCCCCATTCCCATAGGCTTCCCATACTATTGGAGAGTTTCTTATGGCAGTACTATGAGAGTATTTTGCGAATGGAGGTCAAATCGGGGTCCCTATAAATCCCACCGGCATCAACCCATACTTAAGTTCACTAGTTTGATAAATATAATTGACCATCATTGACCATCCATAGATATATCTAGAGCATACATACATATATATATATATATATTATTATTATTATTTTTATTTTTATTATTATTATTATTTATTATTATTATTATTATTATTATTATTATATATATACAATATCTATATATATATATACAATATCTAAATATATATATATATATACAGTATATATCTGTGTGTGTATATTTGTGGTCATCATTATTTAACACAGGATTTAAGCAGGTTGATAACTGGGAATGAGCTTGAACATGGAGCCTGAGCCGCCAAGGAAAACGAAGTTTGCTTCGAAAGCCACCTCTGGGCGGACCTTTAGGCGCGAAGTCTCCAGATCGGTGTAGAGTTTGGTTCGAAAAAACGACCATTTTGGTTACCTTATGTCTTACCATCATGGTGATTTAATGGTGATTGAATGGTTTAACATTGGGTTCACAATGGTGAATCATGGGATGATATGGGTTTACCCTCTGGTTATTTAACATAGCCATGGTATAGATGGCCCATTTATAGAAGATTTTCCCAGCTAGAAACCTCCATTTATGGTTGGGATTTTCCATGGCTATGTTAAATAACCAGTTGGTACCGTTATGGTTACATGATGGTAATGTCCTGTTCCCATTGGTTGATGAATAGAGGGGTTTGAAATGGTTTGAAGGTTTACCCCTTTAACAACAGGGAAATGATGATAGATGGTATACCAAACCGGCCCCTCTATTCTTACCAAAAGGACATACCATCATTTACATGATGGTAATGTCCAGATCATGTCTTACCATTATGTCTACCCTGGGTGGAGTGGTTATCTTTTCACTCGCCCGCACTCGCTGAACGCTGAACTCTTCGAGAAGGCGATGGGGAGAGATATGTTTTAATTGTGTTCAATCTATGTTAAACCATCAAGATATTAACATGGTTTAACGAGCACACTATAATGGCTGGATGCTCTTTTTTTAATGGTTGGTTGAGTTGGTAAAGCCCAACGGCTGTGCACAATGGAATGCCATTCAAGTCTTAGAATTGGTCCCCTTTATTAATCGATGATTGTCTTAATCTTGATCCACGAAACGGGAACCGAACCTCCTGTTCACAAACCATTTCAAGAGATTTTTCATTGATTTTTCCATATGTTTTAGTTTCACTGCTGATTGAATAAACCCTTTTCCTCCGTTGCACTGACCATGAGTCCTGGCTATGGTCATTTGAATCGATTACATCCGCTTGCCAAGCACTATTTTTTCTAAACAACATATATCAGTGACATTTTTGGCAGGGAATCTAGCCGCAGACCTTGGTAGTCTCTAGACCATGGTCTCCCATGGTCTCCCATGGTCTCTTTTTTTTTAAGGCAAGAGAAGGGTTTGCGGAAGTACATTCAGAAGGGCACCCACCTGGGCCTCTTTGTGGACTCTACCGGCTGCAGAAACTCTCTTTGGATTCGTGGATGGGGATGCTGTAAATAGGCTATAAATGGCTATAACGACCTTATCGCCAGTCACTGGATCGATGGATGGGGGTAACTATCGATGGCCGAACTATTCAGGTTACAGTATAAAGCATTGCATCATTCATTGTCCTTTATCCAGAGAGATGCATTTTTTATTACATTGTGTGTGGTACGTTTTGAGGAAAAGAACTTTGTTTTTGTTTGTTTCTTCTCCAGGCCAAGGGACATGTGATTATATCTACCTCTACCTATGTGGGATAGCTGCAAAAATGGTAGCCAAACCACGGTTGAAAACCAGGAATTTGATTGCTTGTCATCGCTGTGCTGTTGAAAGAGATCTGTATAACCCTCCCATGCTGTGGAAAAGACATCGCGAAGCAGTTTACAGTGCACCCGATGCACCCCACAAAGTGTGACATTTACATTTCACATGGTTCCTGCAGCTCTCCTTGCCCCCACAACAGTAACATGGAAGCCCAAGTTCAAGCAAAATAGGTCGAACACGTAATTTTCCAGTTGGTGATGACTGCTCTATCCAAACAAATCCCAACTGTCTCATTTTCTCCTTGAGCAAATTTGGTTCCTTTTAAGCACCACAATGGCTGCCAAACCAAGGACCGATACTAGAGAAGGCTATCTCAAAGGCACCTCGGACATTTTTTATGGGGACCTAGTAAACCTGACATAGATATGGTATGATATGGTATGGAAAATCATTGGGAATCAACTATAGAATCTATAGAAATGACATCATGAGCATCATGGATATTATGGAATGAATGAATTTGATGTGGTTCTGGGATGTTCTGCTTGAAGTTCTGCGTAAATTCTAACGGGAATCACGCCGCGGCGTCACTGGAACGGTGGGATTTGTAATGGTTTAATGATCTTTAATGCACCTATCCCAAAAATGGCCGAACTATTCAGGTGATTCAGGTGTGTGAATTATTATTGTTCCTCATTGTTCCTCCAGATCCTCTATATGTATAGGAAATAAACTAATTTCATAGACACGAAACATCTACTGATCATTTGCATATTGTTCCATTGAAACCGTATGAAACCGTTAGTTAAAAAACAAGATGAAGCCCACGAACCCGAATGCTCACACGTATGTTAATGGCACAGATGTCAAAACACATGGTTATAGAGTCACGCGCAATACCTTTCTGCAATAGTTTATATTTGAACAGTCTTGTACATGTTTCCCTTGTTACCAGTCTGCAGTGTGGGGTGGAAAGTGTAGAGTGTGGAGTGTGGAGTGTGAAGTAAGGAGTGTGGAGTGTAAAGTGTGGAGTGGGGAGTGTAGAGTGTGTAAAGTGTAGAATGCGGAGTATAAGGTGTAGAGTGTGGAGTATGGAGTGTAAAGTGTAGAGTGTGGAGTGTGGAGTGTAAAGTGTGGAGTGTAAAGTGTGGAGTGAGGAGTGTAAAGTGCGGAGTGTGGAGTGTAAAGTGTGGAGTGTGGAGTGTGGAGTGGAAAGTGTGGAGTGTGAAGTGTGGAGTGTAAACTGTGGAGTGTGGAGTGAGGAGTGTAAAGTGTTTAGCGAGGAGTGTAAAGTGTGGAGTGAGGAGTGTAAAGTGTGGAGTGTGGAGCGAGGAGTGTAAAGTGTGGAGTGAGGAGTGTAAAGTGTGGAGTGTGGAGCGAGGAGTGTAAAGTGTGGAGTGGGGAGTGTAAAGTGTGGAGTGTAAAGTGTGGAGTGAGGAGTGTAAAGTGTGGAGTGTGGAGTGTAAAGTGTGGAGTGTGGAGTGTAAAGTGTGGAGTGGGAAGTGTGGAGTGTGAAGTGTGGAGTGTAAAGTGTGGAGTGAGGAGTGTAAAGTGTGGAGTGTGGAGCGAGGAGTGTAAAGTGTGGAGCGGGGAGTGTAAAGTGTGGAGTGAGGAGTGTAAAGTGTGGAGAGTGTGGAAAGTGTGGAGTGTAGTGTGTAGAGTGTGGAGTCTGGAGTGGAAAGTGTAGAGTGTGGTGTGTAGAGTGTGGAGTGTGGAGTGTAAAGTGAGGAGTGCAAAGTGTGGAGTGTGGAGTGAGGAGTGTAAAGTATAAAGTGTGGAGTGTGGAGTGCACAGTAAAGTGTGGAGTGTGGAGTGCGGAGTGTGGAATGGAAAGTGTAGAGTGTGGAGTGTGGTGTGTAAAGTGGGGAGTGTGGAGTGTAGAGTGTGGAGTGAGGAGTGTAAAGTGTAAAGTGTAAAGTGTGGAGTGTGGAGTGTAAAGTCTGGAGTGCGAAATGTGGAGTGGAAAGTGTAGAGTGTGGTGTGTAGAGCGTGGAGTGTAGAATGTGTGGAGTGTAGAGTGTAAAGTGTAGAGTGTGGAGTGTGGAGTGGAAAGTGTGGAGTGTGAAGTGTGGAGTGTAAAGAAAGGAGTGTGTGGTGTAAAGTGTGGAGTGTGGAGTGTAAAGTGTAGAGTGTGGAGTGTGGAGTGTAAAGTGTAGAGTGAGGAGTGAGGAGTGGAAAGTGTAGAGTGTGATGTAAAGTGTGGAGTGTGGAGTGTAAAGTCTCAGGTGAGGAGTGAGGAGTGTAAAGTGTGGAGTGAGGAGTGTAAAGTGTGGAGTGAGGAGTGTAAAGTGTGGAGTGGAAAGTGTGGAGTGTGAAGTGTGGAGTGTAAAGTAAGGAGTGTGTAGTGTAAAGTGTGGAGTGTGGAGTGTAAAGTGTAGAGTGTGGAGTGTGGAGTGTAAAGTGTAGAGTGAGGAGTGAGGAGTGGAAAGTGTAGAGTGTAGTGTAAAGTGTGGAGTGTGGAGTGTAAAGTCTCAGGTGAGGAGTGAGGAGTGTAAAGTGCAAAGTGTAAAGTGTGGAGTGTAAAGTGTAGAGTGTGGGGTCTAAAGTGTAAATTGTGGAGTGTGGAGTGTAAAGTGTAGAGTGTGGAGTGCGGAGCTTCCCCCATAGACACGGCGACGCCACAGGAAAACCAGCGACTCGAGACAAGACACGTGGATGCAGAAAAACGAGCATTTCGTGCGAGACTTCCTCCAATTTTGACATTTTCGACACGTTATCAAACAGGTTGGAATGTCACAAAGTGCCACGCCTGCCACGCAAAACGACATGACAACCTGCGTGGAAACATTCGAAAAGGTCAGGTTTTGCGGCTTCCCCCATAGACACGGCGACGCCACAGGAAAATCAGCGACTCGCGACAAGACACGTGGATGCAGAAAAAACAGCATTTCGCACGAGACTTCCTCCAATTTTCATAGTTAGCAACATGACAAAAGGACAAGTTTTGCAGCTTCCACCATAGACACGGCGAGGCCACGGGAAAACCAGACACGCGAGACGAGACAGGTGGGAGCACCAAAACGAGCATTTCGTGCGAGACTTCCTCCAATTTTCACACTTTGTAGCTTCAAAATCGACGTTTTACTACGAGTTTTCCTTAGAATCCGAAAATTGGCAACATCAAAATCGATGTTTCGTGCGAGGCTTCCGCCAATTTTCAGCACATCGCACAAAATGCCACGCCTGCCACGGAATTTGCACCTTGTCGCCACTTGACGCAGCCCTGCCAATGCGATTTGCAAAAAACACGCAACACGACACGTCTAAAGTGCTGCGCCTGCCACGAAAAATGACGATGGACACGTCCAAAGTGGTGCGCCTGCCACGAAAACTGCAACACATCTTCTGAAAACGTCGCAAAAGTATTGCGCCTGCCACGCAAAACGAATTTCGACACGTTCCAGAACACGTCTGAATGTCACCAAGTGCCACGCCTGCCACGCGAAACGAAGCAACCCGACGTCTGAAACCTCCAAAAATGATCCCTCCTGCAGAACTTCCCATAGGCACGGCCATACGGGGATCGCGCGAACGGTTGCGAACGGTTGCGAACGGTTGCGACCGTGAACGCAACGTCGAGCGAACACACCCTCAACCCCCAGACCCCCAGAGTGAAACGGGAACCCTTGCTACGCATTCGGGAAAAAACGTTAGTTTTCCATATCCATGTTGGTGTGCTATAGTGCTTATTGTGAAAACATTGCGTCATTTTTGATTTTGTCTTTTCCACATCAACAGGGATGAGAAATCGTTCGGTGTTGCCATGAATTGGGGATCATAAAACTGGATTAAATCGATTTTTTTAGTTGCGCAAAATGAACGTCCACCAAGACCCTGCAAGTACCTAGAAGGATGGGTCTGAGACTACCCGATTTCTCTGTGCACTTGGAGGGTGTAAGCACTTTATTTGTTCTGTCTCTATGGGAGTTGTGGTTTCCGCCTGTGGGAGCAGAATGGGGCGCTTACAACCATGTACCATCTCATTACATACAGCTTACCCTGCGACAAGTGTAACATAGAAATGGTACATGGGCCCATGTATAGAGGGTTTACCTCTCAAATTTGGTGGGTATTCCATTCATAATCTTAGATTACCCATGAGATCCCGTCTTGGCTTCCGGTGATCCGTTTCAGGTAGAATATCTGCAGAAACTTCATGAACCGCCTCGCACCAACTGTTTGGCGCGGATGGTGGATTCGTCTACTTTTCAGTTCGCCCCTTGGCATCCAGGCCTTATCTCTGCATAATGCAACACCAAAAATAGGGAAACCGGAAACCCATGGAAATCCGTTATAAATTATAAATGGATATAAATGGAGGTTTCAATGGGGACATGATTTACAATTTATAATACAGTATCTGGCTAAGTTGTAACGATCGAAGCCTGCGAGAGAAGCCTGGAATCATGGTTCGAATTCGGGGCCCAATATAGCTGAACTTTTCAGGTTGGTTAGCTACTAAAGATGTGGATACGAGGGATACCTGATGGTGGGTTCAATATTACTGTGGGCTGAACCCTATGGTTCAAGATGGATGGTTATAAGTCAGAATATACTGTAGGAATACATATCCTATGAGCTAAGCAATGGCATGGGATGGGAGAGTTTTTTTTTTCTCTGGTCGTTTGGCTCTTGACCTTTGTGCATTTTTATTGACATTGATCACATTGATGCAGGATTTTACCTTGATGCTGTTTCCACCGGTTGCACTTGTTGAAGCCACCTTCTTACACAAGTTGACATGTAGTTAGTTCATGTTTTGCATTGTTTTGCTATTGGGGGCAATTATCATGACTTAGTACGCATTGAGGAACCAATGCAACATTTGATGACTATTAATTCTTTGTACTGTTCAGTTTTTTTGTTCCCCCTGGGTATCCTGTAATGATGTACGAGGCACCCACACAAGTGCCTCGCTGGGAACTCCAGCGTCGTCCCAGGTTTGCACCGTCGTGATCCTCGCGAACTGCTTGACCTTGCTCTTCTCGGCGCAGCTTGGCGTTTCCCCGGGTGCTCCACCAAACCACTTAGAGAGTTAGGTGTTTGGACCAGGAGCTGCAAGTGTTGATCATATTTTATCAGAATTTTATATTCTATCTTAAAAGGATTAGACCCAATTTATCAGGTCCTATATGCCACATATATATACATACATATGTATCAGAGTTTTATCAGCTTTTCAGATGAACTGAACCAGTGATTCATCCCATGATAGGATGATTGTTCCGCCGAGGAACTGGGCGATGGAACATCTCAGCTTCGACGTCCCGCAATATTTTCGAGTCTTAGACCTGCCACTTGGAGGAAACTGCTGGAAAGAGATGAATACATGCTTGCTTTTACCATGAATAAAAAAATATGGGAAGTAACTATAGTTGGTTCAAACTTATCCATGAAACATGATTGACATGGTGCTCGAATCATCAAAAATGGTGGAACATCAAACATGGTGAAGCATCAGTCGACTGGTGCCTTAACATCCAAAATGGTGCGGTCGGTCGATGGAGTCTCCAAAATGACCATTAGACAGTGGCCGATGATTCTCCAATGATTGACACGCTCCGCAGCTGACAGCAGATTTGTTTCACCTGAATGCACTGTTTTTAGGAATTCGTCTATTTTAACCTTTTGAATGCCGCGAAAGAATGAAAGAATGGTCTATTTAAATTGCTTGAATGAGTTTCGAAGATGTTCCAAGATACTTCAATCACATGGATCGAGCCAGGCTCTGCAAGTAGAGGTACCATGGATTTCGAAGTACCATGAGGGATGCCTCGACCCGATAAAATTGACATGTCAAGTTAAACAAATGGTAAACGTTTGAAAGAAATTATGTGGTAACTGCATGTAACTGCCATTGTTTATGGCTCGTTTGAGGGTTCAGGTGGGCTATCCCAGGTGGGATGTCAGCTACATGGTACCCCTAGCCCTACTCCCATAGGCCTCCCATAGAAAGCCCACAAGTATGGGAAGCGTATGGAATTTTTGGGCTACCAGCGGGGTCATCAATTCTGGCATGAGGTCCTTCACAAGTTTCTATGTTGCTTGGCTGCGACCTCCGTGTTCTATCCATGTTCTCAGATCGTGCATCTTGCGCTATCACACCCTGTCAGCAAAGGTTTTTGTTCGAACATGTTCAGCTGAACCTATTCGACCTTAGATTGTCTTAGATTATGTTAAAATACATCATTAGATTCCTGTGGATGCGCGCTCTTCTTTTTTTCTTCCGGACTTTTTAGGCAGGTCCTCTTTGTTCGGCCCTTTTGCAGGTTGGAGCTATTCAATGCGTTCATCAGGGGGATCCAATCCGGGAACATTCAACACACCAGAGGGGTTCGTGAAATGTGCGCTGTCATTTTTTATCCATAACCCATAGGATCCATGTTGCTATATATGGTAACATTTGGGGTATATTGATGATAAATGTTACCATATATAGCATATATGGATCCTATGGGTAATGCATCAGGATTCGACGTACGATGTTCTGATGATTATGTATATATGCACAATTATGCACAGTCTACAGCCGTAAACCTGTAGCAGACCACACGCAATACAACCATTTCAAAGGTTCATAAATAAACCTTCAGGCAATGGGGGTTGCTATTGGGCTTGCCACATTACATAGGTAGAACCCTTCGACCCACATCTGACTGTTGAATCTTGTAGCACACACGTGACAAATGTCAGGAGCTGTGAGTTGGTTGCTGCTATATACTTTTTTTTGGGATGATGTCTCATTGTTTTTGGTTGGGCTTTTTCTTTGGGTAAGTTGACACTTTTTTTTGCCACTTAAATCTACTCTGGTTGGTGGTTTGGAACATTCTTTATTTTCCATTTCATATAGGGATATTATGGGATAATCCTTCCCATTGACGAACTCATATTTTTCAGGATGGTTATTGCACCACCAACAAGTACTGTTTTGCGACTACCGGGATCTAAGACTCAAGACATCTCAAGACTGGCCATGTGGCAGGTCGGGGCATCCATACGCCCGTGTTCCAGGGCCATCCTCAGGTACTGTTGTAACCCGATCTGGTATGAAACATTCGCGATATCGATGGGTCATGAAGCGAACTGGTGAATAAGTGGCTCCCGCTATCTTGTACCCAGCGAATATCAGCCAGTTATGATCACCAGTCAACCAATGTATAAATTACAAAAGTTCATTATCTACATATTAACTATACCTATAATAATAAGAAAACATATATATATATATACAAATCTATATATATATATATACTTTGAGTACACCTAAGCATGACAGCTCCACAGCAGTGTTTTCACTGGCGGCGTTGCGCACTCAGAGTTGATGGAGCCACCACCACGGACATGGCAACTCTTCAGCTGCCAATCCCCCCCAAGCGACGTCTCCTCTCGAGAAAAATGCCAGCTCAACCTTTACAGTGCTGTAGAAACTGCCACGGCATCATGTGTAGTGAACTTTCTTGTCCACCTGGGCCATGCGCCCTGCCAGCTCCTTGAGAGTCTGCCCTCCATCATAGAGGTACTTCTGTACTGCGCTGCTTGACCAGCGTCCCATCCGCTTCACCAGCTCTATGTCGGCCGATGCCTGAAACAAAGCGCTTGCCCCACCGATCCTCAAGGAGTGAGAAAGGAATCTGTTGGCCGGTAGCCCTTCAGCAACCGCAGCCTTCTGCAACAGGTACTGCACCTCCGTCCTCTTCAAAGTTGTTCCGTTTCCCCATCGAAACAACGGCTTGTGAGCATCGACTCCTTGGAATCGTCCTGGGCACACCTTCCTGTAGTTCTCCAAGGCCTGCACCGGGCACAAATACGGCACCCCCGTCTTGGCCATGGTCTTGCAGGATCCAAATGCCTCTTGATCAGCCTTGGTCTTTCTGAACTGGACCGTAACCTCCGTGGCTTCACCTGGTAGGGCTGGTTGGCCATCTCGCGAGAGCTTCACATCCAGGCCCCGCATGACGTTGTCCAGATTGATGCCATTGGAGTCACAGAACTCTGACGCCCTCATCATGAAAAACCATGCTGTCACGAGAGCCGCTTGGACCATCAAGCCGTCCACACGCTCCTCGCCAAAGCCTCTGGGAACCTCCTCGAACTGCTTGCCAATCCATTGAAGCATTCCCGGCGTGACACCCAGTCTGCGAGGCTTCCGTGCCGCTCTTCTGTCCAGACCATTCATGAGCACCCACAGGCGGAAAAGCCCCTCCGTAGGATCACCAGCGCCAGCTCTCTTGTGGGCGTCCTTCAACGCGAACACTGCCTGCTTCAGGCTTGCCGAGGAGAAACTCAACCAACCCAGATAGCCCAAAAAGGCAAGGATCTTGTTCTCCTTCTCGATCTTGTCCTCCTTGGGGTGGAGGTAGGGAGACACCCATCCTTGCCGTTCAGCCCAAGCACTCCACTTTGCCCACATTCCTGCATAAGCTCGTGCCGTGCTCTCTGCTTTGTCTCCACTCAGATTTGCCTCCAGCCAATCTTCGACCTTGCCAGCGATGTCGCCGTCAAAGGGTTGCCCATGACGGCCGCTCACCAGGTTTGCCTCCGCGGCCTGCTTGACTGCACATCGTGGCTTGCGTCCACCAGCTTTCCAGCCGATCTCCTCGTACATGTGCTCATCATCCAAGGCTTCCACCCACATAGCCTCTCCGTGTCGACTCACATTCGACCTCATAGTACCTCCTGCTTTGCGGGTCTGGCCCTCCCATCCGAAGTCTCCTCGCTTCCACTGCCTCAGCCAGATAAGCAACCTTGCCAAGCTCTCATCTGTCGGGCCATCACGAATGGCGCCTGCTTTGGATGATTGATCACCTTTGTCGCATGCCGCCACTGTTGCAGCCCAGGTCAGCAGCGTCTCTGCCGTTCTGATGCCAGTGGCTCTGCAACCTTCTCCATAGGCCTTCTTGGAATCTCCTTCGCAGGCTCCGACTGCCTCCTCCCACTCTTCTGCCGACCGCCCTTGAGCAATCCATACCTCCTCAAAACTGAGTGGTCGCACACAGCCGTCCGGACCTGCCCGGTCATACACATACAGGACTTCAAAACTTTGGCCTTCACCGGGACAAAGAGGCCACCGGCCCAGCCCTGTGAGACCATGTACATTTACCCTTGCTGGCTCTGCCTGGCTCCAAACCAGATGTGCTGCCACATGAGGTAGAAGTGGATCCCGCGGCACGCCACACGCCAGAGTCAACTTCTGAGGTTTTTCCCAGGTCAAACCTTCCCACAACTGCCCTGGTCGGACCACAGTGCCCAATGGTGTCGCCACGACTGACTTGCTCAATGAGCCCTTCACGAACTCCCGGTCCATCTCGCCCTGTCCAACCATCAACGCACATCGGCGTCGGGCCAGGGCTTCCCCAAACTCTGTGGTCACAAACTCCTCGATATGGCTCCACCATCCACTGGCATCGCACCACTCGGCTGCCTTGTTCCAGTTCGCTTGACATGGGCCCTCCACGACGCCCACGTCAACCTCCTTGCACTTGGCCCACTCCAGGTAATTCACCAGTTGGGTCCCTTTGACATCACATCCAATTGTTGCCATGCCCAGCTTCAGCTGACCTCGCCCTGCTTGAGCTGCTCCGCAAGAACCGGCCACCGCCATGAAGTCCAGGACCAACCTGCCGCTCACTGCCCACTCGAGCACCTCGAGCCGGCCCCAATCCAAACCAAAACTTCGATCCACCGAGCGCTTGACCCGTTGCTCCTTCAGCTGCATGATGAGTTGGCGATCTGCTGGATCTGCCCACGACAAGAAACACAAACCAAACCGGGCCGTGTCTTGCAATGCCTGCTCGATGGGCCCTTGAATGTCAACCTCAACCCACCCTTTCTGGTCCAGGTACCTGACAAACTCAGCCCTGGTGCATCTGGTCACGAAGTCCGAGTCCACATTGTGGAAAGTTCTCCACCACCCAGCCAGCACAGTGAAGCCATTTCGCATCTCGCTCATGGCCAAAACCCGAAGGAGAAGTCGTCCTGCCCTGGACCCGCTCTGTCTCCTGGTGATCCACGATCGCACCACAGTGTTGTCCCCAGCATAGATAACGACCTTTCCTTTCCAGCGATGTCCTTGTGTCACCGCAAAAGCGGTGAAGGCCAGCATCTCACTGACGTGGATTCGGATTTGCCAGTCTTCCTTCTCGTCCTCCAGAGCCTGTTGCAACCATGGGCCCATGTCCTCCGCCTTGAGTTGCGCCGCGAAGCCCCCTGTCCAATCAATGGCCCCCACGGTGGTCGGGGTGGCATCGGCTGACACAAAGACGGCGTGATGATGTCCACCTGGCATGCCCAGTCGCTCTCTTGGTTCCAGGAGCTCGGCCCCAAACTGGGCCTCCCACATTTCTGGCCTGGCGCATAGCCACCGACACACCTCAAACAAAGACCACAAGTCATCCCAAGCTTTGATTGCGGCCTGCTCCTCATTCTGATAGCCCAACGTTCGTGGTCGGATTGGCAACGACCCGTCCCCGCAGGTCAGGAAGACATCTGCTGCCTTGAGCTCATTCTTCAGCCCTTTCACCACTACCGCCCATCCAGTGGCAATTCCCCGGAACTGCTGCAGCTGCCTCAAAGTCAGACATTTGGACTCCGCATCAAAAGCAGGATGTGCCAGCAGATGGGCCCCTTTTTCAATGCGGCGTCCTGGGAGGCTAGCATGCTCGGTCCGGGTGTTGATGTTGAGCCCCCAGATCGTCTGTTCCTCCTTGTAGACGCCTTCCACCTGGTTCTTCTCAACGTTCACCGCATCGTTCCCCAGCATCAGTCGCACCCCAGCATCATAGCAGCTCGCTGACACCCACGGCCGCAGGCCCACCATCGGCTCCACGAGGATGTTGTCATCCACCAGGATCTTGCTGCAGAAGCCAGTGCGCCCATCACGGCGTGCATTTCCAGGACGATGTGCTCTATGGTATTCTTCCGTGGCCCGTCCAAACGCGGTCCACTCTCCCGGGGATCCACTGAAGCCAAAGCTGGACACCAAATAGATCACCGTCATCTCGGCGCCCTTCTTCACGTCATTGGCCACCACAGTCCCCTCTTCATTGGGAACCATCATGTCCTCCTTCCAAGGGAGGTCGCCAGCAAACAGGTGTGCGTCCCGCGGTGCCAACCACAACAGACGAAAAGCCCCTGCAATGTCCCTCTTGCAGATGAGCACCTCAACACCGGGGAACCGGCTTTTCTGCCACAGGACTCGCCTGGCAATCTGTTGGTGAGTCGGCTGTAGTGCCGGTGGGTGCCACCATTTGCTTGTGCCCAAATTGACACGTCTTTGGTCATGGACCACCCGTTTGTCTGGGGCTATTGACCGATCCGGCATCATCTTGTCCACTGCCTCGAAAGGGGATGAGACCGTCTTGCCCAAAGCACCATTGCTCTTCTTTACCACAAGGATCCTGTGTTTCTTCACGTCCTTGAAGATCTGCTTGTAGACCTGGTCTAGGTGGTTCTTGGCGTTGGGATGCAACTCGGACTCCACTCGGCTCGTAGAACCCGGGTGTCGTGCCACCATGCCATTCTCACCCACGCTTCTCAGGTACTCCAGCAAAAGAGGGTGGATAATACCTTCCAGGCTCCTGTCTTGAACTCCCTTCAGGTTGTCCAAACCCTTCTCCTCCCTGATCTTCCATAGGGCTTCAGCTGCTTCCTGCACTCCTCCCGCTGCAGCCAAGAGTTCGTCTCCACATTCAAGGACGCTTGCCCAATCATCTCTGGTGCCACATCCAAGCTTGTTGACAATCTCGACATACATCCTCGCCTTGTTCTCGACCAATTCCTTCTCTCTGCAACCTCCTGCCCTCCTGGCCGATCTGGATCTCTGCGACCCATAGCTGGTAGATGACGTCTCTGACTCTGATTCCTCACCTTCGTCCTCTTCTTGGAACTCTTCATCATCCTCATTCACGTCAGCATCATCCCCGTCACCCTCCGGCTCCTCTTGGTCATCAGATCCCCAAAACTCATCATACCACGGCAAGTTCCAACCTTCAAAGGCAAAGACGCTGTAGCCCACCCAGTAACCTAGGTCTGGATCTCGTTGTCCACTCACCCTCCAGTCATCCTGGTAGTGGCCCACCGTCAGCAACTGGAAAGGGCCCCGTCCATGGTACTTGCACACCGTGAGTCTCTCGCTCCTCAAGTCTTCGCGTCCAAAGCCTTGCTCATGCCCGAACCATGGGTAGGGATCGAAATAGGTTCTGCGTGGTTCCACATGCATCACCACAAGGTGGCCTTCGCCCACTTGAAAGAAGTCTCTTCCATCAGGCAAAAACACCCTCGGCCCATAGGTATCTGCGTGATCCAACCCAAAGGTCATGTCCAGCCGTGCTCGATTGGGGTCATCCTCAGTGCCATAGATGTAGGCCTCGATCACCTCATCGAACTCATTGACGTCGTTGAACTCATGCCATGCTCGCCTGTCCTCTGCTGCTTGCGGAGTCGGCACCTCCTCCAACCTTTTCTTTTCATCTCCATCAGTGGCCACCATTGATGCGGAAGGTTCCAAAACTACATGGATTGGCTGGTAGCTCCTCGGTACAGGCTGCAACAGCGCCCAGGCGCCTCCCATCTCATCCAGGTGCTCGATATCCACTGGCTGGCCCACTCGAGGCAGCTGAATCTCGCCGTCCAAGCAGGCCTCACCTCCTTGTTGGCCCTGCACCTTTGTCTGTTCGGCCTCTGGTTGTTCTGCATCATCACCGATGGACGGGCTGTACCCCTCACTGACCTGGCTCTTGACATCACCAACATCTTCGTCCTCACCACCGTCGCAAAGGTGGCCTTCTTCCTCCTCACTCTTGTTCTCCATGTTCTCGACTTCCTTGCCTCCAGCCTTGTCTTGGTCACTTGGGAGGGGCCTTTCCAAAGTGAAAAGGCTCACCCCCCCCACAACAACATGAGCTCGCACCGCATTGACAATTGCCTGGACAAACTGGGGGCAATAGACGCCCGCCTCAGTACAACGCGTCACCCGGCTGCCAGGGCGGGAACCCTTCAAGCCCACATGACGGTAACTCGGACTCACTCCAGGGCAACGCCGGGACAAGATTGCTCTGATGGCTGCATTGCGGCGGAAAACCACTCTTGTCAGATGCTGGTAGTAGGCGTTCTCCTCGTCCGGTGGGCCCAAACCAAAAGCACACATCCTGAACTCCACCCAATCCACGTCAGGACGTGAGAGCACCTTCTTCCAACGTGGCAGGTCCCACTGCTTGGGATACCGTCCAGATGATCCAGAGCTTTCAGCAAAAGGGAACCCATTGTTGTCCAGCATGTCCTCAAAGTAGTCCGCCGCAAACTCCGACAAAGCGTTGCCAGCCAGCTCTTTGTCCGTCAACGGGCGGCCATCACCCCCTTCCGGTTGCTGGAATGTGCGTGAGCCTCCATTCTCCAGGTTCCAATCACAATAGCTCGTACATGGTGCTGCCACCCATCCAATGTTCTCAGGTCCACATTTTGCTCGGTGAAGATGAGCTTGACGATTTTCTGGGAGAAGCAAATCATGCGCCTTGACATAGCCCGTGCGGGTGTGGGGATCCTCATAGACTTCCACCGGTGCCAAAGCTTTTCCCCCTTGACGACGCCACTCTGCGGTCAGCGTTGCTTTGCCCGCAAAAAGCTCTCGAAGCACCAAGCCCTCTTGCAAGCTGCCCCGGATCACCGTGGTCTCAACATGCTCATGAGATCCTGCCACAGTTGCGACCACCGCCAGCTGGCTATGCCTCCTGGGTTCCACCGTAACATCTCCAGCTCTGCGTCCAGGTTTACAGTGTCTGCATGAGGTTTTGCCCGGCGCAGCAACCACTTGATCATGACGAGCATGCCAGAAGAAGTTGAAGCCCAAAACTGGCGTGGTCATGACATCCTCCGCTTCCAACCACGCATCCAAGTCGAAGGTGTCAGGCGGCTGGGCATAGACCATGTGACCCTTCCAAATAAGAGCACACATTGTCCACTGCTGTGGCTTCCATGAACCTCCAATGATCGCCTCAACAAGAAGCCGTCCACGAACATCAGCTCGAAGAACCACCACCCGTGCCTCTTCCAAGGCAGCCACCGGAAACACGGCAAAGGACCTGAAATCTCGCTCATGATGTGGGTGCACAATGTCATGGGTGTAGATTCTCAGCTCGTGCTCCACTGGGGTCACAAACTCCTCCGCCACACCCATCTGGGCCCCGGCTTCAATTGCCAACCTGGTCTGCTCCTTTCTCAGTGCCAGAGCCTCGGTGTTGACTTCCTCCATGGTGGGGCGCCTTGCAAGTCTCCGTGCCAGGATCCCCGCTGCCATGGTCTTAGTGACACATTGTCTCTTTTCCTCCTGAGGCTCCACGATACCCACCAAAGAAGCCATCTCCTCATCCATGGCGATGTCCTCAAGGTAGTCCCAGGTCCGCCAGGTGTTGCCATCGAGCTCAAACCCACCTTGACCAGGTTCTCCAGGGGCCCACAGCGTGTCCTTCACCACCAATCGAGCAGCTTCCCCGGCCTTCTTTCCAGGAGGGACTCGCTCCACAAACGATGCTGCTTCAGCCGCAAGGTCAGAAGGACCATACATCTCCATCTCTTCCAGCAGGTCCTCCAGAACAATGCCCGGCTCTTTGGCGACTCGGGTAGCTGCCCATGCGAACAAGTCGTCAGAGGCCTCGTTGAGGGCAGTCAACACTGGTCCATCTTGAAGTTCCCTCGCTTTCTCTACCAAGGCCGTAGCTTCCGCAGGAGCATCTTCATCTCCTCCATGGTACGGTCTCTCTTGATGTGGATCTGGAACTCCCCAATGGTCATCCGGTTGCTGAATGAGCTCCTTGATGTCCTCCTGCTGGGTGTAGTCCACCGCTTCAAACTCTTCTGGAACGTCCCAGAATCTCACCTTGGACTCGCACTGACCTCCAGCTTTGCCATCGGTAGGCTCATCATTTCGCGGCCCTTCACCTTCTCCGGCTTTCCTCTTTGGTTTGGCAACCTTGTCTGCCTTGTCCGCCTGGATGGAGGCACGGATCTCCTTGATCTTCTGGTCAACGGTTTCCTTTGTTTCTGCCTTCATCCTCTTCAACCCGCCTCGTTTCAGCAGTTGCATGCGGACACATGCGTCCAATTGTTCAAAGGCACCTTCGAGAGGCTCATGGGACCGCTGACAACCAGCATTGCTGCAGCCCTGATGGGTCAAGTGCGACCAACACAGGAGTGTTCCCATCTTGTCCACTGGGGCCCTATCTCGAGCTCGATTAACCTCCTCAGCCGTCAACTTAGGGCCCAACAAAGCCTTCCCGGGTTTGTCCGGACTGGGTGGTGCTCCTGCAGAAGAACTGGGTGCTCCGCCAGCAGGATGTCCCCGGTCTCGGCGGCCTCCATCCCATGTCAAGCGCCACAACGCTCGCTCCTGGCGCCTCTCAATGCGGGGTTCCAGCTCCGTTTTGAACCATCCCTCCGGGTTCTTGATGTCAAACGTGTTTGGCAAACGGAGCCAGGCCTGCCCACCAGGGCCTGGGAGCAATGCGTAGAATCTCAACTCCTGCAAGCTCAGGCTCTCTCTCTTGGCGATCTTCTTCAGGTTGCGTATGATGTCCTTGATCTCCTCCAGGAACCTCCAATGCAACTCCTCCCAGGCTTCCATCACGATAGCCAGAGGCCACTTGTGAGGGCACTCTTGATGCCAGCCAGCCAGGGTGTCTGCTGCATGTTCTCGGACATCACGCCACTCCTCGCCATAGATCAATCTCCAGACTTCGTTCTGCCGTTTCACTCTGGCGGTCCAGTCTTCCAGCTTCGTAGGTGGTGCAGGTTTCTGTTCGACACCTCCCTTATGGGTCCTGTCAGCAGCGAAGGCATCCAACTCCGCGTCTGTGTACTGGATGAAGTCCGCAGCTCCCAAACAGAACTTCTCCTGGGATCCCCAGAAAGGGCCGGCAAGCCCGACTGCCAAACGGGTTGTCATCCGTTGCCGGAATCCCATGGCCCGAAGTTTTGTAGCTGCTCCCACCTGTGCTGATAGCAGGCCATT
The DNA here is from genome assembly GCA_947184155.2 of Cladocopium goreaui. NCBI lineage: Eukaryota > Dinophyceae > Suessiales > Symbiodiniaceae > Cladocopium > Cladocopium goreaui. Next base: position 20,462 of record CAMXCT020001244.1, on the reverse strand, counting down.
GGCCAAGCTCGAACCCACCTCTCCTGGGCACACAGAAACCGTGTACTGGTCACAGGCCCTCATGATGAAAACCATCTCCTCAGAGAGCCGGTTCAGACCCTTCACAGTGCCTTGTGGGTGGTTGGTCTGTTCATGCTGAGCTTTGACCAATGACGCCAACTCCGCAGTCTGGGATTGTATAGCCTGTGCAAGAACGGCCATTGAATCGCTGCTTGCTGGAGCTGCAGCGGCACCAGCTCGCCGGTCACCCTTGCCAAAGATTGTAGGTGCCCCGATGGTAAGAGGCGGCCCTGCTCTTTCGACTACCTGTGGGGGAGTCTCCGACAGGCCTGGAGGCGTAGACAACTTCGAAGGAGGATCTGATGCAACCAAACTCCAAGATCTTGACCTCGCACTCGCATCTGGAGAGTCCTGTGTCGGGCCTTCGTCATCCTCGAAATCGGCTCTCCATTTTGTGAGGAACTTGGTAAGCCCTTTCTGCCCTCGCCCTTGCTCTGCGACTCCGAGTCCATGCAGCACCCGGCTCAGCTCTCGAAACCCGATGCCCTTCTCCTCAGCCATGGTGCGGCGAATCTGATCTTCAGCCAATCCAATGTCCTTTCCCTGGGTGTAGCGCTCCAGGTACTCCTCCAACCAGTTCCTGTGGTCTCCACCATCGGGTGAATCCAGCATGCCGAGTCTGGCCAAGCTCCTGTGAACTGTTGATTTCGGTGTCATACCCGGGGAACGCGAGGCCAACCTCTTCCTGCGCATAGGCGTATCCTCTGGCTCCTTCTCTTTAGGCATGCTCTCCTTCAGGTCTCGGATCTCGTCCAAGAGCTGTTGGTAAGCAGGACCGGAGCTAGAATTGACCACTGGTTCACCCGTATTCTCACCCTCAAGGGTCTCATCCACATCTCCTCGTGCTCGTCGATCTCGCGACCGCGACCTTGATCTCCGTGATGTAGTCCCTGGTTCATGATGCCAACAAACATGTAGACCAGAGGAAGTACCTCGTCCCAGCCGTCGACAATCGGTTTGCCCGCACTTCAGGGTATACCTCATGGCAAGGTATTTGCTAGCATGGCTGGTGCAGAAACAACCGGTGCCACCCGTCTGAAACTCATCCTCAACCAACAGCGGCACCTGTTCCGTTCCCGGTGACGTGCAAGGACCTGAGCTCAGGCAGACGTCTCCGTCCGATGTGGCCCATCGCACACGATGTGCGGCACAACTGCTCGTCTCGTTCTCTGACTCCGATCCAAAGTCAGCCATGCGATGTCGGACTGCTTGAGAGCCCTTCCAGGCCCAGCTCCAAAGCATGCCTCCAGCATCCTTTGCCCCTTGTGCCGCCACCGCAAGCTCGAACTTCTCCGGGTCGTACTTCTTGGCCAGGCCGTAGATCTTGAAGTGCTGTCCATCCTCCGGGCAGCTGTCATTTCTGCAGAGATGAACTTTGTCATGACCCAAAAGATCTCGGACCAGCGATGCCGTACCCCTCATGGTGTCGGGTTCGACTCCCACGTAGAGACCGCTGGACCTGATGGTCTGGCTGTCACTGCTGATCCTGAAGACCGCGACCTCCGATGATCGTTTCACCACCACCCACTTCTCCTGAGAGGCCAGGTGCTTGAACTTCCTCAGCTCGGAGGTCTCCGGAATGTTGCCCGTTCCAGGCCCATAGTAGTCTGCATCCACAGCCTCCGGGGTTCCGCCGCAAAGCTTCTGGACGTGGTACATGGCTCGCCCTGCCACCCTCACAGTCTTCCGAAGAATCCAAATGATGGTCATCACAACGGCGATCACCAATGAAACAATAGGCCAGCAAATCGCCCATACGTAGTGGGCCAGGATGCACAGCCCAATCACAATGCTCAGCTGGGCGAGTCTGCGGCAACCATTCTTCACGTCGCCCCAGACTGATCCAAAAAGTCCCCAGCCTGCCAGGCCTATCAGGCCATCGCAAATGGACCAGAGCCCTGCGTCCCATGTGGTCCCACTCCAGCTGTAGACGGTGTTCCGCACGTCCTCAGCTGTTGCCTCCATGTTCTCCAGGTAGTTGATGGCTCGAGGCGCCCTTTCACGGGCCCAAGCCCTCCAAGGGCTATCAGGTGGAGGAGCGCTGGCATTGGGCGCCCCCCACCATCCGGAAGATCCAGAGCAAAGCAGCATCAGCGCCACAAGCCTGGTCATGGCAGCCGCCCCACACCTGAACCGATGGGATCCGTCTTGAGCCCCAATCAGTTGCAGCCATGCTTCTGCTCCCTAAAAGTCACACTTAGTGCTAAGTTCCAAATATATATATAATTATATATATACACATCTATATGCTATACTTGGTGGTGGGGTACATCACAGCATGGCTTAGCAGCCCAGCTGCTGCAGCTGCTCAGGTCATTGAGTTGATTTTGAAGTTGATCGTCCACAGGTGCAGCCAATGGGGCAGAAGCTACTGCTAGAGACGACATTCACAATGTTTCGTCGTATACATACATACATATATATATTTATATATCTAACATCATTTTAATACGATATATATATATATATATATATACTGTATATAGTGTGCGTGTGTTTATTTATGTTTGCAATCTGACATTATCAAGTGATGATAGTGGTGTACTGTGGTATCAAGTTTACGTCTCGGAATTCTGGCCGCGTTTGGTTTAGCACCATGATCCTGCTTGAAGTCCAATCCAAGCACGCAAAGACGGATTGACCATGGGTTGGACCATTGAATCCATCTATGGCACCAATGTTTATTCATTTTTATTCCACAAATAGCCAAAAGACAAAAGGTACAGTAGAAACATTTGCACATGGAGGCTGTGAATGGCTGGATATGAATTGGCTATAATTGGCTCCAGCCATATGCGCAGGCAATACTTCTTCTGGCATCATGACTGGAGATGGAATGTATTTGATCCTTGGATCAGCGGATGAAAGCTGGAAGAAGCTGGTGGGGTAGGTGCGACATATCAGCCCCCATCAAAACTATAGATCGAATCCTTATGTTTTCAAAAAGTCAAGGTTCACTTTGGTGGCCTTTTCGGAATGTCCAAGTGGTAACTGCCTCTCCAGATACCACAAGGGGGTGGCCCTTTGTGGCCTGAGAGTGAAGTCTCCGTGCGCCCATTTTATTGTGGATTTGACCTGACTTGACCCATGGATTTGCATGCAACCCTCAAGAAACTTAGGCTGTTGTAAGTATAGGACCTTCCCATTAGTCTGCACATCGAACGAAGATTGGAAAGTGAATGAGCGTTCTGAAATTTGAAGGGCTGGCCTTGCATTACCATCTTGGGAGGGTGATGGGATGTCCTCAATGGCTCGTTTTTCCCAAGGATTTTGTGTTGGTCATTTTAGCAGTGCAAGAGCAAGTTCTCGAGTACATGGCATCTCAGAACGTCACACGCATCTGGGCGTTATGTCGGTGAAAACCGGGGGGAACCTTTCGACTGGCGAGTGCATGCTTAGCTATGTAGATGTTTTCTTGTGGCAAGAAGAATTTGGAAGACTTGTCTAGAAACGGATCTACATGCACATATTCCTTCCTGCAGAAATGATATTGACCACCTTGATAGTTTGTCTCTGATTTTATCTTATTTCATCATCAGATCATGTCCCACCAAGGGCCCCGGAGTCTGTTTTGCTTCCCTGCCAAGACAAATCATATCCCTAGAGCTGCAGAGTTAGTCTTGACTAATGAACAGGTTCTCCGAACTCAAACAGCGCACTGGCTTGGTGTTGGGTGCAGTCCCTGACCTCCAAAATGCATCTTGAGAAAGTCAATGAGCCCGGTCAATCCTTTTTAAGTATTTATATAAGTGAGTAGCTTGTACAAATGAAACATAATTAGAACATGAACAAATAGTTTTACATGTTATAGTTATAGTTATAGTACGCATTAAAAAAATCTAAATATGAATGAATTATATGTGCAAAATATGTACCTAGCACCACCTTGCGGGCTAAAGTTTAAAAGCCTTTTCCTAAGGATTCGATTTTAGACCCTGGGGCCAAAAATCAAACCTCGGGCGGATTTTGCCATGTCAGATTTTGCCATTATAGCCAGGGCAGGCTCAAGGATTGTTCCCATTGTTTGTTGATTCAAAAAAAAGATCATCGGCCGGATTTACCCACTATTCAGGCGGGTTTTCCTGAACTGCGTGGTTTTGATGTTTCTTGAATGAAATTGCCTCGTACAAAAAAAACACACTTACAGCATCACTACGCTGTATGTTCAAACTCGCTTCAGGCGGATTGTTGGGACGCCGGCGGATTTTAAGACCTCCGGCGGAAAAAACAGCCTTGTTGAACTCTGTTATACATACATATATAATATATATAATAATATATATATATATATATTATTATTATTTATGTATATATACATATGTATATATTTCTACACGGGAGTTATACAATATGAGTGTGCAGATGTTCACACATATATGTGCATTACTATATATGCATCGCTAACTTGCTTCAGATAATTCCTGCACTGATTCCAGAATCCAAGGGGTGTCACAGATCTGTGCCTCTCCAGGCATCTCATACATGCGATCCCTTCGATTAGTTCGAGTCTCGCGCGTGTTACGTTTGCTGCGAGCCATCCGAGTGATTCGCGAACTTCGGATGATGGTCTTCTCAATTATGAGTTCACTCAATGCCACCTGGTCGCGTTTGAGTACGACTGAATCATATGCTGCGCACGCATTTGACTGCTTGACAAGTAGATGACTTTCATAAGGGTTTGTCTGAAACTAGGAAAGACCTCATTTCAAAGGGGTTTATCATAAATCATCATGAATCCTTGTGTAGTGTATTGTAGTGTAGCATAATATTACAAAAGCACCATAAATCCAATATAAATCCAATTGTTCAATGGCTAGTGAAGGAAGGCCCTGTTCCGCATCCTTATGTCGAGCAGCAGTTCACCTTGTCACCTGAGGCGCTGTTTTGGTGCCTGGCACCTTGACTTTGTTACAAGGGATCTTGTAAAGATGCTTGGGGAATACACTACTTGGATTACTTGGTTTGGGTTTTGGAACACAAGCTGAACTTTGATTGAGGAAGATTGAGGATTTGATAGGATTTGGTTGTTTTGAGGTTACCAATCCCCGAGTTGATACTTGGGATGATGCCGATTAGGTTTGAACCACCAGCAGTTGAGTTGTCCAACAACTGTTTTACCCGGGCTTTTCTAGCTCGCCCAGCAAGAGAGAACTGACCCAGCTGCGTCACTTGTCTTGAAGCATCAGTTCTGTTTAAGAGGAAGCCCTCAAAGAGACAAATCATTGTTCCAGAATGTTATATAACTATATATAAATATATAACTAAACTATGATGGTTTCTATTGCGCAGTTTCCATATCTCCAGCTTTTCGGACTTGGAGGACTTGGTGTTTCAGCACTTTGCCATACTTTGCCAGTCATCCATCATGGGTCCAGTCCGCTGGGCACGGCCGGCAGCCGGTC
>CAMXCT020001244.1:5000-10000 GCA_947184155.2 Cladocopium goreaui | reverse complement strand
ATCATCACAATCATCATCATCCTCATCATCATCATCATCATCACCATCATCATCATCATCATCATCATCATTGTCTTCATCAGCATCATCATCATCATCACCATCATCATCGTCATCATCACCATCACTGTAATCAAAGTCATATTCATAATTATCATCATCGTCGTCGTCATTTTCATCATCATCATCATCACCACAATAATAATAATCATCACCATCATCACCAGAATATTCATGACCATTGTGATCACCATGATCGTGATCTTGATCCTGATCATCGTATATCATAAGCATGATCATCATCACCACCATCATCATCACCACCATCTTTTAATCCTTGCCTAAATTACGTGACTGCTGTGACATCTTGTTTTTGCTTGTGCCTTGGCAATGACAAAATGCCTACCGTAAACCATGTTTATATGCTACCGTCAGTATAGCCATCCTGGATCAATACACTGGCTTTTGAACTTCTTCATTTCCTTGGCCCTTTGCGGGCCTACTACAGAGCCGTGTTCCGAGTGGGCACCGGTCTACATCAATGCGATCAGCCAAGGCGTTCTTCAACTTTGCGGTATTTAATGATCCTATGATGCAATGAGAGACATGCTGTTGGACAGGACACAGGAATGTGCATGCTGCATGATCTTAGTTCTTCCTGCCAAATCCAGCGCAGAACAGCACAGAGCGATTTGAACGAATGTAGGCTTCGGAATCCTCGGAGGTAGATTTGCAACGCATGCTGGGCTGTTTTTTTTATTTGTCCATCTAAATGCTTCTGCATCCAGAGGTCTTGACGGGTATGTTCGTTGATCATGCTATGAAATGGTCGCAGAGTGACAACCAGTGTCTTGGATGAAAATCATGTTGGCAATCCTGTGCTGCTTTGGGACTACAGATAGTTGCCAGTTTCATTGTCGGTTTTCAGTATTTCCCACATGTGCAAACAGTGTAAATAAATAAATAGGTTTGTTTGTGAAACTATATGCGCATTTACATATGCCAATAATTATATTATATTCACGTTTGTTGCATGTAGGAAAAACATGTTTATGTTAATCCAAAAAAACTGAACATGTGCGTAAAAACATGTGGGTATCTCACAATATGAACATGTTTTTTTCAAGATATCAAAGGATGATTTCGCCGGCGCTGACGTTAATGACGCTCTTGGCAGGCCCAGTTCCCTGCAGAACTGGTTTGGAAATTACTGCTTTGTTTCAGGGACCCATCGCTATTTCATGCATTTGGGGCAGTGGTTATAAGTTGTAAACACGTATAAAGACCGGTTTCAATACTGTTGGAAAAAAACGGTTTTAGCACAAACGGTTTGTATGACATATCTGCAAATTAGAGGTTGAACATTGGGTTTCCAGCATTTGTATTTGCATAGCTGGAGACCTAGTGCGTTTGGTTCTTGGGGTTGAGCCCCCGTTTTTCCTGTTGAGAGGATCGGTTGTGAAACAACTAGTGGTTCATGCTGCACGAAAGGGTGCCCATAATTTCTATGAAAAGCTGGGCCCCAGTAGATAGATAGATAGATAGATAGATATAATATATATATATGTATTATATTATATATATAATATTAATATATAATATATAATGTATAATATTAATAATATATATATATATATTTATATTATTAACATATATTTATAATAAATAATATTGATATTTTTTTAATATATTAGTATATATATATATGTATTTTGAATACACACATTTTATATATATATATATATATCATTATTATTATTATCATTTTAGATTTTATTATATATATATAGAAATTTAATGCATATATATATATGTTTATGCAGATTATTATTTATTATATTATATTATATTAGATTATATTATATTACATTATATTATATTATATTACATTATATTAAATATATATTATTATATTTTATTATATTATATTTTATAGATATTATATTTTATTATATTACATTATATTATGTTATATTATATTTTATTATATCATATTATATTGTATTATATTATAGTTATTATATTATATTATGTTTTTATATTATATTATATTGTATTATATTATAGTTATTATATTATATTATATTATGTTTTTATATTATATTATATTATATTATGTTATATTATATTATATTATATTATGTTATATTATATTATGTTTTATTATATTATATTATATTATGTTATATTATATTATATTATGTTTTATTATATTATATTATATTATGTTTTATTATATTATATTATATTATGTTTTATTATATTATATTTTATTATATTTTATTGTAATTTATATGTTTTTATTTTTATAGTTTATATCAAATATACATGTGGATGGACTTGCCCGTTGGATCATCCCACCCAACCCACAAAACAACTGAGGAATCAGATTGCTGAGAGAAGGAGCCAAGAACAACATGATGCTGCAAGACACTCGGCGTTGACAGTTTAATGTTTTTTGTTTTGTATTGGTTTTTGGTGGCTGTTCATACCCAGTCGCACTTTGCGAGCACAAGTCACATCTACTGCCAAGTGTCCATGGGTTGTTACGTATGGCGGAGGTATGTCAACGTAGAATGAAGTTTGAGCATAAGGGTGAATATTTGGATGATAATATTATTATTATATATAGTTCAGAAATGTCCAGTTTTTATTATTATCTAGATATATTCAATGATATTTATGATTATGCAACACAGGTGAGCTGGGTGTTACGATCTTTCTGTAGATGAGACAACCCTAGGATGAGACAACCCTAGGCGGACTTGCCTCACCCAACGTTCTTTCAAGGATTGAAGCGGCTTTGCGAAGCCATTGATGTGGCAAAAAGTGGCAGGTGACCCTGGGTGCCTGGATGGTTCCCAATGGTTTAGGTATGTCTAAACATGTGATGCACCCCAGCTGATTTCTTGAAACCCATCGCTAGATGTTTTTTCTAAACATGGAACTGGAGACCTGCGATCTAGCCTCAACTTGGACAAGAATCTTCCATGGCAAAAATGCCCCAGTTCAGCAAAGACATTCCCCAAGTGATTTGCAGCCTTAAAAATCTTCAAATCCCCATGTTGTTACGCAGGATATTTCGCTGTTTTTTCACGGCAGCTTCAGCAGGATATCTTGGGATGACTTTGAGCACTACGTCTCGAATGAGTCTGCACTAATCTACCTGGTTGCTGGGCTTCCACATAGAGTTGCACATGCACACACACAGAGTCTTATTTACATGTTATACTATATATGTATATTAAAAAAAGTTGGAAATTACTAGTTTACAACTCCGTTATCATTAGTAGACTACTCTACGGCTTAGAGTCACTTCAAACTACAGACAATACAGGGAAACTGCTGAATACTTTTCAGCTTAAAGGCTTGAGAAAAAATATATTGCACCTGCACACCACTTACGTCGATAGAAACAATGAATTCGTTTGCCAACATGAAGTAGTTGGTGCTCCTTCTCAGGGGCCTCTCCGCAAAATCAGACCTTTGACTGAAATTTTGGAAACGAACCGTCTCAAACTACTTGGGCATGTGCTGAGAAGACCGCGGTCACACCCTCAGCATCAAGTCACTTTTGCTTCCTATTTAGCTTTACCAAAACCCCCATCCAATCGAAGAGTCGGCAGACCCAGAAAAAATTGGACTATTGAAAACATGAAACTGGCTTCGAACATACTGAAGGCTAATGATGATGGACTACCAAACCTCAACTTTGATCATCGAACCCTAGTCATTCGCGAAGCGCTCATCGATGCAGCAAGGGCTTATAAACCCCCTTTCAACTGATCACAGATTTTGGTGTGATCAAACTCGTTTTGAACGATACTCTGTGTGAACGAACTCTATGTGAAACGTCTACAATCGAACTCGTTTTGAACGCTACTCTGTGTGAACGAACTCTATGTGAAACGTCTGTGCGTGATGCGCCAGGCACGGAATCCAATAGTTACTTGCCAATTACTCCTCTGCAGAACGATACATGTACATAAATTCCTGTTTGCTAGTGGAGTTTTGTACAGATTGCTGTCTTCAAATTTCACCTTTGCGTAGACTGATTCTCTTTTCGCCTGATTTTGCCCCTCCATAATAATTCGAGCAGCAGGGTAGGGCCAACGGCCGTAAGTCGCGAACTAAATCGGCTCTGGCAAAAAAAAACAAAAACTGTATATATATATATACAATTATATACATACACACCCACATATATATATATACCTGGGAACCCAAAAGCCAGTTTTTTTCCATCGTTCGGGGTTGACACGTTTTTTCTGTCATTACGGGTTTGTTGGTTGGATTGAAGGCCCGATCTGGAGAACCCAAATACGGTTTGTTAACGCGCGTGAAGTCGAAAAGAAACTTTGGGTTTTTATTGGGTTTTTATCAATATTGTTCGGTTTTTTTCTGGCGAATTGTTGGGTTGAGTGCGCCTTTGGGCCAACTTTGGCCCAAAGTTCCAAAGTCAATCAAATTGACATGTTTTTTCCATCAAATGCTACTTATTTTCAGTCAAGATGAAACAGGCACATACCGCCTGTTGACAATTTTCTTCAGTCATTGCGGGAAAAAACATGCGAAGTTGGAAATTTGACTATAAAAACATGTCATTACTAGTAATACGGCATATGAACGAAAAAATATTGACGTTTGGGTTCCCAGGTATATATATAATATTAGAAATATATCATATTTGTAAAAATGGAAATTGTGTAAGAAACATGGGTTTGCCTGATTCCAGCCTTCCAACATTGCCATGTTGCGTCTTGGCACCTCCAACAGTACCCGAGCAAGAGCGATATTCCATGGAAGAGGAAAGGGAGGACTCGCAGATTTGATGAGTTGGAGTGTTGCTACAAAGGTCACCCTATCCTGATACAGTATGGAGTCCTTTGATGAAGTCAACATGCCAAATTGGGTTTCATGCAAGCCCGTGTTCATGGTTTGAACTAGCTTCAAGCTGGCTCTTCATGCGCGCAAAGAGTGCAAACTTATGTTTCGTGTCC
>CAMXCT020001243.1:132226-167287 GCA_947184155.2 Cladocopium goreaui | reverse complement strand
TCAAAAGCTCAGGCAGACGCCGTTCAAGCTTATATCCAGGCCCTCTTCACTGGGGTGCCCACATGGCTATCATTGCCACGGAACAGATGGCCAGAACACTGGGAAAAGCAATTCTGGCAACCCATGGTTCCTTTGGTTTTAGCTTTGTACGGGCATCCAGACAGTGGCGGTATTTGGGAAAACCACCCCAACAGCAGAATCGGAAAAGAAGGTTGGAAACAAATTCTCCCTGATATATGGCAAAGTATTTTCTATCATGCTGAGTACAATTGCATGTTGGTTGTTTACGTGGATGATTTCAAACTCGCAGGCCCCACTGAGAACATGGACAAAGCATGGGCAAGTATCAAACGAGCAGTCAATATTGGTGACCCCGAACCCTATGATCGATATTTCGGTTGTCAACATGTGGAGTTTAACAATGTTACACTACCACGAAAAGCTCATCCTTTTGCACATGTTTTTGATTCTCAGGCGGCTGCTGCGGCACGTACACAACATCGAACAAATGATTTTTGGCAACATGACCCCTTCAACAAAACTTGGACAAGGTATCATCTCCAGCCACGGAAGAAGTTGTTCGAGCCTGGCGATGAGGGGGGGGAGTTTGTCACGTCTTTGCATTCAGAACGGGTTACAATGTTCGACAAAAATGTTGAATTTAAAGGTCTCCCAGTTCTCAACATGCATATGCCAGACGAAAGTTCAGCTATTGTTGAAGATGACATGACAGTGGACCAAAAGATTCAGACAAAAGACTTCTGGACAGGAAGAACAATCTTCAGGTATGGTGACGAGTATGGCAACACTAATCAGTTTGCCCTCCCATCAAAGAACAGACCCGGTCCGCACAGAGACAAAAGGGAAGCCAAGAATGAGAAGAAATCTCAACGGTTCAAAAGCATTGAGAGTGTCGTTACAAACAAGTCCGGTTGCATGAACAAACCTGTAAACCTGGTAAGGTACGACATGTCTTCTTTTATGGAATCATGCGTAGATGCATACTGTGAACTGGCAAAGGTTCAGAAAGATGATTTGCCAGTGGTTGCAACGCCGTTCACAGAAGCGGGAATAGCCCGGCCAACTCTCGATGAGAAGGAGAAGCCAGGGAGGTTGCAGCCGATTGCATCAAAGGTTCTGATGAAGATTCTCTTTGCGGCCCGTATGGCACGCCCAGATCTCTTAAGAGCTACTCAAAGCTTGGCATCTAGAGTGACGAAATGGTCCATTGAGTGCGACATTGCATTGCACAGATTGGTATCATATATCAAGTCAACTACAGATGTTTTTATGGAGGGTTTTGTGGGAGACTCGCTTGAGGATTGTCAACTGTGGCTATTTGCTGACGCTGATCATGCGGGGGAACATGATTCAAAATCAACTTCGGGTTGTGCCATGTTTCTTGTGGGGCCAAACACTTATTTCCCATTAAACGCATTCAGCAAGAAGCAGACAGTTGTAGCAAACTCGTCCACTGAAGCCGAAGTCGTGTCAGCAAATCACGCACTCAGAGCAGAAGGGATTCCAATGTTAGCGTTGTTGGAGCAATTGGGCATTTTCAAGAAATTGTCGCAGAAGGCTGGGTCAAACCCCAAGCCAAACACCCCCGAACCATGTGATCCTGTTTTTACTCGTATCGACAAAGAGATCGATGAAATCAGGTATGGTAACGTTGAGGGGGGCCTTTCTGCGGCAAATATCAATGGATTGAAGGCCCATTTTCCGGAGTTCTATCAAGTGAAGTTCATGGAAGATAATCAGGCTTCTATAACTGTGATGGGCACCGGTAATTCCTCCACCATGCGGTACGCCAACAAAACTCAGAACATCTGTTTTAAATGGATGAAACAGCAGTTTGAGGAGGAACAATTTGACCTCATTAATGTTGGCACCAATTGGCAGACAGCTGACATCCTCACAAAACCTTTTACTTCCCCAACTAAATGGGAACATGCTTTGAGGTTGATGGCCATTGGAAAGACTTGGATCGACGCCGACAAGCCCAAGGTGCGCCAAGTAGACTCCAAGCCTGCGTGTCCAGCTAATGCCAATGAACAGGGGGGACGTGATGGTTCAAATTCTTTCCAAAGGATGTTGATTGAGTTTTGCTGTTCATCTGATTCGAAGCTATGCACTCCACGGCAAGCTAGTAAAGGGTGTAGACTGATCCGAGTAACCGAAAACGAGGATGGCACCACCCAAGGCTGCCGTAAATGGCTAGCCCAAGAAGTCCAGTCTTTCAGGGAGAGTAATCCAGCGGGTGAGATTTTGCTTTATGCTTCCTTGCCATGTGTGGGCGGCAGTCCATGGGGTTACATCAACAGTTTGACTGACAAAGGGGCTGAACGAATCGAACAGCAACAAAAGGAATTTACAAAACTTTTCAAATCACTTCAAAAGATTATCAGTGAAATCGATGGGCCACATTTTTCAATTGCTTTTGAACTCTCAAAGAACTGCAAGTATTGGAAATGGCCAATGGTCCAATCGTTTTTGAAGAGACAAGAGTTGAAATTGTATCCATTCCACGGTTGCCAGTTTGGGGTTATTGACTTGGACGGGAATCCCATGAAAAAGGGTTGGATGATTGCAACAAACATGGAAGAGTTGTCAAGTCTTTCGGAATACGTTTGTGATGGTTCCCACACTCATGGTCAAAGCCGGGGTACTGCATTGAAGCTTGCAGAGAACTACACATTCAAGTTGACTGACTTCATCCATGATTGTTTTCGTTCCAGAGCTAACCAGGCACAAACCGCCAAGAACAGGAAAAGGTTAGCTTTGCCCGCCATGAGCCGCCGTTCTGATGATTCAAATTTGTCGATCGCTGACAAGATGAACGTGCGGGCTCTCAAGTCGGCCGGTTTAAAGACCGTGCCCCAACAGAGCAACATGTCGGAGTGGCTTGCTTTTCGGAAGTGCCTTGATGTTCAGGGGGATAGGCACGCAGGGTGGGAGGACATCTTTTCTACGGTCCTCGCTTCGTCAACCATCCTGGCACAGGGCAACAGGACAGAAGACCTTGAGTTGGCCGCAGGATTCATGCAATGCTTCACTGCGCAGTCAATGTCAACTGACGCCCTGACGAACGTGCCGTGGGCAAAGGAGATCCGCCATCTGTCCGAGCTCGAACATGACTCACTGTGGGATCTGAGCTTGCCTACTGAGTACGTCCCTGGGACATCAAGGCCGGCGGTAGACGTCGTGCCCACCATCTATGTGGTGACTTCCGATTCAACTTTGGCTCTGATCACTGGAAAGGGAAAGACTTTGAAGAAGTACACCTTGAAGGAGGATCTGGGATTGCGAAAGTCAGACATGGTTCTCGAAATCGGTCATGACATGCTCTGGGGTAAGGATTTACAACAGCTCTGCAAAGCAAATGTTTCCATGATCAAGGAGCTGATGGCGAAATATTCTTCTCATGGATCAGCCATCAGGGTTATTTCGGTAATCGTTTGGTCTGGGAATGAAATTTGTGGGGAATATGGTGTTGAACCCCTTCCCATTTGGGGGCAGAGGGAACCACAGGGCGACTGGAATGCCATCATGGACAGGGTCAAAGGCAACATCGTTTGGTGGAACAATCAGCTCAAGGAATTGGGAGTGGATCAGGCCGCCCTAATCGGCGAGCCCGACCCGCTCACTTATGGATTGAGTCTCATCTTCACGACATTTATTGATCGTCTGAAGGAATGGTTCCACAAGGAGATTGCCAGTGACAACGATCGGATTCGGTGGATCAAGAATGACATGCTCCCACCGAGGCTTGAGCTCAGGGACTACTTTCACGCGTTCGAGACCGAGCTCAACCGAAGTGAAATGATCGGATATGTCATGGCAACTCTCCACATGTTGCACATGACGGACATTTTGATCCCTCAGTACAACCTGTCTTTGTACAAGCGCAGGCGCCCTGCAGGTGAAGCTACAATGCGTGATGTCACACCGAAGATGGAGCACCTCCCAGTCAGGTTTGTACAGGTCCTCAATTCTCTCCGGGAGAAGGTGAACAAGCCTGCACCGAGCGTCTCGACCCCAGAAAGCTTCACAGCAGAGGAGTTGAGAGCTCGCCCGACCGATGCTGGTGTCGCTGAAGATGATGATGAAGAAGGCGACCCATGGGACGCTCTGGATCCCGATGAGCACGAGGGACCATCGGTTGGCAAGGCCAAGGCCAGCCACGCAGCTCCGCCTGACCCCAAGGCGAAACCTCAGACGACGCAGGAGGATTCAACTCAGGCCACCTCAGCCGGTGAGCCCCTGCAAGAAAACGAGATCAAGGGTACCATCATTCCGAAACACGCACTTGGACACCTTGACAAATATCGTATCACTTTGGACGAAAACATAAATGCAGAAGTAGTTGAACATTGCGTCGTTGATGCCCATCCCTACGAATTGATCGTCAAAACCTGTTGGGAGATGGATGGGGCAAAAGAGCTGAGGTTCCCAGATCGCATGGACCGACACAAGACTAAGGTCAATGCAGTGACGCGTGGACAGCCGGGTCAGGACACCTCTGGATTTGATGAAAACATGTGGCTTGACCTTGATGACTTCTTTCGAATGTTCAACCAAATGCTGCCAGCCAAGTTGCCCCGAATGACAGTTGAAGAGCTTATTTCATTGCTCTACTGGGACAGCAAGTGCCATTTTGAGTTCCAGTGCATTGCCGGGTACCAGAAGGCAACCCGTAAAGGGTTAGCCTACTGGCCCATCAGGATCCGTGCAGTGCAGGGGCATACGAAACGTGCCATGAATGCCGCTTCAGCTGAGGACACGTTCAATGCAGTGGAAATCTATGCTCTGTCTGGAGCAGCAGCGATCCAGAAAATGAACGCCAAAGGTAAAAAGATTACCACTCCTCAGATGTGCCCTGGCGTAGTTTATCACAGGACTACAAAAGGCAATTGGAAGGGCATCATTGAGAATGGCTTCGTGGCTGGAGGAGGAGAACGAAATTCATCAGGCAGAGCTCACTCCTATTTTAGCGATGTTCGAGTCGATGAGAAAGAGTATGTGAGCGGGTTGCGTGCTGAAAGACCCATTGAAATCAGGGTAGCAATGGCTGAAGCTGTCAAAGCTGGCATTGTGTTTTTCAGGACGGCATCTGACGGCATTTTGACAAGTGACGTCGTACCGCCTCAATACATTATCTCTGTCGATGACACTGCCAAGAAGGTGAATTTGTATCGTCGCCAGCAGGAGGTTGCACAGTCTGCAGCGAGCAGTGGGGGAGAAGTTGGAGTCCAGCAGCTTGTCGAGACCTTTGAGGCCAAGGCATCAAAACGGACTGGTTCCACGCCTCCGGCCGCCTCAACTGGCGCGCCCACTGCAACAGCATTTTTCCCAGGGAAGGTGAAGCCTCCGCCACCAAATGTGGCCCAACTTGCCGGTATGCCTGGATATGCAAGCAGCAGATTGTTGCCCCCTCCTCCGAAGGGTGAAGCTCCAAAGCCTCCTGCAGCAAAGGTTGAAGGCCCAAAGACACCGCCAAAGGCGCCTCCAAAACCATCACCGAAGGAAGGGACTTCTGCACCTCATGCACCAGAAGTTCCAAAAGCTGTGACCTCAGAAGTTGATGCAGCAGCAAAGGATGAACCTGCAAAGAAGAAGGCAGCCCTGACAAGCGTGCCCGCAGCTGTGCCTGCGGCATCATGAGCTGCGGCCTTCTTGGAGCCTGTTCCAAAAGTTGCACCGCCAAAGGCAGTGCAGAAAGATCCAAAAGCTCCAGTTGCAGAGTCACCCAAAAAGACGCCAGCATCAACATCAAAGTCACTGGTGCCAAAGCAGAAGTCTCGCCCTAAAGGCGATGACCAACCTTCGAAGAAAGAGGTGAAGAAGGAGGACAAGAAGCCGGTGCCGGTCAAGATTGAAGTCACGCAATGTTCAAGATGTTTTGCACAGACTTTCAAGGGACAGATTGAATGCGATGTGTGTGGATTGATGCCCGAAGGGGTGAACAAGGCCGACCGAACCAAGATTGCAGAACGAAGGAAGGCCGCCCTTCACAAGCTGGGCTTGTACTATGATTTTCGTGGTGAGTACCTGCAGAGCATCACACATGATCAGCTTGAATCTTTGGGTTTGTTGGACGACCAGGCAAGGGGAAGCTCAAGTCCGGAAGCCAGTTTGTTGGCAAGGGCGAAGAGTCGTTTCGACCGTGCCTTGAGCTTAGGCTATGTGTCTGTGGCTGACAGGTTTGCCCAAGACGCCACATTCGCAGAGAGCGTGTTGAACGAGGGGGAGAACGAGTACGATTGTGAAAGGTACGACCTCCTCAAGTCTGCACATTTGCCAAAGCCGGGTCGCACCAAAGCTCAGGTCAAGATGGGTATTTCTGAGCAATCTCAGCTTGAGCACAACGCGATGAGGCTGGTTTACTTGGATTTGGCAAGCCGTCTTGATGTCCCGAAATCATTCAGGTACATTGACCAACCATGGTTCTACATGTACCGTACGGAAATCTACTCAGAAGAAGAGTACATTGACTACCTCAACCGGAATCCTGGACACAATCTTTTGTTGTCTTGTACTGGTGTTGACAACATTGCCGTTCATGATGCAGAACGTCATTTGAGGTGGATTAAGGGACAAAATGAGGAGCTGTACAAGCAGAACGCAGCAGAGAAGAAGAAACAGTCTGACAGGGCCCGCGAACAGAACAAGGCCAAGCGCAAAGCTGAGCAGACTGGTGCGTACGGCCAAGGTCCCTCCAAGAAAGGCACCGCCAAACCGGTTGCCCGACCATCCACCGTAGAGGTAGCTTCATCATCAACGTCTGCAAGTCAGTGGATCAACCGCCCTCAGCAAAGTCAGTCCCACGATGATCGCCGTTACACTGGAGAATGGCAGAAGTGGCATGGACGCTGGTATGAGAAAGTCATCAGGCATGGCCGAGTTGAGTGGGAAGAGGGATAAGTTGTGACACTACTTGCATTGACGATCGGTTTTTGTATCATAGCCGCCGAGTGTGTTTTCCCTTGGGTTTGCAAAGAGCAGGTTCGGTGAGGCAGGTCTTAAAGACCTCGCCCTGGTAAATGTGGCATCCTCGCCGTAACCGGCTCACCTGAGGGGGGTGTAAAATCACCTCACATAAAACACACTGTAATATAGCATGCACTTGGTAGCTGTTGCGGCTCAGTAAAAAGCGCTGCTGCCGCAGGTGCTTAACGGTTTCTAGTTTTGCCCCATAGGTTTATCAGTCTATTTGGGATTATAAGATAACCCCAGCTGAAACCTGAAAATACATGGGAAAAACCTACGCCGTTTTTTGGGAAAAACAGGCTCCGCTTTTTAGGAAAAACTGGCTCCGTGTTTGGGAAAAACAGGCTCCGTTTTTGCGACAAACTGGCTCCGTGTTTGAGAAAAACAAACTCCAATTTTGGGACAGCTGGCTCCGCTTTGGGGTGGACATTGGCTCGGTTTTTGGATTGGCTTGGGACAAAGCTCAAGTCTCGCTGTTTTGAACGCTAAGCATGTTTGGGATTGGATTTTTGAGGGTTTAGGACTGGGTGTCACTAAAAATACGTCAGCCGGTGGGAAGTTGGAAGGGGTAAATGCTCAAGCCTATAAACTTTGATGTTGAACCTGTTTTTGATTTTGTGTTAGGTACTTTTATGAGATGCCACAAGCACAAACTGATATACATAGTATAAATATACTTAAACAAATATTAAGATATATAACTAACTATATATACACAATATGCCTTGTTACTTTGTAAGCAACGGAGTTGAAATGTCAATGTATAATCAAACCTTTGACTTTATTTGGAACGGTTTTGGCAACAAAGAACTCATTGACAGCGAAACATCTTCATCTGAAGAAAGCTACAAAGCAAACTCATCCGTTAACAAGAACACCAATGCTGAATGGAGAAAACAAGATGACGGATATTACAACAGAAAACCGAACGACGAAACGTATTTTCAAAGATATTACCAAGAGAAAACGAAACAACCGTGCGTATGCGCTATATGCGGTTCTGCCATGAGCTGTAAATCAGACTTGACAAAGCACAAGAAAACGAAGCAGTGCCAGAGGTTCTTGGTTTGAGTTCATTATGATTTTATGATGCAAGAAAACATCATAAAACTATAATCTAAGTATTTTTAATGGCAAGATTGGAAAAAGAAAAAGTATTGGACAAAATATACTACGACGTGGAGGAGGGCTTCGGTTCGGTGAGGGACTTATACGAAAAGGCGAGGAAAGTCGATGTGGGCATAACTTTGGATATGGTATCTGCATGGATGAGGGCGCAACCGAACAAGCAAACAAGAAACTACAAGAACTACAATTCCTACACTGCTCTGTTTCCGAAGTATGAATTTCAAATTGACTTGATGGATGTCACGAGTTTGCTGCGAGACGTGGGTTCTGAAATCAAAAGTCAACTACGATATGGTTTAGTTTGCATAGATATTTTCAGCAAAAAATGTCACATAGTCCCTATCGAGAATAAAGATGGTGATGACGTTTGTAAAGCAGTCATGGAGTGTTTCAAGGTATTAGGTCAGCCTTTGTCGATTTACAGCGACGACGAAGGAGCGTTGAACAGCAAGAAGCTGCAAACATTTTTAAAGGAGGAAGGGATAACACACGTAATAACAAAGACGCATGCAAATCAGGCAGAAAGGATGATACGCACGGTCAAAAAAATGATTGCGGACAGATTGAGGCACTACAAAACCAAAACATGGGTGGAAGTGCTAAAGCCCTCGTTGAATAGATACAACAACCAAGTCCATAGTAGCACCAAGACAACACCAAATAATGCGCACAATCTTGATAACGTAATTCAGGTCAGAACAAATCTGATACTGAAAGAAAAGCACAACCGAAAATATCCAAACATAAGTGAAGGAGATTATGTTGAGATATTTGATAAAGGAAAGGGCAACTATGTATCAAGGAAAGAAACTAGAAGTCAATGGAGTGAACGGAAATACAAAGTGATATTAGTTGGTCGTGATATGATGAATAATAGATACTATGAACTAGATGGAATGAACAAAAAATATAATAGGCATGAATTGCTACTTGTATTGGTTGATTAGTAGCTGTTCTTCTTTCTTCTGTTTTCGCTTTTCTCTTCTTTTTGCATTCATTTTATCTTTGTCTCTGTTGTATCTTTCTCGTTATTGTTGTCTTATTGCGTCTTTGTTTTCTGCTCTATGCTTTGAGTTCTTCTCATAATATTTCTCCTTATCTTTGTAGTGTTTTGTCTTTTCTTGTATCTTATTTTTATTGTTCTGATGACGCTGTTTGTATTTTTGTTTGTGTTTTTCAGTATTCTCTTTTTTTTTTGGTTGTTAAAGGTGATGCTCTCTTGTGGCATCGCAATATTCCTTTCTAGTCCTACCAACAATACATTTGCCAAGACAGTTCTTATCATTTTCATTATATTCACCTTCTTTCTTTTCGGGTTGCTTTCTGTTTTGGCATGGGTATTCTTCAATAAGAACTATTTTACGGTTTTCAACATCGAACTCATCGAACGATTTCATAGAGAAAGGATGGCGTTTTTGGGGATTTGTATTGTTTAAGTTTATATAGATAAGATTTACAATCTCTTCTATGTCGTGCCATTCTTTGACTCAGTTATTCAGTTGTTGAATTTATATCCATATATCTTAAATCATCTTTTCGTTACGTAGATAATTTATGGCGTAATGTCCAAACGGGAGACTCTCAAAATCTGAATGCCAGTAGCGTTTATTGTCGTAGTTGCTTAAAGCATATTTAGTTTGATTAATGCTATAGATTTGATGGTTCTTACTTCTGATAGTATTAAAACTGACTTCTTCTTTACAGTTTCTATTCAATGTCTCTTCATAAGTTTTGTAACTTAACTGATTGCTCACTTTATGCTTGACTACTCCTTTACTCTTCTTGTGTTCTTTCTCATCACCATATACTTTATAGCAATATGCTTTTGGTTTTAATCCTATAAAGTGAGTAATTATTTTACCGTTCATTTCATCCTTGAATTTCCCTAATACCTTCTTATTTGTTTTATCATAGTTTGGATGCTCTGGTGGATAATCACTAAAATCCATGTATTCATTAATCTCCTTAAAGTCTTCATATAAGTCATCAGTCTCAACTTTGAATACATAACTATCAGTATCAGTATATACCAACTTAATTCACCCCGCTTCGCGTGGGGTGGCCGCCCACACCGCAGGTTTATTTCGGTCCGTGAGAGGGGCTAAGGGTGGTGTGGAATTTTCACTTTCCCCCGTGGGGGCTCCCCAAGCTAGGGAATTTTCACTTTTCCCCCCCGTGGGGGCTTCCCAAGCTAGGGAATTTTCACTTTTCCCCCCCCGTGGGGGCTCCCCAAGCTAGGGAATTTTCACTTTTCCCCCCCGTGGGGGCTTCCCAAGCTAGGGAATTTTCACTTTTCCCCCCCGTGGGGGCTCCCCAAGCTCCCCCCGTGGGGGCTTCCCAAGCTAGGGAATTTTCACTTTTCCCCGCCGTGACAGCTTCCCAAGCTATGGAATTTTCACTTTTCCCTCCCTTGGAGGCTCTCCAAGCTGCGGAATTTCAAATAGCTAGACAACGACGCCTAGATATTCCCCCAAATCCCGTGTTCTTTGAATGTGTTTCCATGTTTTTGCAATGGTTTCCTTCAAAGCACGGTACTTTACACTTTTGTCGCCATAAAACCGGTCGAAAACATCATGTTCGACAATGCTTCCAATTCCCTTATCTCCCCAACCGTTGAAAATACCGCTATTTACAGTGTTTTATTCAATTTTTCCATGTTCCAATGCCGGTAGCCAACTCCAACATATATATATATATATAAGAAATCCTTCCAAAACATTGTTTTTGACAGTGTTTTTCCAATGTTTCCAGTCAAACAGACGGTAATTTACACGTTTTTTGCCATAAAGGAAGTAAATCCTTCCAAAACATTGCTTTTGACAGTGTTTTTGTGATGCTTCCAGTCAAGCATACGGTAATTTACACGTTTTTTGCTATAACGTCAGTCCAAAACACTTGTTTTTGCAGTGTTTTCAATGCCCTGGCATCCAAAAACCCTGCAAAATCTTGCTATGTACAATGTTTTTTTCATTTTTGGCCGGTTTTCCATTGCCGGAAAGCTACCAAAATGACCCAAAATTCAATTTCAATACCCTCTTGCGCTCAGACACCCAAAAATCCTCGTTTAGTGTAGCTGTTTGCCCCCCAATAAGCACGCCTTCACCGCCAAAGCGGTGTGGGCGGATTCTATTAACATAGACCCGGGCAAGCCGGCGGCGGAAGTTTCCCAAACATAAATGACCTATAGTTCAAAGACAACCTGTCCCGACCGTGTGTAGCGCACCAAGATGCATCGAAAGGGGACTGGCGCGATAGTTGAAACTTTTCTTCTTGTTTGTTTGTCCTGGTTTTAAGTTGATTGGTTCTACATTGCTCCAGGTGACAGCTAGGTGTTGCACATGAAGTGCATGGTTGACCGGTTGCAAGTGTGCACCGCGTAGCCATTTTGGCTCAAGGCAGGTGAGTCTGATTCATTGATTTACAATCAACTTTGTGCATTCGACTTGAGCTTAGCGGGTTGGTGTTGCCCTGTTCGACCCATTGCCGCGCATGCTGCGCCCGATTCGCCAAAGCCTATGGAGAATGCGTGCAATGTAGCTGAAGTATCCGCAGTAGCAGTAGGTAGCACTGAAGATATTTCACCCGCCGAACCAGTTTTGCCTCGAGGGGTCGTAGCTGCTGAGGGCCCCAACCAAGAAACCTTCCGGTACTTTATTTGTATCACAAAAAACCGGCGCTTGCGTAGGCTTCATCGTTGGGATGGCTGTGGCACCAAGCCAGCGTCATGTTCAGTACAGGTTGAAGGTATTGATTGTCTTGACGGCGTCCAGTATGATGCAGCTTGCAAACATTGCTGGCCCCGTGGACAGAAGCCAGGTGTTGAGTCAGACGAGGATGACTCAGGCTCTTCGTCAGACAGCACAGATGGCAGCCTAGCATCTGGTGATTAATATGTGTTTTAGTGGCCAAGTCCGCTAGGTGTACACACGTGCTTGCTGAAAGGGGACCAATGTTTGGCCCTTTGCCATTGCTCGTAGCTAACGCAAAGTGGATTGTGTTAGGACTTTGAGCTAGATTGGCAATGGTTTTCATCTCATGCTTGAGATTTCTCTGAAGTTGGCCAGAGCTGCTTTCTAATTCTGGTTGCTAACACAATGGTGGTTGTGTTATGGCTTCATCTCATGCTAGAGATTCCTTTCATGTTGAGTTGGGATATGTTCATCCGCCAACTTTGATTTCTACACTTGATCGCATGTGTTTGTTCCGGCCGGGGCACGTTCTTTAGCGCGGCATGCTGCATGCGCTATGTTTGCTTGGCCAGCCTGTGATCATTGTGTATGTTCTTCAATTACGTCAATTGAGCTTGTCAACTGTTGACATCATGCCTTTGATTTCTTTATCTGATGAAGAGCGCTCAGCAGCGTTGAAGGCTGCATCACCTGACTTGAAGTACCACTTGTCTGAGGTGAAAGTCCCTGTGGAGGTGCAAGCCGCTTTGTTCCACAAAGGCTTTGTGGATTTGCAGCTTTTTGCCGGGCTGGATGAATCCCGCTTGGAAGTGCGCAATGCTCTTGCTGTTGAAATTGGCTTAAAGCACGACGAGTGCACCGATGCCCGCCAAAATGTTGCCCGGCTATTATCTGCATGGGAATCTTCTCGTGCGCAGCTGGTGGCTGAGGACAAGATGAAGGCTGAAAGCAAGCTCGGCCAAACGTCTCGGATTGTGCAGTGCTCCGAGATGGCAGCTTTGCGCAAAGCGGTGGAGGCTGATCTTGGCAAGTTACAGGACGATGAGGTCCCTGCCAAGTCTCTGATTGCCACCAAGTTGGAACAGATTGAATCTGGCGACCTACGTGCCGAAGACTTACGTGAGGTCCTTTGCGTGGAAGACACAGCTGTTGATCTCTTTAGTGGCATCATTGAGCATGGCACCGGCAATCTCAAGATCAAGCCGGGGAAGGCGAGCATTGCTATGCCATCAACTCCAGAAGAGTTGAGGCTACGACATCGCCGCATTGGCATTGCATGGCTGATGGTGGGGTCCAAGCACAAGAACCAATCCTGGATCACGCCTGCCTTGTTGGAAGCGTTTCGCCGTTTTTCTGACCATATTGTGGGCAGGCACATTGCAGGTTTTCCGATCATGGCCCAGGGAGTGACAAGGCACCCAGCTTGGAATTTGGTGTTATCTTATGAGCTAGAAGTCCGCAAAAGGGCTTACAAGCAGCTGCGCGATGGCAAGCATTCATCTTTGCAAGAAGCTTTGGAAGATGCGTGGAATTCTGCTGAGCTGATCAACAAGCATTTTTTGGTTCCTCTGACTGCATCTGCTGACTTCTTCAGCACGGCCAGTCACGGTGAGGTGTTTACTGCCCATGGCAAAGGTAGTGGCAAGCATGGGAAAGGCAAAGGCAAGGGCAAAGACAGGCGTTTGGTCTCCAAGCAGTTCCTCAAATCTAGATCGGAAGAGGGTAAAAGGCTTTGCTTCAGATTCAACAATGGCACATGCAAGGAAAAACATTGCTCTTATCACCATGCTTGCCAAATCTGCCTTGGAGAAGGCCATGGGAAGAAAGATTGCCCGAGTCATCCAAAGAGCATGTTGCAGTCACCAGCTTGAACGGCTGCAGGGGCCCAACCGGCTGATGGGCCCCGCCAGGAATCAATTTTGTCAGCCGAAAAAGTCAGTGCCGCGCTTCCCTCGCCTGCAGTGGGGCATTCATGTTCGGGACAGCGCGTCAGGTCTAGTGTTGATACAGATTTGCTTGATGGTGAAGAAGAGTCAGCATGGTTTCATCAAGCAGTCGGTGGCTGCGGACCTCCTTTGAAGTCACACATGATGGGTAAAAGCAAACCATTTGTTGACGGTAGTGGTTTGTGCTCGCCCGGACGGTGGAGCCCATGCGCTCGTCATGTGAAGCCGATAGGTGCGCAATGCTTTGCAGGTCTGCAGACAGTGTTGGACAAGCACACGGACGGGCGTAGACTTCTTTTTGAGTTGGCTTGCAAAAAACATGTGGACCAGCCTTTCCCTGCAGCACTGGTGAAAGAAGCTAGGGAGGCTGTCAAAGGCATTCTGAGAAAACATGGTGCGCAGCTTGATTTAGATGCAATTCCAGAACGACAGCCTTTCCATCTTGCTTTGCTTGAAGAGTTTCTGCGTCTCTGCAACGATCCTGATGCTTCAGCGTATTTTTCAGGCAAGGATTCATTTGCTGCGGGCGTGTCTTTAGGTGTGAATCAGAAGATGCCGCGAACTCCAGCTGTTTTCGAGAAAAAATGCAAATGGCGTGCCTATGACGGGGAAACTACAGCAGCGGATGTTTTCCGGAACAACTATCCTGGCGCGGCAGAAAATGCAAAGGCGATTGAAGCACAATTCGTAGAAGAAGCCAAGTTAGGTGCGATGGTGAAGATGGAAGTTGAGGAGGCGTCAAGGATCTATGGTGAAAATTTGAGGGTAGCTTCGCTTGGTGCAATCCGGAAGCTGATGACAGCTTCCGTGTAGTCCATGATGGAACACACGGCATAGGGGTCAATGGTAATATCAAGGTGCGTGACCAGATTGCATGCCCAAGTGCAGGTGATTTGCGGCAGGTGCTACAGGTGCTGGAGAAGCCGACTTTTGTTTTGACAGCTGACATCAAGCGCGCGCACAGGCTTGTGAAGATCAAGCCAGAAGACTGGGGGCTGCAAGCATGTAGGACAGACGAATCTTCTTCATTTGTCTGGCTGAATACTGTAGGCACTTTTGGCGTTGCGTCAGCTGCAGTACATTGGTCGCATCTTTTCAGTGGAATACTGCGGGCGGTGTACTATTTAACTGGTACTTTGAAGCTGTTTCTCCTCACCTATGTTGATGATTTGCTGTTCATTACACAAGGGAAAGCTGCAACGGATGCAATTGTAGTTGCTCTTCTGTTTATGGTAGTCTTGGGCGTTCCCTTCAGCTGGCATAAGTGCAAGGGGGGCACACAGGTCGAATGGGTAGGCTACTACGTGGATCTGGAACAGAAGTCTGTTGGTATTAGTGAAAAACGTGCAGATTGGATTTGCAACTGGGTTGAGACAACTGTGGCAGCAGGCGTGGTGAAATTGCATGACTTTTCTGCAGTGCTAGGTCGGCTTTCTTTTGCAATGGCGGCAATTGAGCACCTCAGGCCTTTTCTGGGGCCACTGTACGCATGGTCTGCAGCCCTGGAAAACGTGGTTCATGCTCGCTTGCCTAAAGCTGTTATCTACATCTTGCGTTTCATTGAACATATGCTGAAACATGGATGGCGTACTCGCCCAGTGGGACCTCTGCAAGAAGCTCGTAGGGAATTATTCAGGGCAGATGCAAAAGCAGAAGGTGAAGTGATTTGCATCGGTGGTTGGGCAGTTGAGGACGGTCCGGATACAAAATCATGTGGATGGTTCAGTGAAAGGTTGACGCGGTCAAATGCACCTTGGGCTTTCTTGGCTGGGGAATCTTTCCGAGCCATTGCATCACTGGAATTGTTTGCCACCTTAGTGAGCCGGGTCCTCTTCAAGCCTGCGTGCTACAAAGGTTCAATGAAAATTTCAGCTGGAACTGATAACTTGGGAAATACACATCTCATCGCTCGGTTGATGAGCACCAAATTCCCATTGTGCGCTATTTTGATGGAAGTGGCGGCAGTTCTCATGGACGGCAATCATGATCTGCAGTTGGAATGGCTTCCTCGTCTCCAAAACCAGGAGGCAGACAATCTCACAAATGAGATTTTTCACGGTTTCAGTGAGGATCGCAGGCTGCGATTTCGTATGGAGGAGTATGAAGGTTTAGTCTTACAGGCAATGTTGAATTTGGGCATGGAATTGTACGAGGACGTGCGGAAAGCACGTGACCGCAAGGTGAGCCA
The DNA here is from genome assembly GCA_947184155.2 of Cladocopium goreaui. NCBI lineage: Eukaryota > Dinophyceae > Suessiales > Symbiodiniaceae > Cladocopium > Cladocopium goreaui. The sequence goes on along the minus strand of CAMXCT020001243.1, from coordinate 151,346 downwards.
GACCAAGCGGGTGAAGACTGGCGAGCCTCTGCGTGTGAGAGACCCTTGGGGCTGAGAGTTGATAGGTAGAAACCTGCTTGCCGAGTCAAGCGATTCAACCGTACCATAATATATTGTTTGAGGCATGGGTCGCCTGCGGTTGGGAGTTAGGTGAGCGCCCATGCTGGGTTGCTTTGCACATCTGTAGGACATGTGTTTTGTCCTACATGGTCTATTTTGCCTCTGGCCATGTCTTGGCTATATGACATATGGTATGTCTTATGGTATATTAATTCCCACACCGCTAGAAAAAAGAAGGGCGAGTCATTGTGCGTGTCATCTAAGGCTAGGGTTGGCTGGGCGGTAGTTCTAACTAGAGTAGAAGTCCCGTGTAGTGCACCAAGATGCATCGAAAGGGGACTGGCGCGATAGTTGAAACTTTTCTTCTTGTTTGTTTGTCCTGGTTTTAAGTTGATTGGTTCTACATTGCTCCAGGTGACAGCTAGGTGTTGCACATGAAGTGCATGGTTGACCGGTTGCAAGTGTGCACCGCGTCTATTTAGCTGCAACCTTGTGTTTTTCGCGCCCCGCCCTCTGCCACCCTACGGCGCGTGAGTTAGGTGAGCGCCCATGCTGGGTTGCTTTGCACATCTGTAGGACATGTGTTTTGTCCTACATGGTCTATTTTGCCTCTGGCCATGTCTTGGCTATATGACATATGGTATGTCTTATGGTATATTAATTCCCACACCGCTAGAAAAAAGAAGGGCGAGTCATTGTGCGTGTCATCTAAGGCTAGGGTTGGCTGGGCGGTAGTTCTAACTAGAGTAGAAGTCCCGTCCTTCCCTCGACACTCCACGCCTCACACTGCACACTGCACTCTTCGCACTCCAAACTTCAAACTTCACACTCCACACTTCACACTTCACACTCCACACTTCTCACTTCTCACTGCTTCCTTCACACTCCAAACCTCACACTTCACACTTCACACTGCGCTCTTCGCACTCCAAACTTAAACTTCACACTCCACACTTCACGCTTCACGCTTCTCACTTCCCACTGCTTCCTTCACACTTCACACTTCACACTGCACTCTTTACGCCCCACACTTCACACTGCTCTAAACCTACGTGCAACAAAAAAACACTAGTGCCAAAATGGAGAAAATCTGCTAACAAATCCATTTCGCAGCCTTCATGCAGCCACTCCAAGACGATTTACGAGATCCAGCTGCAAAAGACAATAGTATTGCGAATGCAGCCACAGCACGAAGCAACCTTGACGCAGCCATTACAATGCGATCTGCAGAGACTGAGTTGCAAAGCACAATAGATATACGCGCAACGGCGTCGGAAATTGTAGCTCCAAAACCGGATCTCGACGACAAAGCGAAAAAAAGACGATTTTGAAGCATTTTTTAACAGGATTTTTAGAAGGAAAATCGCTAGCGCCAAAATGGAGAAAATCTGCTAACAAATCCATGTCGCAGCCTTCATGCAGCCACTCCAATACGATTTACGAGATCCAGCTGCAAAAGACAATAGTATTACGAATGCAACCACAGCACGAAGCAACCTTCACGCAGCCATTACAATGCGATCTGCAGAGACTGAGTTGCAAAACACAATAGAACTACGCGCAACGGCGTCGGAAATTGTAGCTCCAAAACCGGATCTCGACGCCAGAGCGAAAAAAAGACGATTTTGAAGCACTTTTTAAAATGATTTTTGGAAGGAAAATCATTAGCGCCAAAATGGAGAAAATCTGCTGACAAATGACTGTGGCAGCCTTCATGCAGCCACTCCAATACGATTTACGAGATCCAGCTGCAAAAGACAATAGTATTACCAATGCAGCCACAGCACGAAGCAACCTTGACGCAGCCATTACAATGCGATCTGCAGAGACTGAGTTGCAAAACACAATAGAACTACGCGCAACGGCGTCGGAAATTGTAGCTCCAAACCGGATCTCGACGCCAGAAAAAAAGACGATTTTGAAGCACTTTTTAAAAGGATTTTAGAAGGAAAATCACTAGCGCCAAAATGGAGAAAATCTGCTGACAAATCACTGTCGCAGCCTTCATGCAGCCACTCCAATACGATTTACGAAGTCCAGCTGCAAAAGACAATAGTATTACGCATGCAGCCACAGCATGAAGCAACCTTGACACAGCCATTACAATGCGATCTGCGGAGACTGAGTTGCAAACACAATAGAACTACGCGCAACGGCATCGGAAATTGTAGCTCCAAAACCGGATCTCGACGCCAGAGCGAAAAAAAGACGATTTTGAAGCACTTTTTAAAAGGATTTTTAGAAGGAAAATCACTAGCGCCAAAATGGAGAAAATCTGCTGACAAATCACTGTCGCAGCCTTCATGCAGCCACTCCAATACGATTTACGAAGTCCAGCTGCAAAAGACAATAGTATTACCAATGCAGCCACAGCACGAAGCAACCTTGACGCAGCCATTTACACTGCGGGAACGATCCTACAGTTGCAAATCACAATGGAATTCCATCGGCAACTCATCCACCAGCAACACTTGCAATCCCATTTACATTGCGGGAACGATCCTACAGTTGCAAATCACAATGGAATTCTGTCGACCGCACATGCACGAAAAACAGTTGAAACCCCATTTACAATGCGGAACCGATCCGAGCATGATCCGAACATAATCCGAGAATGATCCGACCACACACGAAACCGTCTCGCACCCGTCGCACCGCAGAGGTAGATCATCGAGGTTCGGGGACGGACTTTGTATGGAAAAACATAGGGTTTCATGCATCTGCTATCTCTCAAAAACGCATTTCGTGCGAGACTTCCTTCAAAACTCCATCGGCAACTCATCCACCAGCACCACTTGCAATCCCATTTACATTGCGGGAACGATCCTACAGTTGCAAATCACAATGGAATTCTGTCCAACCGCACATGCACGAAAAACACTTGAAACCCCATTTACAATGCGGAACCGATCCGACCATGGTCCGAGAATGATCCGACCACACACGAGACCGTCTCGCACCCGTCGCACCGCAGAGGTAGATCATCGACGTTCGGGGACGCACTTTGTCTGGAAAAACACAGGGTTTCGTGCATCTGCTATCTCTCGGGAGCGCATTTCGTGCGAGACTTCCTTCAAAACTCCATCGGCAACTCATCCACCAGCACCACTTGCAATCCCATTTACATTGCGGGAACAATTTCTTTGACTAACTCGTTCCCTAACGAACTCTTTCTTTGCTAACTCTTTCTTTGCTCTTTCTTTGACTAACTCTTTCTTTGCTAACTCTTTCTTTGGCTACCTCATATATCCTGACTAACTCTTTCTTTGACTAACTCTTTCCCTCACTAACTCTTTCTTTGACTAACTCTTTCCCTCACTAACTCTTTCTTTGACTAACTCTTTCCCTGACTACCTGTTTTTTTGACGAACTCTTTCTTTGACTAACTCTTTCTGTGACTAACTGTTTCTTTGCTAACTCTTTCTTTGAATAACTCTTTCCCTCACTAACTCTTTCTTTGACTAACTCTTTCCCTCACTAACTCTTTCTTTGACTAACTCTTTCTTTGACTACCTCATATATCCTGACTAACTCTTTCTTTGACTAACTCTTTCCCTCACTAACTCTTTCTTTGACTAACTCTTTCCCTCACCAACTCTTTCTTTGACTACCTCATATATCCTGACTAACTCTTTCTTTGACTAACTCTTTCCCTGACTAACTGTTTCTTTGACTAACTCTTTCTTTGACTAACTCTTTCCCTGACGAACTCTTTCTTTGCTAACTCTTTCTTTGACTAACTCTTTCCCTGACATTCTAAAAGTCCGTAACACGGAAGTTTCTCCCCCTAAACTTCCTTTGATCATATTTGGGTTTCAAAACATCATAGTAAAACGAATACATGTGAATTTTAGAATAGTCTAAAATAGACATACCCATATAGATAGGTTTGTTTAGTTCCACTGTATGCTTATCTTTTTCAACAATCACAAGGTCTTCATTTATAATATGTCGGTGTTTGAATAGTGGTTTATTTACAAGTTTTTGGAAGCGTTCAGGCGTATTGACTAACTCATAGTCACCATGCTTTCTTACATTCTCCATGGTCTTGCCATATACACTGTTATTCATCAACTTAAACAAATCCTTTTCAAATTCATTTTTAGCATTCTTTCTCTTTTCAGTGTTGAATTCAATGAATGGTTTCAAGAAGTTTGCTTGTTTGAAGCTTATTGCTCTATGGACTTTTTTAAGACGTAATCCGTGTTGCAAATAGAATTTCAATGCTGATATATGTAAAACATACTTCTTTTTATCCATCACATTTAATACTATTTTTTTTTGCCTTTTCATCACTGGCATCTTTTCCGTAATAATATTTGTGTATATCCTTTTGAACTTGTGAAAGCATATTCTCATTGATACACATGATTTCAGGTGCTAGTGGGTAGTCTTTATGTAAATCATGTAGTCCTTGTGGATAATCTAAATCAACTTCTAATATGTATCCTATGTCATCATCATCACTATATTTCATTACCCTCTTCTCATCCATTCTACCGTAATACCACTTAAAATCATCATAAGGCAGTTTCTTACACATTGCTAATCCGTAAAGGTTATTAGCATCTAAATAACTTATGTATGATGAAGGTTTGGATTTATCATAATCTTGATTCATATATTTATTGTTTGCTTCTACTTTCTTGAAGGAGCATTGCGTCATTCCTCCTCTTAACCCATTTTCAATCATCTCATACATTTCTTTTATGTGGATTTGTTGAAGTCTAACTCCTGTTAATGATAAAAAGGCATTCCAAGAATAGTTAGGTAAAGTGATAAAATATGCTGGGTCTAATCCATAATAGTTCAAACACATATCCCTAAAATTTTCAAAAACATCAGTCAGTAAATATACATCAGTCATCAAGTACAAATCATGATATTCACCAAGGTTTTTAATGTTGAAATGTTTCCATACAATATTTGCTCTGGCGTAGTCTTTGTCAGTTATGTTTTCTTCATATAGTTTACTGTAAAAGTCTTCTTTCTTTGGTAGTTTTGTTTCATCAAACTTGTTCCATGAATTCATGTAGTCATAGGGATATACCCCTTTCTCAGTTAGTAAATTCAAATCAGCTTTGGATTTAATGTATGTGTTAGTTCTTGTATATCTAAAACGAGTTTCCCAGTCTTTAAGCGTTTCATTTCCTTCATATTTGTTCAGTCTAACTAATTTATCTAATGATGCTGTTAAGAAAGCAAAACTGTCTTTAAACTGACAAGCGCCAAATGAAAAGGTTATGAACTTTTCGCTGTTTTGTGCTATTACATCTATTCTTTTGTTTTGGTTTAGTTCTATGTTTAGTTCATTTGCTTTTGCTATGATTAAGTGTGCGTCATAGTTTTTAAGATTATGAAAGAAAATAGGGATTTTAAAATATCTAAATGAATAATCCAGATTACATTTTACGTGCGCTGCACCTCTGTATTTGCCTGTGAAGTGGCAGTGGTCGCGAGCCTTTTCATCGTCAGGTTCAAATTTCTTACCGCAGATGGAGCAATGAGACGATAATTTAAACTCTAATTTTTGCTCGTTTGTTAATTCATCCATCGGTTTATTAACATTCATTTTTTGAAATATATCTTTCTTAATTTCAGTCAGTTGTTCAACAAACTTTTTCATACAATCCTCACCTCTGTATAAGTATGGTTGGCATGTATTATCAATCCTGCTTACTACATTTAACATATAACCGCATGGTTTATGTTCCTGATATGTGCCTTTTGTTCCTGTATTGGAGTTCGTGGTTAGACATTCAAAATCACCATAGATTACAAAAGGACAAGGCAATTTAGTATTATGTTTTTCAAATTCTATGTATGCGTCTTTATCAGGCATCTTTGTTTGTTGTCCTTCTGATGGCATGCATCCGTTTTCAAGATGTTTCTTATATACCTTTTCTGATTGAAAGGGATTTAAGCAATGGTGGCAGTAAAACTTTTATATTTGTGTTGCTACTGCTTTGACAGTTTAATAATCTACATTTATTTTTAACTAATACGTAGTGATGATTATTATCTTCATCATAGATTTTTAGAGTTTTTTAGTAAATCAATTTCGTATTTAGCATTTCTATTTTTAGTGCCTCTATGCAATATAATCTCATTATCATTTAAGCAGTCATCGGGTTCAAACACATTTATTGAAACTGATTTATTGTTCTCTTCAAATCTGTCAATGTCCCTATTGCCAGTTGGAAAATGTACACCATCCCAGTTCAAAATATCATTTTTCAGTTTATTATAGTGGAACATTTCCTCTGGGTGATGTTTGCTTATTTTGTCATAGACTTTGGATTGAATACAATATTTGAAGCATTTTTGGTCTTTGTTCTTTATGTTGATACATGCCTTTTTTAGTTTAATCCATTCAGGTAATTCTATGTATCCCCCTGCTCTTGTTGGGTCATATTTGTCATAGTGAATGGTTATTGTCAAAATCTTCTTAAATCTTAAATTGGATGCCGATGCTTCTAAATTCTGTATTTGTAATAAGATTTGTTTAACACTGTCTTCTAATGCTTGCGTCAGTTCATCCTCATTACTGATATTAAAGCGGGTTGAAGGTAAGGCATATATAAGTTCTTGACTGCCAATTTCATTTCCTCCATCATTATACTCAGGTTTTTCAAACAATGCCTCCGTTCTTATGTTAAGTTTCATGCTTCTACTATTTCTCAAAAACTCCAATAGTCTTGGTTTTTGGTGTGCAATCATTTCTAATGCCCTTTCTCCTTGAAAGTGTTTATTTTCCAAAACTATTGAATTAGCATATCTCCTAAATGCTGATTGAATATCTCTGACCCTAAATTTGTTTCTGATTGCGTGTTTGGTTAGTATTTGTCTCACTCTTCCTTCACTGAACGCATCTTTTGCCTTATTTAAAGCATAACTTCTGTATTCATTAGTTCTCTTTACCGTTAATAGTTTCTTTGTTAAGACGGTAGATATTGGTTTGTCTTTGTTGCATCTAATTTTTTTGTCATCTATTATTATTGACTTTAATTCTCTTCTTCCTCGTTTTGGTATTTCTGCTAAATCATTACTCAATAAATAGTCTATAACCTTTTTCATCATATAATAGTATATATTTCCCCACATCTTTGTGTGGGGTTCTTGTTTTTGATTCTGTATCCCGGGCTCCTCCTCCTCCCGCCGCCTCCCTCATACATACAATTCACACTAACATACAACAACAATTTCACACACAAACTTAACATACAATAATTTCACACAAACTTCACACACACAAACACTTACGACAACAATTTCACACACAATACTTCACATACAATAACTTCACACACAATACTTAACATACAAGAACTTCACACACACAAACTTAACATACAATAATTTCACACTCACTTCACACACACAAACACTTACGACAACAATTTCACACACAATACTTAACATACAATAACTTCACACACACACAAACTTAACATACAATAATTTCACACTAACTTCACACACACAAACACTTACGACAACAATTTCACACACACACACAAACTTCACATACAATAACTTCACACACACAAACTTAACATACAATAATTTCACACTACCTTCACACACACAAACACTTACGACAACAATTTCACACACAAACTTCACATACAATAACTTCACACACAAACTTCACATACAATAATTTCACACTAACTTCACACACGTAACCTTGGCATACAACAATTTCACACACAAATCAACATACAATAACTTCACACACACAAACTTAACATACACTTATGGCACTGGGTGGTTTTGCGTGGCCGGCGTGGCACTTATGGCACTGGGTGGCGCGCTTGGTCTTGGTTAGGCGCCCGTGACGCCGCGCCATTTTGCGTGGCAGGCGTGGCACAACCTGACATCCACCTTCGTTTCACGTGGCAGGCATGGCACAATCTCACATCTACCGTCGTTTTGCGTGGCAGGCGTGGCACTTATGGTACTGGGTGGCGCCCTTGGACCGGGATTTGGCGCCGGGGAGCCGCGCCACTTTGCGTGGCGGGCGTGGCACAACCTGACATCCACCTTCATTTCACGTGGCAGGCGTGGCACAATCTCACATCTACCGTCGTTTCACGTGGCAGGCGTGGCACTTATGGTACTGGGTGGTGCCCTTGGGCCGGGATTTGGCGCCGGGGCGCCGCGCCACTTTGCGTGGCAGGCGTGGCACAACCTGACATCCACCTCCGTTTCACGTGGCAGGCGTGGCACAATCTCACATCTACCGTCGTTTTGCGTGGCAGGCGTGGCACTTATGGTACTGGGTGGCGCCCTTGGGCCAGGATTTGGCGCCGGGGCGCCGCGCCATCTCACATCTACCGTCGTTTCGCGTGGCCGGCGTGGCACTTATGGCACTGGGTGGCGCGCTTGGTCTTGGTTAGGCGCCCGGGCGCCGCGCCATTTTGCGTGGCAGGCGTGGCACAACCTGACATCCACCTTCGTTTCACGTGGCAGGCGTGGCACAATCTCGCATCTACCGTCGTTTTGCGTGGCAGGCGTGGCACTTATGGTACTGGGTGGCGCCCTTGGGCCGGGATTTGGCGCCGGGGCGCCGCGTCACTTTGCGTGGCAGGCGTGGCACAACCTGACATCCACCTTCGTTTCACGTGGCAGGCGTGGCACAATCTCACATCTACCGTCGTTTTGCGTGGCAGGCGTGGCACTTATGGTACTGGGTGGCGCCCTTGGACCGGGATTTGGCGCCGGGGCGCCGCGCCACTTTGCGTGGCAGGCGTGGCACAACCTGACATCCACCTCCGTTTCACGTGGCAGGCGTGGCACAATCTCACATCCACCGCGCCACTTTGCGTGGCAGGCGTGGCACAACCTGACATCCACCTCCGTTTCACGTGGCAGGCGTGGCACAAACTCACATCTACCGTCGTTTTGCGTGGCAGGCGTGGCGCTTATGGTACTGGGTGGCGCCCACCCTCATACATACATACATACATACAGACAGACAGACAGACAGACAGACATACATACATACATACATACCGTTTTACCTTCTCGATCTTTCACCACCTCCTTTGTCTTTCCTTTCTTCCCAGTCCCCGCTAAAACCATTGAAGCTCATTTTAGGAAGAAGTTGACTTGTGGGGTTATCCGGTCCTTTAATTTATTTAGTTAATTTATCTTTAAGTAGTTGTTTAAAGAATGCTTTATTCTAATCTTTGAATATATACTTAAAGAATAATATTTTAAGCATCTTTGTAGGATGGATTGTGCGAAGGATTCACCCATTGATGTGTTGAGTAAAATTGCGTCTTATAAATTGGAGACCCTAAATATTTGAAATTTAAATGTTGTCATATTGAGGCATGAAAGAATACAAATGGAGTATAAGTTTTCAAGACCTGATTCTAAAATAACAAGACATTTGAAATCAAGAAAAAATATATATATATAGTTGAATACTGTATTATGAGAGAGGGAGTGCCATTTGGTTTAAAAAGCTTAAAAGACATAATATCAGAAGAAAAAGAATACTTATTATCTTTAATTTATGAAGAAGTAGAAGATGAATTAAACTATAGAGTTAAACTTGATATTGAAGTCCAATTAGTGGCAAAACTCCCAGAAAAGGAATATGGGAAAATTAATTTAGTTATAGAGAGATTTATTTTATGAATGACTTTGGATGAATATGTAGATGAAGATAATGTAGATTAAATGTTAGAGAAAGCAGTTGAAGAAATACAAAAAGATATAGATGAAGACAATGATAAAGATAGTATCATAGGAGTACAAGCATTTCATTTTAAATTGATAATTAATGAAGATATTACTACTAACATAATCACGAAAGCCAGCCGCTAGGCTAGGCGAAGTTATTTTTGCGAACAAAGTGAGTTAAGGGGGTCTGGGGGCAGAGCGCCCCGAGAGGGACAAAAATGAGGAAATTAGGTGGTAAAAAAGGTGGCCACAGGTAAACTTTTTTAGGGTTATGTATACCAGGTGGCAATTGGGTGACGTTGGGGTATCGATTCCCCCCTGGTCCGCCCTCCGAGGTGGATCTGGGCAGATTGCAATGGAGGGGAAAATGATGAGAAAAACAATAGAAAAAATGAGGGAATATGACATAAAACAATGGGAAAAAATGGGAAAGGAGGGGAAAATGATGAGAAAAACAATGGAAAAAAGGAGGGACTTTGACATAAAACAATGGAAACAAATGGGAAAGCAATGGAAAATTTGAGTAGAACGCTTGGACAATTGATTAAAACGCGAGGCGAAACGGTGGAAAGAATAGGGAGAGGGTAAAATGATGCCAAGTAAAATTGAGGCTCCGATGTGGGACCATTATCGCGTAAAGCACGCGTGAAACAATGGAAAAGCAATGGAAAAATTGCAGTTTCGATGTGTGACCACTATGGAGTAGAAACACAGAAAAAAAAACCATGGAAGAAACGAGCAAAACCGTTTATACGGTGCAACTGTAGGGATTGTGGAAGGTGCATTTGGGTAAGCGTTAGACACACAGAGATAATAGAAGGGTAATGATGGAGAAATCGAGTAACACCATGCCAAAACACTGGAAAAATTGATGAAATGGAAGGATAAATTGATAGCGTAAAATATGGGACGATTGAGTAAAACTGGAGGAAAACCTGTGAAAAAAACACTGGGGAGACTGGAAAGGAGGGGAAAATGATGTCGAGTAAAACTATGGAAAAGCAATGGAAAAAATGAAAAAAATGTGGCTTCGATGTGAGACCATTAGCGATGGAAAAGCAATGGAAAAATCGAGGGACTATGATGAAGAAGTGGAGAAAAACAATGGAAAACATATTGGAAAAATTGCGGCTCTGATGTGGGACCAAAATGATGCCAAGTAAAATAAGAGTAAAATGACGGAAATTGATGGGATGAAAACACAATGGAAAAATTGAGGCTCCGATGTGGGACCATTATATGTGCAAGAAGAGTTTCTGGGTGAAGAGTCTCTAGGTGAAAAGTATATGGGTGAAAAGTTTGTGCCAGAAGAGTTTCTGGGTGAAGAGTCTCTTGGTGAAAAGTCTGTGCAAGAAGAGTTTTCTGGGTGAAGAGTCTCTGGGTGAAAAGATGTGAACAGTATATTGCTGAAAAGTATGTGCAAGAAGAGTTTCTGGGTGAAGAGTTTCTGGGTGAAGAGTCTCTGGGTGAAAAGTATATGGGGGAAAAGTAGGTGCAAGAAGAGTCTCTGGGTGAAAGTATATGGGTGAAAAATATGTGCAAGAAAAGTTTCTAGGTGAAGAGTCTCTGGGTGAAAAGTATATTGGTGAAAAGTATGTGCAAGAAGAGTTTCTGGGTGAAGAGTCTCTGGGTGAAAAGTATATGGGTGAAAAGTATGTGCAAGAAGAGTTTCTGGGTGAAGAGTCTCTGGAAGAAAAGTATATGGGTGAAAAGTATGTGCAAGAAGAGTTTCTTGGTGAAGAGTCTGTGGGTGAAAAATCTATGGGTGAAAAGTATTTGTAAGAAGAGTTTCTGGGCGAAGAGTCTCTGGGTGAAAAGTATATGGGTGAAAAGTATGTGCAAGAAGAGTTTCTGGGTGCAGAGTCTCTGGGTGAAAAGTATATGGGCGAAAAGTATGTGCAAGAAGAGTCTCTGGGTGAAAAGTCTGTGCAAGGAGAGTTTCTGGGTGAAGAATCTCTGGGTGAAAAGTGTATGGGTGAAAAGTATGTGCAAGAAGAGTTTCTGGGTGAAGAGTCTCTGGGTGAAAAGTATATGGGTGAAAAGTATGTGCAAGAAGGGTTTCTGGGTGCGGAGTCTCTGGGTGAAAAGTATATGGGTGAAAAGTATGTGCAAGAAGAGTTTCTAGGTGAAGAGTCTCTGGGTGAAAAGTATTCTCTGGGTAAAAAGTATATGGGTGAAAAGTATGTGCAAGAAGAGTTTCTGGGTGAAAAGTCTCTGGGTGAAAAGTCTGTGCAAGAAGAGTTTCTGGGTGAAGAATCTCTGGGTGAAAAGTATATGGGTGAAATGTATGTGCAAGAAGAGTTTCTAGGTGAAGAGTCTCTGGGTGAAAAGATCCCCTTTGGAATAACCCTCTCTAAAATGGGGGACCCACTAAACCATGTTTTTTAGACAAAATTTAGCGATGTTTTTTTCCAGGGGGGTGGGACTTTCATTTTATAGTGATCCCAGGGGGGCAGGAGGATTTTGATTTTACAATATTAAATTTCATTTTATAGCGATTCTCTTTTTGGCATGACGCTCATGCATGGGGGTTGGGCGTTCCCATTCTACAGAGTCAGGAGGTTTCAGGAAATCATTCCTTTTGGGGGTTGGTAGCCTCCATTTTATAGTGATCATGGGTTGTAGTTGCATTGCTTAGTCTTCGCGTGCCGTTTCCTGCTATAGCATGGATGGCAATGGGAACCTGGGGGAGTGTTCCCAAACCAGAGAAACGTAAGAATGGAAGAGAATGGAATAGAGTGGACAAACAAAGCCAGCTTTCTCCATCCAACCCCAAAATACCCAGCTGGCCCAAAATACCCAGCTTTGTCGATACCCCTAAATGCCCAGCTTGGAGAAATCCTTTGGCTTTGGGACATGGGACAGCATGGGACCACTATCAAATGGAAAACTTTCTCCATCCTACCCTACAATACCCAGCTGCCCCAAAAATACCCAGCTCTGGCGACACAACAAAATACCCAGCTTGGAGTCTTTTTGTCGACATCCCTTGGCTTTTGGGACATAGGACAGCATGGGACCACTATAAAATGGAAAACCACCCAAAAAAATACCCAGCTGCCCCAAAAATACCTAGCTCTGTCGATACAACAAAATACCCAGCTTGGAGTCTTTTGTCGACAGGCCTTGGCTTTTGGACATGAGACCGCTATAAAATAGAAAACTTTCTCCATCCTACCCCAAAAAACCCAGCGGCCCCAAAATACCCAGCTCTGTCGACACCCAAAAAACACAGCTTGGAGTTTTCAAATTTGACATCCCTGACAACATGGGACCACTATAAAATAGACAACTTTCTCCATCCTATCCTGCCCGAAAGCACCCAGCTGCCCCAGAATACCTGGCTCTGTCGATACCACAAAACACCCAGTTTGGAGTCTTTTTGTCGACATCCCTTGGCTTCGGGACATGACAACATGGGACCACTATAAAATTATTTTTCTCCATCCTACCCCCCTCAATCCGGAGCTTTGCCAGCCATCTCTTGAAATTCGTTTCAAAACAAAACAGGTCAGAAGATTGCAGAGCCTTGCCTCCCAGGTGAATGCTGCAAATAAGTACGGCCAACTGCAACCCCCTGAGTCATGCCAAAGTTTGTGGAAATGCATCCTTGCTGCCAAGGGATTTCTTCCGAGTTTTGCAGAGTTTGTGCTTTCCCACTTAGGTATTTTCGTCCCCACAATGTGCCCTCAGGTTGAATACGTGCAATACTTGACAACAGCGATCAAATCGCATGTGCAAGTGATTGTAGCTGAAGTCTCCAAAGCGCAAAGGTTTGCCAGGGAATGTAAAATGTTGCAAGATATCAAGAAAGGAGGTCCAGATGCTTTCAAAGCTGTGCGAGACCCAGGCTCTCCTGCCTTCCATGCCATTGAACAAGTTGTGAAAATTCCAGTCGTGCGACAGAGATGGCCCAAAGAGGGGAGAAATTGTTTGAAGATCGGCGGAACATGTGACAATGTCGATTTACAATACCCCTTGTACTTTCAAGACCAAGAATGTTTTATCACGGAAGTACGACCCCAACATGTCGTCCTGGATCGCAAGTTGAAATGGAAAAACACAGAAGACTTGTTTTTGACACAGCTGCGAATTGTTGCTGACCAAAACAACCTTCAGAAAATGACAGGAGACGCTTGGTCCCAAATGTGGCTGCGAGAACCTGTTGACGATGACAATGCAAACTGGCCTGATGCACTTGACACACTTAGGCATATCCGGGAATTTCCTCAGCTTGCTTTCCAGCCATTGCAGGTCGAGGAGTGGAAGATGAATGCAAAAAGTGTAGCTAAACGCAGTGCACGTGGTTCATGCGGGTTTTCACCTAGGGAACTTGTTTTCATGCCTGATGTTCTGGTGAAATGGCTATTGACCATCCTTATGGCAATCGAACAGGGGACAATGGATTGGCCTGCCTCTTTGATGGTTGCGAGGGTCGTGATGTTGGGCAAAACCAGTGACAGACCTAAATGCCCACTTCAAACAAGGCCTATTACCATTGCCTCAAGAATATATCGCAATTGGGCCAGATACAGATCCCTGCAAATCATGGAGCATTTCAAGACCTTTTTGCCACCATCTATTGCTGGTACAGCAGCTGGTGTCAGTGCAGACATGCTTGCAGCGCACGTGATGCTCCAAGTTGAGAAAGCGCAGATTGATGGTGTCCCCCGCATGGGGATCACGGTAGATCTTGTTAAGTGTTTTAACCAAATCCCCAGGAAACCTGTTCTTGCAGCTATGGTAAGGCTTGGCATTCCTCAACAGTATGTTACTGCACTTGATAACATGTTCTGCCAGCTTAGAAGAGTTTTGGAACTGTCTGGTGAAATTGGTGACCAGCTTGCGTCAACAACAGGAGTTCCGGAAGGCTGCGCTATGTCTTTGGTTGCGATGACCACTTTGACTGTGTGGGTGTCCAGCTTCATTGAGGTGAACGTGAACCATCCAACAACCCAATGTATTGCGTACGCAGACAACTGGGCAATTATTGCGCAGATTCTAGCTGATTTGCAATCTGGAGTCAGAGCTTTGGATGACATCATACGGTTGTTGCGTATGAACATTTCTGTTGAGAAGTCATGGACCTGGTCAACTCATAAGAACTCCAGGAAGGAATTGGTCACCATTCAAGTTGCTGGGCGAACTGTCCCAACCAAGCTTGTTGCTGAGGAGCTTGGCTGCGATGTCTCATACAGCAAGCGAACCACCAAAAAGGTGACAAAGAAACGCATTGATAAGACTGCCCGGGTCTTGAAAAGAGTCGGGGCCAAGAAATTGCCAAAGAGATTTCGTGCACAGATGACCAATCAGCTTGCTTTGGGTATATCTGGATATGGCAGCGAACTTGTTTATCACACCGTTTCTGACTTGCGAGTGCTGAGAACTGCGATGTGTAGATCCTTGGGGCGGTCTAGGTCAGGCAACAGCCCCTATTTGTCCACTCATGTAACGGAGGGTGTTGAAGACGTTGCATTATCTCTGCTTCTACGTAAGATTTTTTTCTGGAGGAGGTTTCTGAAAACATTCACAGGGTGGAAGCAGGATTTTTTGCATTCCCTTGCCTTCATGAATCACAGACAAGGTGCCACAGCTTTTCTTAGAAGAACGTTTGCGGATCAAGGGTGGACTTGCCGTGCCAGTGGAAGAGTTGTCCATTCAAGGGGTTGGAAGTTCAACTGGATTCTTGATAGCAAGGGACATATTCGGAATATGCTTAAGCTTTCATGGTCGCTTCTTGTTTGCCAACAGGTTAAGAATCGAAAATCCTTTGACATTGAGTGTGTTGATTTGCCTGCCTTCTTTCGAGCGGTAGGGAAGGAAGACTGCACCAAAAAGACGGACATTATGAATCTGGCCTGTGGCAAACATGTCACCAATGATGCTCTTGTGCATTATTCGAAAGGTGCCAAAAATGACAAGTGTCCTTTCTGCGGCATGAAGGACGGACGCTTGCATAGGGTGTGGCATTGCGCTGAACTTGAGGAGCGAAGACAAGAACAAAGTGAGTTGTTTGAATGGCTGGCTAGCCAGCCTGATGCTGTTTCTGCTTGGGGGATTTTACCTGAAGATGTTTCATGGCTGGATTGGAAGTTTTCAGAGGAATCCTGTCTTCCAGAGATGCAGTTGCCGGATGGTGAACAACAATGTTTTGATTTCTTCACTGATGGTAGTGCACTTGGCCAGGGCTTTCATGGACGAACAATTGCTGCGGCTGCCTATGTTGGTTGTTGTGGATATAATGTCATCATGACTAGTTCGAAACCTTTGCCTGGTAGTAACCATTCCTCGTATCGTGCGGAGATTTGGGGTGTCATTCAGGTGTTGAAGGATGCACGAATAGTTCATATCTACACTGACTGCGCAGCTGTTGTGGTAAACCTTCAGGCTTGTCTGGTTGCGAGAAGAGCTGGTACAAGACCATTTTTTCTTGACCATGAAGATCTCTGGAATCTGGTATGGGAGGCTGTCAGAATGAGGAACGTTGGGGAAGTCCAAGTTTCCAAGGTTAAGGCTCATCAGAACCTGGATGCAATCGTTGATCCCACAGATCGATGGAAAGCGGTCATGAACGACAAAGCTGATCGCCTTGCCAAAGCATGCATTCAGAAGACTTGGAAGAATGTTGCCAATGATATCAATAGGAACATAGGTGAAAGGGAGCACAATATCCTGATGTTGAAACGTTTCCATTCCTTTTGGCATGATGTGAACGTGGAAGCGTTGAAACTTTGCACAAAGGATGATACTGCAAGAGCCCATTTGCCTGCGTATGTTCCTCGTCATGTGCCTGAGAACTTGGTCAAGATGTCTTGTGTTGTTCCACGTAAAGCCATTCAACAATGCCGTTTTGGCGATGTCTTTGCTGAGAGGGTTGTCAAATACTTTCATGGGTTAGAGTGGGATTACACGCAACAGCCAGTTAGTTGCCTGGAATTGTATGTTGACTTTGTTCACTGGTCTGGTTCGATGGCCCCTTGCCTTGTCTATGCAGGAAAGAAAGGTCCAAGAGGTAAAATCAGGTCATATGAGCTCCCTGAAATCTGCCCAATAGCGGACTCAGCCAATGAGACCATGCGACAGCAAAGCCGGACTTGGACTAAGATGTTAGCTTGGTTGCGTGAACATGCCTCAAATGCGCCACCCAAACCAACTACAGACTGTCGCAGCTTGGTCAAGATGGGATACTGTCAGCAACACTATGGGGTTCCAGGGTGTCCATCCTTTCGGTCTGGGCGGCTTGTGTTTGACTCACTGTGGCAGTTTTTTCATACTGACTGTGGTAGTAACCCCAACATGGAGAGACGTTGGAAGGTATGCCGCGCTCCACTAGGAGGAGGCTAATTGGTTTCTTTGCAAGTTTATGCAGGGTCAGTCCTGTTTGAAGTCGATCTAGTTTCTTTAGATCTTGTGACGTTTGTATAATGGTTGCCTTGCACGTTTTCATGCATGTTTCTTTGGGTGTTGTTACCGGGCCATGATACCCCTTCATCCGTGCATTTTCATCCGTGCATCCGGCCTTTCATTGCACCCATGCATCCGAGCATCCGTGCATCCGTTTCCAGTTAATTAACTCTTCTGCTGAGTTTTTACAGCAGCTCTCGTGCACCTTCCGTGCGATAGTTTGCGACGTTTTATCTCTTGCAAGCCCGGTCTAATGTGTCACAGTTGCGACGCAAGTGCCGCGCAACCCTGAAGCCGAACCAAGGCATGCGAATGGAAAGTCCGAAGCTCCATCCTACCCTAAAATACCCAGCTGCCCCAAAAATACCCAGCTCTGTCGACACAACAAAATACCCAGCTTGGAGTCTTTTTGTCGACATCCCTTGGTTTTTGGGACATGGGACAGCATGGGACCACTATAAAATGTTTTTTTTTTTCCATCCTACCCTAAAATACCCAGCTGCCCCAAAAATACCCAGCTCTGTCGACACAACAAAATACCCAGCTTGGAGTCTTTTTGTCGACATCCCTTGGCTTTTGGGACATAGGACAGCATGGGACCACTATAAAATGGAAAACTATCTCCATCCCACCCAAAAAAATACCCAACTGCCCAAAAATACCCAGCTCCGTCGATACCAGTCTTTTTGTCGACATCCCTTGGCTTTTGGGACATGGGACAGCATGGGACCAATGGAAAACTACCAGAAAATAAGTCTTGGTCTTTGTGTCAGCATCCCCTGGCTTTGGGACGTCCCGGGCTAAAGAAAAATGTGGTGTCTTTGGGGCGATGATGGTGGGAGGATGTGGGGAGGCTGCGGCACTATAAAATGGAAACCCCCAACCCCCAGAAAATCCTACCAGGAAGGGCATGTAATCTCTATAAAATCAGAGCACCCAACCCCTCAAGAAACCATTCATTTTTGGATGTTGTAAGATACAGGGGGTTGGGGGTTCCTATTCTATAGTAGAAAGTTGGCTAGTTCCTTCATTTTAAGGCTAGGCTCCAGGGTACGTTGGGGCCTCCCATTTTATAGTGATGGAGGGTTTTGCAGTAAATTTGTAGCTGTAAATATTTGCTTTTTCAAATAGTTTTCTTATTTTATAGAGGTGCACCTGTTTTGTGACCTTGGGTGTTTCCATTTTATAGAGGTCCCACTCCGGGGGGGGATGGGTGCCCCCGTTTTAGTACTATAAAATGGGGGCACCCAACCCCCCCACTTAATCTAGTAGGGGATGTGAAAAGTATATGGGTGAAAAGTATGTGCAAGAAGAGTTTCTGGGTGAAAGTATATGGGGGAAAAATATGTGCAAGAAAAGTTTCTAGGTGAAGAGTCCCTGGGTGAAAAGTATATGGGTGAAATGTATGTGCAAGAAGAGTTTCTGGGTGAAGAGTCTCTGGGTGAAAAGTATATAGGTGAAAAGTTTATGCAAGAAGAGTTTCTGGGTGAAGAGTCTCTGGGTGAAAAGTCTGTGCAAGAAGAGTTTCTGGGTGAAGAGTCTCTGGGTGAAAAGTATATGGGTGAAAAGTATGTGCAAGAAGAGTCTCTGGGTGAAAAGTATATGGGTAAAAAATATATGGGTGAAACTAAAATTGAGGCTCCGATGTGGGACCATTCTATGTGCAAGAAGAGTTTCTGGGTGAAGAGTCTCTAGGTGAAAAGTATATGGGTGAAAAGTATGTGCAAGAAGAGTTTCTGGGTGAAAAGTTTGTGCAAGGAGAGTTTCTGGGTGAAGAATCTCTGGGTGAAAAGTGTATGGGCGAACTGATGTGCAAGAAGAGTTTCTGGGTGAAGAGTCTCTGGGTGAAAAGTATATGGGTGAAAAGTATGTGCAAGAAGGGTTTCTGGGTGCGGAGTCTCTGGGTGAAAAGTATATGGGTGAAAAGTATGTGCAAGAAGAGTTTCTAGGTGAAGAGTCT
>CAMXCT020001243.1:0-132126 GCA_947184155.2 Cladocopium goreaui | reverse complement strand
GAAGAGTCTCTGGGTGAAAAGTATATGGGTGAAAAGTATGTGCAAGAAGGGTTTCTGGGTGAAGAGTCTCTGGGTGAAAAGTATATGGGTTAAAAGTATGTGCAAGAAGAGTTTCTGGGTGAAGAGTCTCTGGGTGAAAAGTATATGGGTGAAAAGTATGTGCAAGAAGAGTTTCTGGGTGAAGAGTCTCTGGGTTAAAAGTACATGGGTGAAAAGTATGTGCAAGAAGAGTTTCTGGGTGAAGAGTCTCTGGGTGAAAAGTATATGGGTGAAAAGTATGTGCAAGAAGAGTTTCTGGGTGAAGAGTCTCTGGGTGAAAAGTATATGGGTGAAAAACATGTGCACGAAGAGTTTCTGTGTGAAGAGTCTCTGTGTGAAAAGTATATGGGTGAAAAGTATGTGCAAGAAGAGTTTCTGGGTGAAGAGTCTCTGGGTGAAAAGTATATGGGTGAAAAGTATGTGCAAGAAGAGTTTCTGGGTGAAGAGTCTCTGGGTGAAAAGTATATGGGTGAAAAGTATGTGCAAGAAGAGTTTCTGGGTGGAGAGTCTCTGGGTGAAAAGTATATGGGTGAAAAGTATGTGCAAGAAGAGTCTCTGGGTGAAAAGTATATGGGTGAAAAGTATGTGCAAGAAGAGTTTCTAGGTGAAGAGTCTCTGGGTGAAAAGTCTGTGCAAGAAGAATTTCTGGGTGAAGAATCTCTGGGTGAAGAGTCTCTGGGTGAAAAGTCTGTGCAAGAAGAGTTTCTGGGTGAAGAGTCTCTGGGTGAAAAGTATATGGGCGAAAAGTATGTGCAAGAAAAAAATTGGGTGAAGAGTCTCTGGGTGAAAAGTCTCTGGGTGAAAAGTCTGTGCAAGAAGAGTTTCTGGGTGAAAAATCTCTGGGTGAAAAGTATATGGGTGAAATGTATTGAAGAGTCTCTGGGTGAAAAGTATGGTGGAAAATAGGGGTAGATGGGATGCTGGCTTTCGTTCCCCCCTTCTCAGATTCTAATAATACTATTTAGATTTATGGAAAAGATAGGATTATTAAAGGGTAGGGGTTTATATTTATTGTTGTCGCGGATGCCTCGCGAGACTTCTGGCAAAGCGTCCATTGTTTTGTTTTTATATTGTTGGGGTGTTTTTTTGTTTTTCGTTTTGTTGTTTTATCTTGGGTATGGAATGGATGAGGTGATGATGTGATTTTCTATGAATAAAATATATTCCATAACAAATCTGAAAACATAAAGAAAACGATTGTTTTAAGATATATGGAGGATAAAACCTGTAAAATGTGTGAAAGAACTATGGACATTGATAATTTTGATGAAGGGCTAAAAACTTGTAAAATGTGCTTATCAGATAAAAGAACCAGTTATCACGAACATAAACATAAACGAAATGAGATTCAAAGAAAAAGATATGAAGAAGATGAAGTGTAATTCATCAATGAAGGCACAATGTTATTCAAGACATTTGAAAACAGAGAAGCATAAAAGGAATTTAGGAACGGTTGATGGATAGGATTTTGCAAAATGAATAAGATAGTAATGCTTTTGGCTGCTGTGATTTTGAAAAATGAATGAGGTAAGTATGCTTTGACAGCTATGATTTCGAAAAATTGAATGAGGTAATTGTGTTTTGGCTGCTATGATTTTGAAAAATGAATGAGGTAAGTATGCTTTGACTGCTATGATTTTGAAAAATTGAATGAGGTAATTATGTTTTGACTGCTATGATTTTGAAAAATGAATGAGGTAAGTATGCTTTGACTGCTATGATTTTGAAAAATTGAATGAGGTAATTATGTTTTGACTGCTATGATTTTGAAAAATGAATGAGGTAAGTATGCTTTGACTGCTATGATTTTGAAAATTTGAATGAGGTAATTATGTTTTGACTGCTATGATTTTGAAAAATGAATGAGGTAAGTATGCTTTGACTGCTATGATTTTGAAAAATTGAATGAGGTAATTATGTTTTGATATTGTTGAGAAAAACGAAGTAATCAACAATATTTAAACTGACTTTTTGGACTGTTATGTTTCTTTTTTTATGAATAAATTTTGATTTGCTATACTGCAATGATATTAGTTTAGAAAACTTCACTGAATCAACTTTTTTATATTTTTTCCCCTTCGCTCCCCTTCGGTCTCCCCTTCGGTCCCCTTCGGTCCCCTGTTTCAATCTCTTTTAAACCTTTCAAGTCATTGCCAGTTGGTATCATTAGGTGCCCACCCTGCACCTACTGTGCTTGCATATTAGGTGATCTTGTCAAAGATACCACAGGGTGCAAGTGAACAGCAGGCGATCCGACCACCGGAGCAAGAAGAATTTGTTGTAACAGGTTGTAACACTGTTGTACTGTTTCGTTTCGCAGCAGCTGAATTCACAATCGGTCTGGTTGGACACTGACAACTGGCCAGATATCTGCTGCAGCTGGCAGACCCGACGAAATTTTGCAGGTGCGCAAGGACAAACTTCGTGAGTTATACACATATGTGTATGTATGTCTATGTGCATATATATGGTGCAGCGTTGGCCACCCCCCTCCCCCCCCCCCACCAATGGGTATGGGTGGACAGTATCGTCTGGTTCTTCTGGCCCCCCCCCCCTGTGGCCTGTGGTGGTGGTATGGTTCTTCTGGTCCCCCCCCCCGTGGGCCTGTGGTGGTGGTATGGTTCTTCTGGTCCCCCCCCCTGTGGCCTGTGGTGGTGGTATGTTGGTATGTTGGTATGTTGGTATGTTGGTATGTTGGTATGTTGGTATGTTGGTATGTTGGTATGTTGGTATGTTGGTATGTAGGTATGTATGTATGTATGTATGTACGTAGGTATGTAAGTAGGTAGGTAGGTAGGTATGTAGGTATGTATGTATGTATATACACCATCACAGGGGCATCATACCCCCCCCCATCCCATGGGGGGGGGGTGGGAACACGGGACACGGGACCATATATATATATAATATACACACATACACAATTCTTGAGAATTCAGTGAGACGGGTTGAAGTGCGGTCACATAGGAGAAGAGGAGTAGAATTTTTGACGAGCAAACGCTCGAAAAACCCAGGTCCATTTCACACCTGCGGACCCAGATGGCCCTGGCTGGGCCATCGTGGCCTTCGCCACCCCTGAAATTGCAAAGGCTTGGCTTGGTGTTTGCAAGTCACATTTGATCATCAAACCCAATAGACATCACAGAAAGTACCGAAAGTACAGAAATAGCATAAAATAGCTTTACCAGGGACTTTCTTGTGGACGGACTTGTTTGAGCTGGAGCTGTTTGCATTCTGTGCATGCACTCTTGACCGGGTCTTTTCTGGTTCAAAACAAGCGCTGCAGAATACGGACAGCAAATGATAGATGCAGACCCCATGCACATTGAAATATGAAATGATTGTGAAGGGCATCAAGAGCAACAGTAAGTTCATCAGTCAAGCACGCAGTATCCGTAGCAAAGCTTCCGGGTTCCAAAGTGTGCTTGTTGAACACCCAAAGCCACATTAAAAAATCAGATCAGTTCCACAGCTTTCTGGGCTTCCGACTCAATCCGAGCAATTTTGTGTTCCGGTTGACATCGGACAAAAATCTGGATGTAAAATCACGCAACACCAACAACTTTACAAAACAACTTGGACTTCTTCGGGTATGCTCATCGGCATCGACCAAGTGCTGCTGGACATACTCCACATATACTACTTGCTGATGGCGTTTCAGACCTGCAGAGTCAATGTACGTATGAAGAACACAACACAAATTTTGTGTATATATATACACAATATACATGCACATGTACATATACAATCATATACAAATGTCACATACCATATGATTCTGAATTTGCGCAGGACGTTCTGGTGCCAATCGATGATGATCCTAAGATCCTCGAAAGGCACCAGGCAGAGACATGGGTCCTTCTGTGAAGTTCAAAGAGGAACTTGACAGATATTGAAAGTGATATTGACATGCTTATTGACATAGCTTTTATCAATGCTTTTCTTGTGTGTCTCAGATACAACCCCTTTCACAATGTCTTGCTGAGGCTGGTGCTGCACAGTGAATTCAGCTGTCTTGCTGTGTCAAAACCTTGATTTCTGCGGATTCGCAGGGAGCTTTGCAAATGGCAGTGTTTTGTGCTGTGCAGGAAAAGCATATGCCTCTTGTGAAAGAAGCTCTGGCAAGCGTTGAAGCTGGAAAGGCAGCCTCCTTACAAAAAAGTTCCGTGAGCAGGTTCCGTGCAGGTTCCGTGAGCAGTGCCTTTGATCAGGCGAGTGCAACTCCTGGTGGTGTTATCGCGAACAGTCTTCGTGCAGGCAGTTGGTGGTTTGGCACTTAGGCGCTTAGATTCTGTACTCACCTTGTGACTGGGGTTCAGGTATGTTGAGCAGCTTTGGTCTGCCAGAAACAACAAAACCAGTGCTCTTAGAACTCTCCACAAACTCTTCGCAGTTGAGAACTCTGCCAAGATGCGAGAAACCAGCATGAACTTTGAGCAAGGACGGCACCTTGCAAGCTCGCGTAGTTGAGTTGCCTTTCCTAGATGCGCGTGAATTGCAAGGTGTAACGTTCTTTTTCAGGCCAGCTCAGTAGACACCGCAATGCCTCTTGTGGTGTGAGACCTGAACTTGACAGCCCAATCAACAAGGCTGAAGCGACAAAAATCATCAACAGCGCCCAGGAGGGTAATGCTTGGCATCATGCTCAGTACAACTCAGTACTGAAATGACTTGGAAGATCGATACGAATCTTGGAAATGACTTGGAAACAAAGAATCGATACGAATTGATTCCTACGCCTAGGAAGGATAGGCCAGGATGCTGCTGGAAAGAGGCATCAATCGGACACGCTGTGTAGCACTGTATTCTTCACCCAAACAAGTCCTTCCTGAGTGTTTGACGACATATTTCACGAACTGGTTCGAAGTCAAAGGGTTCTTGGTTGCGGAGCTGCCAGTTTATCATGGGAAAACGTCGTCAGGATTGAATCTGATTTGGCGTATGTGGATGTATGTGGTATGAGTTGCCAAAGGATTGTTGGACACACAGTCACAGCTACAGCCTGGAGACTGACAGGCTCCAGAAAGAAATTTCAGCATCTCAAGTGGAGCCAATGTTCGATGAAGCGAGGCCGAGCCCAAGTGTGCAGGGGTTCTTAGTAGTCAGAGTTAGTCACCATCAGTTGCCACAAATCCCGAATCGTGAGTCACAATTGTCGACTATTTGAAATCTACACCATCGGAAGGTGTGCAGCTGACAATGATGCTGAGTCGACTACTGGTTGACTGCTCAGATTCTCTAGGCGTTTTTGAGACCGCTCTGTGTTTGCTCTTGATTTGTTCTTTGTTCAGTCTTTTGCTCCGCAAGCCTTATCATTGACATTCATTGACTTATCATCCTTTTCCATCCTTTTCCCTTTGATGGGAGCAGAGCGCAACATAGCGCAACATTACCAAGCTGGCTGGGGAAGACATGCGGGGAGTGCGAAGAATCGGAGAGCTTTTTCTGCACAAGACTTGATGAATACGTATAATTAATATATGTATGTGTATATATGTATATATATATATCGGTTATATCTATATCCATGTTTATATGTGTTGCCTACTCCTTATCCAGCTTTTCTTTATCCATTTGGTCATGTAAACACCGTTCCAGTGGCAGTGTGGTCGTTCCCAATGGCGAGCATCCATACTCCCAAGATCAGTAAGGCACCTGCTGCTGCTTTTTGGCTGAGAAGGCATATCACTTTCACTGCTCCAATGCTCTTGGACAACTTGGACAACTATATTTCAAAGATTTCATACTTGCAGTGTTGAAAGGCCCGAACGATGTTGACACATCTGGGTGCAAGCAAGACACTCCACTTGCGTGGAACGCACGCGGCTCAAGCTGCATTTTTTCCGTGGTTGCATTCATGGCGGTTCATCAGAGCATTTCAACAGCTGTCAACCTTAGCTACAACAGGCTCACTACAGTCATGAGGTACCTTAAAATTCGCAGACAGCACTACCAGTTATCGGAAGAGTTTTGGGTTTCTTTACGACAAGACCAGACTTGCCGCATCTTTCAGCCACCAAGGTCAGAATGCAAATCCTTTGATTCGAGAATGAATTTGTTGCAGGTGGGAGTCAAAGACAAGAGTCATATGGAAAGAGCTGGGTTGTGCTGTCCCACATCAAACGATGCCCTGGCCTTCCGCAGGCTTCCCTTGCTGGTGTGCAGCCTTGCGTGCTGATCTGAGAGATTCACTCCATGTGCGGATTTTGCTGAGTGTGTACGTTGTATTTGAATTGCTTCTGTGGATTATACCAAAGCAGCCAACTCTTCATGCTGCATGGATGGCGAGTGCAAGAGCTACATTACTTTGTTTCAGAGTGGGCTCAGGAAGACGTTAGTTCCCCTACACACTATGGGACTATGGGTCAATTCAAAGATTTCGACACGCGGAAGTGCCAGGACACGATGTCCAGACGGCTTTATAGGATGCCGGTTTGATGAAGCCAAAAGACACCTAGCAAAGTGCCGCCATGGGGCAGTCTTCATTGCCATTAGGCACGAATAGAACTCCAAGGCCACCATGCAGCGTCCACAAAAACAGATCAAAACAAACTCTGAGAAATGTGAACTACCTAATAGAAGCCAAACCTATCCAAGCACTGTGGTGATCAGATTCGGAAGTCAGAGTATAGGTGCTTTCACCTTTCCATCAGCAATGTGAGCTGAATGAGACGCTAGTTTGCACTTCGAGTACTTTGAACCGCTACCTCAATATTTATTTTCAGATAGTGGAAGGGACTTGGTACTGACAACGCAAATCAAGGTCTCACCGTCGAGTTTGCTGAAGCCAACTTGGCCATATGATCCTGTATATACATATGCAGGGCTCAGCGCGTTGGCAGATCATCGTCCCAGGTGGTCCTGGTTTCCGGGCATGGCTGACCTGTTTGTTCATTTTGTGAAGAGGAAGAGTGGATCTGAAATATTTTTTGTTTCAATTCGGAGTGGTGCAGTGGTGCTAACAGAAACACCACATCAGCTGCACCGAGCTGGTGCACAGCACATTTGCACGGGCGTGGTGCTTGATGCCAAGAAGTTCCTTCCTAATTTGCTCAAAAGGAGTGCTGTATGATCTGTATGGCGCCATGTCTTGTGCTTGCAGCGTTCTTGTCACATGCAGAGACGACAACCACGAACAACAAGCATGCTAAGACGGCTAAGACTGCTGAGATCAAACATGCTCTGGGAGTCTGTTTGTTCATCGGGAAGCTTCACAAGGCAATCTTGGGAAATTCCGAGCTTTTCGAATTCTCATGTATGCCCTCCTCACAGTGCACAAACACAAATCACATTGGTTCCTGAAAGAACTATCGCATGACTCGAAATTAAGAGCGGCTCCGGAAAGACAACTGCAATGAAGCCAAGCTCTTCACCCGGCTTCTCTTGCATCATAGATTATAATATCCTTAAGACATGTCAGGTTTTACGCGCAAGCAGATCCAGAAGGACGTTATGGCTGCTTAGTGTTTGTGTCTGTAGGACGGCGAGATTTTGAAATCACGTCTTTTAAAGCCGCTGTAATACAATATGGGGACATGGATGAATTGTTTGATGATCAAATTCTAGTCAATTCATGCACTTTCAACTGCAAGAACTGTGTTCTATGGAAGTTGTCAGGAGTTGCAGCGATTCGATCTTGGTGCTCTACACACCATACCACAAAAATTGGAGGTCCAACTGCTGGACGAAATATGAGGAACAATTGCATGCGAAACGAAATGGACGAAGCTTTGGCAGTTCAACTGAATTTTGCTCGTGCATCATTTTAGTTCATTTACATCTTTTTCACGCAGTGAGCTGCTTATGTTTGATATACCCTTGCGGCCCTTGCAATAGGCCACATCATTCCGGCCCTGGCTATGACTGTCGGGGCAGAATGGTGCACTGAGCTGGAGCCTGTGCAGGTGCTTTGGGAAACAAGTGGAAGCAAGCACGTTGTGATAAGTTGTGCATACCCGGTAGTTGCATCAGGCTGCACTTACTGTTGCAACTCATTTGAGTCAGATTTCGCACAGGTTTTCCTTGCAGGTGTGGACATGACAAAAAAACTTGGATTATTGAAGCAACCATGCAAGCAACCAACCATACCTCAATCACTTGGAGGGTATTTTGAGATGCCAGTTTGTCCACGGGTCTACTTCCATGACACGGTACTTCGTGTAAGGTATGAATTTTAGTATTTCCTGGGCCATGTGAATCAAGAGGGGGTATTGATGCAAATTATGTCTGCAGATGTTTGCAGTCGGCGTTCAGGCGACAGCTCGTGCAGCAGACTTTACATTTGCAAACGAAGCTGAAGTTCTGCATTTGGCATCGACGATTTGCAAAGTTGCATGCCCAGCTCCCTGCATCGCACCACACCTCCTGACTCAATTCTGGTTCTGTCGAGCAAGGCAGCTCGTCAATCTGCGCCATCAGACTATGATGCTGCTATGCTTGTCTCGTACTTGGAAATGGATGAAAGTGACTACGAAGTGATTGCTGAGTGTGCACTCTAGTGGCTGCAGAATCATCATCACTCAGGTCATTGCAAGATGGAAAGAGCGCGGATGGATGATTGGAACTCGTGGCAGCAGAGGTGTGGGCTATATCGGTGTGGCTGCTGGATGCCTAGTTTGAAGTGTCAGAATAAGTGTCAGACAGAATAAGTCAGTGGATACAGTGGATACAGTGTCAGCATGTTGTCATGGCCATTTTTCATCTTTCTCGCCCAGGATTCGCAGGTCCGATCCCTTCCAGTGCCACCTGTGCCACCTGAGGCTCTTACCACTGGTACAAAACATGACGAGTTTATATAAATATACGTTAGCTTGGCAAGAATTATTTAAACACAGTTGCTTCGGTGCTAGAATAGCTAGAATAAATTAAACATCCAGTTTTTGGGCCTTGAATGGCAGGAGTTCAAGGATGACGTGGGCAGCGATCTCAAAGCATGGCAGAAAGTGGCAGAAAGTGGCAGAAAGTAGTTCGGAATGTTTCAAGGGCAGGTCTGTGACGGGAGATGCTTCTGCCTAACGACTGAATTGACAGTGATGCTAATGCACCTCAAGTATGACAGCTGAAGCCTGAGGGGCCGGCGACGCTTTCATGGGCGGATTCATAGAGTCAATTTGGCAAGCGCTGCACGTGCGCAGCTTAGTTGGCCGGCCAAGCTTCCAAGCCTTGAGAATTTTTGAAACGTCGGAAAACCTAACAAAGCTTGTGTCCCTACACCACTATTCAGACTAATTACAGTAGTCTAAAACAGAAATTAAGATCGGTAATTATTGGTTTCTTTGTTTTTCAAATGGCTGCAAAACATTGCAAAATGCATTCAATGCAATTCAAAGGGTGCGCAGCGCGAAAAGTTGGAAGTAGGTTTTACATACCACTTTTGTTGCGCGTTTTCTTGTGGGTGCGTTGAAGTGTGCAGATGTTAGTGTTTCTTTTTCTGACTTCACTGCTTCACTTTGCCCGCTTGCGACTTGTGTCCTACCTCGCAAATCATCTCAACTTTATTTCAGACGATAAGATCCAACTGTCGCTTTCTGGTCTTGTTCTGTAGCTAGAGCAACCTGTTGCGAAAGTTCGACTTGCATTTTCCGGCAACAGAACGATGAATGTGTTGAACCATTTATCATTGACATCTCAAGCTATGGCTCAGCCCAGCATGAGGGAGACTCATGTTGGTAACCTGTTGGTGTGAGTGCAGCCCCATCTTTTTCTACTCCGTGGGCTGGCTTGACAGTTTCATCCAAGGTGCTGGCACAGGAAGCAGGGAGCCCTTCTCCCTCGGCTCCAGAAGGGCGAAAACGGAAGCTAGAGGAGCTTCTGGAGCTTTTGGCACAGGTTTTCACAGAAACAGCTACAATCATCTAGAATCAGTATGGCATAGTATGGCCGTATGGCACAGTTCTTTGCGATTCACTTGTGGCACAGCTGGTGAAGATTCCTCTGGCTCAAAAAGTGGAAGTCCTGGTCTACGGTGTATTGAATGGTTGAGTCATGTTTCAGCTTGCTTTCAGCAATTGCAACAAACATAAACACTCAGCATCTTCTTTTGCACACATGTTTTAACCCTGACACGAGCTTAGTTCAGGGTATGTGCGTAGCTGGCATAGATGAAGAAAGCCTTGCAAGACAGCACGCCTGCAATATTCCGCAAAACAGCACGTCTGCAATATTCCGGTATATTTCCAAATATTTTCTGTGATGTTGCATGTTTTCTTTTTGATGAATCTGAAGAGCCCTGTCCGATTTGGAAAGTGACGTTCAGTGGCGGACTTTAAATTGAATTGGATTGCAGCTTTTGGGTCTTGTGCTCATGGCGTTGCTTCCGCTATAGGGTTTGATATTCTTTTGGGATTTTGTATGTAACGTCTTTTTTTGAAGACATATGAAGACATTGAGGTATTTCCGGGATCAGAAAAGGGGTGGGCGGTTTGATTTGATCTAAAGGCGCGATCAAGGCCGAACTGTACCTCCCAACCACCTGACAGCTCGTTTTGGTCTCTGACCTGCGATCCAAAACATCGAAATTCTGCAGCACAATAACACCGTGAGATTTGTGAGCGTGCAAACATGTGAGAATTATATTTGCAAGCGCATGGTGGAACTTCTTCAGCGCAAGTAGCTAGTCTTTGGCTCTGTAGAACTCTGTAGAGCAGTTGAGATTTGGCCACAATCCCTACCGGGAACGTTACTTGCCAATTGGCTGATTGTCTCTGCAGTAGAGAGTGCGCAGCAGGAAAACAATGGAACACATGGCAGAACTTTGCTTCCAAGTCCTCATTCCATTTGTGTCGCGTTGGCTTTCCAAGTTTGCAGGACACTCCTCTTGTGGATGACCTCAAAGATGCAGACATACAGGCAACTTACCGTTTGGGGCAGAGTGCCATGGGAACCTCAAATTTGGGAGGTTCATTACTGTCCTTTAGCCAGTGAAACCTTCTCGTTTTCTTGCAAATGAAAGCCTCACTACTCAAGAAATGTTATTTTGTTGGATAGATCACTGGTCCAATCATCGTGGCCCTTCATCATAGATCATGTTTTTGAGTCCATCCATTACCCACACTGTGGGTCCTTGTCTCGCGAATGCAGAAACTACCCAGTGGAATTTTCACAGTCCTCATTTTCAGAACTAAATGTGCATTTTGCAAAAAGGCGTATTTTTGAATCAAATGGGGCTCGGACTTCGGATGGTTATATAGTCCTTTCAGTGTTCTCTCCCAATCGTGTGTAGTGTCCAGTGTCAAGTGCATTTGCAGATTCAAGTGAACGTTGTTATCGAATTGAAGGTCTGTCTGCTCATTTTCAATATTTTCTCCTAAAGTTAAGTACCTTCAAATCCTGAATTTTGCACTCTGTAGAATTGCACTTCGCTGCAGCTCAGGATGCGGTTAGATCTGGCATTACAGCTGCCGCGGCCTGTATCAGGCAACGTTTTCTTTCACATGGTGTCGCACGTGTGTTGCACATTTTTGATGTTTTTCGTTTTTGTACTCTCCTGTGAAGTGAAAGCTCAGGTGCTCTGGGTGCCAATTTCCCAGCTGAAGACTTGTGGGAAACCTGTTGGTGACCTACTGAGCTGCAAGGAAGTCGGACTCGAGAGTTGCTTGAACTCACGCAGAAGGGGGAAAAAGCTGCGCGGATATGCTCCAGTTGCACATTCCAGCACAACAAAAGTTCACAGGGGGCTGCATAATTTGAGCTGAATCCACACATTGAATGGCTGAGTGGATTCGCACCAAAGTTCTCCTGTTCAGTGAGATTGTCTTTTTGTTGTGTAGTATATGCGTGTGTGTATGTGTGTATGTGTGTGGAAGTGTGTGAAACATTAAACATCTGAATAGATGAAAAACTTCTAACTTGATTTGTAGCAGGGAGTAGCGGCAGATCACTTGGGACCGCTACCAACGAAGACACCCATCTGATCTGGTGATACAGTTTGGGACGCCAATCTGCGTACCTACACCAATTTCCATTTCTCGTCAATGGCAACCGGCTAAGCCAAGAACCGGCATGTCGTTTTTTCAAACAGTTTCAAATCAAACTCAAACTTTCAGATTTCACTTGATGTCACTTCAACGCCCGTACGGTTTTCGCAATCTATCAGGGTGGGAACGATTTGGCTTAGTTGAAAGGGAAGTGTCAGCTTCCAATTTATTGCATCTAGCAATGGCTATGGCGATGGTTCCTTTTCGATACTTTCTCAGGTCTTGTCATCGACCCATTCGCGTCAGGTATAATTGGAGTGTTTTTGCACGTAAGATGCATTCCACATCAGAATTCGCAATGATTGTTCTGAGCAAGTGTGTGATTCATGCTGGATTCGTCACGGTGGCATGAGCGCTTCGGGGAATACCTTTCCAGGTAGGAGAGTGAATCCTCGACCTGATCTCTGAATTTACAATTTTCAACCTAGTAATTCGTTTAAGTAAAGTGAAAGAGCTGGCCATTTTTCGATTTTCACCCTGCCGACTGTCGACGTGTTGAACAATTGCCCGCTTTTCAGGGACTCACCTTTTCTGAATGCTTCTAGGTTGTAGCCTGAAGCCACGCCAACACTTCTCCTGATTGCTGCTCGAGAGTTTAACAGACAGATGCGACATGAGGACTCCAGGCACAGGCCATGCTTGCAGGTATGGTGACTCTTCTTTTTATGGTCGTTGGTACGGTTCAAATGTGCACGTAATTCGAGGGTTGATCACTTAAGCCGTTTACAGGGTTGTGACTTGACTGCGGAGGCCCTTTGAGCCTTATCACGAAATTTGCATGACTTGTGGATGCATCAAATCTCATCAACTAGTTCCCGATTGGTCCCCTATCTCATGCGTGCTCCCTCTCTAGGTCAGGTTTGGGTCCTTCGCGTGCCGAGGTAGGTTTTGGCTCTCGCCTTGTAGGTTGTGTCAGGCGCTTCTGTCCGTCCCCCCTCCTCTGGTTGGTGTTTGGCCCGTCGTTTGTCCGCTTTTTCTTTTCCCTTGCCCTTTCAGGGTTTGCCTGTTTTGGGCTAGGTGTGTTGGTGTTGGTGTTTTCCCTTTTTCCTTTCCTTCTTTGCGTTCCCCCTCTTGTGTTCCGGTTAAGTAATTGTCATCTCATTTTCATCGTCATCTCATTTCCATGTTCCTTTCATTTTCACCTTCATCTCATTTGTCGGAGCCTTAAAAAGCCCCGCGGCTCCCGGGCGTGTGTGTGAAACATCTGAATAGATGAAAAACTTCTAACTTGATTTGTAGCAGGGAGTAGCGGCAGATCACTTGGGACCGCTACCAACGAAGACACCCATTTAATTTGATCTGGTGATACAGTTTGGGACGCCAATCTGCGTACCTACACCAATTTCCATTTCTCGTCCATGGCAACCGGCTAAGCCAAGAACCGGCATGTCGTTTTTTCAAACAGTTTCAAATCAAACTCAAACTTTCAGATTTCACTTGATGTCACTTCAACGCCTGTACGGTTTTCGCAATCTGTCAGGGTGGGAACGATTTGGCTTAGTTGAAAGGGAAGTGTCAGCTTCCAATTTATTGCATCTAGCAATGGCTATGGCGATGGTTCCTTTTCGATACTTTCTCAGGTCTTGTCATCGACCCATTCGTGTCAGGTATAATTGGAGTGTTTTTGCACGTAAGATGCATTCCACATCAGAATTCGCAATGATTGTTCTGAGCAAGTGTGATTGTGTGTGTGGACCATCTGCACAGATGTAAAACTTCCTTCTGTTTGTTTTGTGCTTTTGTTGTTGGTTCAACAAGATTTTCTTGCCATATATGCAGGGGGTGGTAGCAGGGTCCAGAGTCTACCACCAACGAAGACACTCTGGTTTCCCTGGTGATACATGGCCTGATCAGCCATGCGTACCTGCAATTTTCCAATTTATCGTCAATGGCGACCGGCTAAGCCAAGTACCGGCATGTCGTTCAAAACCGTTTCATTTTCTGCACTGTTGTCGCAATCTGGTATTTTTTGAGTTCTGTTGCATCAGAACCTTCTTCAGAGCAAGGACGTAGAAAGCATACCTCGAACTGAATTTCACGATGGATCAACCATTTTCTCCTGTCAGACTGTACTGGATTGTTTGTGCACGTTCGATGCATTCCACATCAGTAATTCGATAAGATATTTCTGAGCAAGTGTGTGTGTGTGTGGGTGGGTGTCTGTGTCTCTGAGTGTGCGTGGGCTGTTCAACAGGCTGCCCGAGATCGTTTAGACGGCAAACCTGTCTTTGGTGCAGTCATCGATGTGGCCTTTGGGCAGCATATGGAGGATGTTCTTTGTTGGGGAGCTGTGTCCAGCCGTGCCCAGTGGGCCAGATTAGGGTGCAAAACAAGGCCCTGGGGGAGGGCCTCTTCGGAAAAGTGCGAAGTACCAATGACCAGGACACCGGGCGGAGAATGACTTAAGCTAATGGAGTGTGCAAGGTCTTCGCTACCCAGAATCTTGTCGAATGAACATGAGAGAACGAAAGCCTTGGGCACGCAGGACACCCCCTGGAAAGAAGCTCGCAATAAGGAGGGACAGGCTGCTCCGTTGTAAAGGGTGCGTGGTTGAGTTTGAAAGAGCGAAAGGATACCAAAGAATCAAGTACATGAGACTCACATGAGACGCTGATAAACGGAACTGAAATGATAAACTGTCTTAGACCTTGCTTCAAGGCACTTAGCTTGGTGTGGACGGTGTCACAGGTCTACTACTACCATGCCGTTACGCGGCAAACGACCTGGGTGAAACCGCCACCTGAATTTCCCTCGGTGCTCCCAGCAAGCTTGAGAGTGTGATCAGTGTCGCGTGATCAATGTCTAAAGTTAAAGATTCGTCACCTTTGTCTGAGCATCAGCTGAGCTTCTCAGATCTAAGCCTCCCAAACTCGGAGCAAGTCACATCCAGGCTGCGCAGATGATGGCAGGCCAGATGAACATTTCGATCAGCTTTTGACATTCCGTCCAACAGTTAAAAATCACGGGCGGCCCGTCAAAACATCATGTACAGTAATCATGTAATCACACGCAATCATCATAGTTCAAGCGTGTTCAACCATGTTCCATGTAACTTACAACAGGTCGGGGAACAATCAGCGCTACTGGGTGCTTGTGCCAAATCAGGACGCAGTGCTCAGAGCCGAACATCCCACCCTGGTGTGCAGGCGAGAATTCCTGGTTTTGATGATCTGGGTATTGCCAGCGCAGCAAAAGTTAGAGAAGGGAATGAGGAAAGTTCAAAGAGAATGTGGAATCTAAACTAAACACAAAGTGCATAATGCTCAGAAGTATTCAGGTCCTTTGAAGAATCTGAAGTTGCAAAGATAGCACGCAGACTGTGAATATATAGATGAGTGTCGCAACGGGCAAAATTGTTGGGATCATGATGCACATGTCCTTTGCGTGCAAGAGTTGTGTGCCAAAGATAATGACATCGCTGCTTTGCGGCGTCGTGCACGGCGTGCTGGTTACTTCCTTTATACCCAGAGTGGTGCTGAAAGTGTGGGGCGGTGGGGCAACTCGCGGCCTAATGGCGGTGTTGGCATTTTCGTGCGTCAGTCTCTTCCTCAAAAACCTGCCTTGGCTGCTTGTGGTGAAGTGTCTCAACTTGTTGGCGTGTGGATTGGCGGGTGCTTGATTTGTTGCGCCTATTGCTCTCCTGGGCAGTTAGGCCCTTCTGATCTTGCTTCCGTCTTTTCCCAAGAGTTTATGTCCCTTGGCATGTCTCAGCGTCAGCCTTGGTTTTGTGTGGGAGATTTCAATGAAATTCCTGGGAGTTCTGTGGTTGAAACCGTCATGGAATCCTTTGGTGGCGTGGTGCGTTCCTGTGGTCTTCCTACTCGGTGGAAAGGGGAACGGTGTGTGGATTGGGCCATGGCTAATTGCCCTCACAATGCGTCTGTTCCTTGGTTGTTGTCCACGGCTATCAGTGATCACATCCCGCTTGCTTTTGATGTGGTGTTGACCGCTGGTCCTTTGTTGCGTGGCACTTTGCAGTCTGGTCCTTCCTGGGTTAAGCCTTCGGGTGTTCCTTTGGATCTTTGGCGTCAGGTGGTTGAGTTGTGTTGGTCTCGGCATCCTTGTGTTGATCAACTCTCGCAGGTTTTGCTTTCTGACCGTCTTGATGTCCAGGTTGAATGGGATGTGTTCCAACAGGTCTTACAAGAGTCCTTACGTACGGCGATCGAGACTCTTCGTGTCCATGACGGCTTGCATGAAGATGTTGCGAAACAGTGTGATCGCATGTTGGCTCAGCGCGGTGTTAAGGGTTGCATGGCTCGGTTTCGCCGGGAACAACTCAAAGGTGGTGTTCGGCAAGAAATTGGGAGCCTCAATATCCGCAAGCGGCGGCATTGGCTTGCTCGGTTGTATGAGTACCGTCGTCTTTTGCGCGCTGTCTCTGAGGGTCTCTCGGAATCTCGTCAGCTTGAGCTTGATAATCTGCGTTCCAAGGTGACTCGTTGCCTTGGGTATGTTCCTTCAATTCTGCAAATTGAAATCGAAATTTCTCATTTGTCTCAGGAAATTTCGTCATTGGAAGCCTCTGCCAAACGTTTGAGATTGGCCACGTGGAAGCAGGCCGTGATCGATGACGATAAAGCTTTGGGCTGCTGGTTGCGTTCCAAGTGTGTGCGCGATGCTTGTTTTGTGCAAGGTTCTGATTCGACTAGTGGTGCTTGCCGGTTGATTCATGACTATTGGTCCAACTTTTGGCATGAAGCTGAAAGGGATTGTCCGTCTGTCGATGCTCGTATTAGCGCTTTGGTGCGTGACCTGCCTGGTGCCTCTGAAATGACTTGGTCCTTGCCCTCGGGGGCTCAACTTTATGAGCGTGCGCGACGGTCTAGAGGTGCGGCCGGGGTTGATTCTTGGTCTGGCAGTGAGATCGCGTCTTTGCCGGTCATTGTCATGGACGCGTTTGCTGCTCTTGCTCGTCGGTGGGTTCTTGCTGGGGCCGCGCCCGAGCAGTTTTCGGAATGCCGGATGGTTTTACTACCAAAGGAAGGCAAGGTCGACGTTTCTTTGGTCACTACTGTGGCCGACCTGAGGCCCATCAGCGTCCTTTCGTGTTGGTGGCGGCTTTGGATTGGGTGTGTGTTGCGGGTCCCTGAGTGTGTTCATTGGATTCAACACTTCCTGCCTCATGAGGTTGCTGTCGGAAACAATGTTTCGGCAGAACAATGTGTGTACGAGCTTGTGGATGAATGGACTGCTTGTCAGGGTGGTCTTGTGTCTCTTGACTATTCAAAAGCCTTTGATCGCCTTCATCCGGTTGTCTCTATTGCTATGCTCAGGCATCTTGGTTGGCCTTCGGGGTTGGTGAATGTGTTGGCTCATGTGTGGTCTTCGCAGCGCAGGTGGATTCAATTTCAGTCTGAAACTTTTGAACGGCCGTTGGCCGCACCTGCTCTTCCCCAAGGTGACCCACTTGGTCCTTTAATTATGACCCTGTGGGTGGTTTCGGGGGCAAACTACGTGCAAAGATTGGCTAACCCTGGTTTGGGTCGTGTCTTGTCTCGTTTCTACATTGATGATCGGTCCCTTGTCTCAAGTGACCCTGACGCTCTTAGGGATCATGTTGATTTGTGGCTTGCTTGGTCCAATTCTGTTGGCTTAGTTGAAAATGTCAATAAGATGGTTGTGTTGGGTCGCTCTCGTCAACTCATGGTTCGGCTTGATGCGTTGTTCCCTGGGGTCGTGTCCTCTGTGGCCACCGTCCTCGGTGTTGGCATTGGGTTTGGAACTCGCAAAATCACGGCTAAGGAGGCCGCTCGGATCAATTCCTCCATTCGGATTATCAGGCTGCTTGCTTGTATTCGCTTGCCTTTTGTCCGGTTCATGTCTGCGGTGCGCATGCTTGCTTCTAGTCGCATCTCTTTGGGCTGGATTTCCAAATCGATCAATCTGACGGACTCCAAGAAGATGTGGTCTGCTGTCTCCAGTTCTTCTCGCCGCTTGCGCATGGCCTCCCCTGGGCTCCGTGGTGTCATTTGGGGGGGGAATATGCATCCTGATTGCATTTTTGGTGTTCGCCTTGTTGGCTTGCTTGGCCGCTTGCGTCTTCAAGGTCCGTTGCGGTGGACGTCGACGCATGGTCATCCTGTGGCTTGTCTTCACACTTGGTTGCTTGATCGTGGTTGGACCTTGCTGCGTCCTTTTGTTTGGAAGTGCGAGGCCTCCAATGATCTTTTGGATTTACATGATCCTGCTTGGGATGTTCGCTTGCTTCCGCATGCGGCTCGTTCGGTTCGGGTTGGCGTGCTTGGTGCCTGCGCCAGCATGCGTTGGCCAAACGGCATGATTCGCATTGTGCTGACTTGGAGCCTTTTGCCTCCTTCAGTCAGATTGATGTTGATCAGGTCCGGTCCTGGGCTCTTTCGTGCCCTGAGGCCAGGACTGTCTCGGTTGGTGCTTCTGTCAGTCCTTTCATGTTGCAGGGCAGGACGGGAGTTTCTAGCCGTTGCGTGTGGGGACTGGGGGACCTGGGATCATTGTGCTTGGTCCTGCAGTGACCGCCCGGGAGTTGAATTGTTGCCGGCTCGGCCTGCGCATCAATTGACTTCGCGGTATGGTTGGAAGATCGGATTTGTTCCTAACATTGATCAGATTCAAGCGTGGCTGGTGCAGGTGCAATCTCGGATGTGGGAGGTTAATCACCCTCGTCCTGCTGATGCACCTTAAACTGTTTTGCTTGGTTGCCGGCCACTTCCCTTTGTGGGGTGGCGGGTTTGTGTGGTTGGCACCTTTTGGTGCCCGTTTCGGTGCGGCGTCTGTTTGGGGGCGCTTGCATCTCACAAAGTACTTCTTCTCTTCATGATGCACATGGATAGGCGGTTCCGTGGACTTAATCCGGGTGCTGTAAGTTGCACTGGGTTTTGGGGCAAGTTCCTGTCGGCTTTTGGGCATGGTCCAAGGAAAGCAATACAGCGACCTTGTGAATATGCCATTGTGCGGATTGGGCCCATTTGACAACGTCAACAATACGTATGCTATCCCGGCAAGAGACTCCAAACAGTGTGTCGTTAGGATTCTAAAGGGAAAGGTGGAAAGGACCTATATAAAATCATCAGTGGCTGCAAGCTAGCAGGACAAGAGCGACCCTCCTAGTAGTGAAAGAAGACATACCAGGTAAGATTCTGCAAGTTACCTTTGTTAAGATCTCTGCAGAAGATCGTGCGCAAGATCTCCTTGACAGGTTCTCTGTAGAAGCTGCTTGCTGTGCAAGATTCCTGTGTAAGGCTATCTGTAAATGACCTCCGAGCAAGACCTCTGCTCTCTTCACCAGGTCCCTGTACAAGATCTCCATAAGAGGTCTCCTGGCAAAATCTCCGTACAAGATCTCTGTAAGAGCTCTCTCTGCGCAGATCTCTTGAAGAGGTCTCTTGGCAAGACTTCTGGACAAGATATCTATAAGAGATCTCTCGGCAAGATCTCTTTATGAGATCTCAAGCTCTCTAAAAAAGCCTTCTTGGCAAGGTTGACCTCTTGGCAAGATCTCTGCAACAGATCTCTATTCAATGTCTCTGAACAAGGTCTCCAGAAGAGGTGTCCTGGCAAGATCTCTGTACGAGAGCTTTATAAGAGGTCTCTTGGCAAGATCTCTGTAAGGGGACTCTTGGCAAGATCTCAACAGATCTCTATGCAATGTCTCTGTACAAGATCTCTTTATGAAATCTCCTCTAGAAGAGTTCTCTTGGTAAGATTTATGTAAGAGACCTCTTGGTAAGATTTCTGCAACAGATCTCTATGCAATGTCTCTGTACAAGATCTCCAAAATAGGTGTCCTGGCAAGATCGGTGCACAAAATTCTTTCAGAGGTCTCTTGACCAGACTCTTGAAGAGATCTCTCTAGAAGAGATCTCCACATAAGATCTCTGTAGGGGCTCTCAAAGTAAGATCTCTGTTCACACTCTCTGTACAAGATCTCCGAGCAAGATCGCTGCTCTCTTCACCAGGTCTCTGGACAAGATCTCTATAAGAGGTCTCTTGCTCTCTGTACAAGATCTCTATAAGAGCTCTGTTGGCAAGATCTCTGTGAGAGGTCGGAAATTGGAAACAAAGAGACTTTTGGGGGACTTTCGCATTGAACTATATATATGTTACATGGTTTGGGAGCAACTAGATTTAGATTGTCAAACCAACCTCCTGTCAGTTGAAGGGGCGAGAACAGTTCCACGGTTTGAAACAGTTTTCGACCTGAATGGTCCTAACAGGCCCAGGCTGCAATTCGTGCAGCCCAAGATGTTGTTGCGGCTGCTCATGTCGAGACCTTTAATTTCTTCCAAAACTTTGCAATGTTTGGCAATATTTTCGATTCGCGAAAAGTTCTTGAATGGACCACTGACCCACCTCTGAGGGGACAGACCCTGGATCCACAGTATCTGGTCCGGTCGGCTCGAATCTTTTCGTGCCTTACCCAGCGCATAGTGTGGTGCACTGTCGTGACAATTCCTGACTGTTTCAAATTGCTTGTGCTTGCAGGTTTACCACATTCCAAACAGTTGGGATGATCGCGCCATGCCCAGTATCCAATTTGGGGTTCATCTGCTTCTGCACTCATAGCCCAAATTTCGACCCCTTGACCGCATTGTCAGATATTCTTCGCCAGCACTTTGAGCACTTCGGCAAGATTTTGAGCTGCAGGCAACTTGGCAGTGAGCATCTATTCTATCTATGCCAATGCAAAATGGTGCAACGTTGTGAAAGACGCAGTGCCTTCAGGAGTTTGTTTTGTTCCTACCTTCACGCACGTGCCACACCAGGGTTCAGAAGGACGACAGTGGACGGCCTCGTGGCTTTGGTTTCGTGTCCTTCGATGCGCCAACTTCAGCTCAGGCACTAGTCTTGACCAGAGGTTGAACGGACTGTGCTCATGTCTCAATGATGTCTCAATGTGGCATCATTGCATCGGACATGTCAGATGCACCTATAAAATTTCATATAGCGGTATATGGATTCTCGTCGATTCAGGCTGCCATTGCGGGTATGTGCGGTGCTCGGAACCTTTATATAGTTTCAACGCACCGGGCTTTGATCCAAGTCCCAGCCTGTTGATCTTCAATTCCGAGGCATGGCTTCCCCGTGGAAGGCAAATGGCTGAAGGCCAAGATCAACTATTTTAGCTCCTCAAAACATGGACACTTCTGGATTCTAGGTACTTTTAGCTGATCACTGAACTGTTGCAGGTTCAACTGAAAAAAGGAGATGAGCAGCAGATTGAGCAGGCGGGATATCGCGGCTTAGCTTCGGATTGGCTTTGGCAGTTTTGTTTCAACAGGCCAGGCCTGCACACACACACACACAGACCCCAGACTCCCCGCGATCCACCCCCCGTGCGTGGCAATGACGTTCCCTTCTTCACTTTGACTGTCTCGACTGCATGGACATGCGCTCCATGATATGCCGTTTCTGGGGTCTGTGCACGAGTCCATGAGTATTTTTGGATAAGCACTGACGACAAAGAGAGTGTGGAGCAAAACCCAGCAGCGATTTTGGATCATTGTTACAATCCTTTTAACCATAGACTCGCATGGATTGGGAGAAATATGCAAAACAACAGCAGATGTATGTTGTGGATTTTTGTGGTGGGTTTACTCTTATTAGGGCATCAAGTCGTCTAAAGATTCACAAACTCACTTCGTACTTACTTGGCGAGTTGGGTTGTCTCTCTTCTTTTGTTCTTTGTTCTTCTCGCAGCATTCGAAACATTCCTCCCCTTAGTGTCTACGTTTACGTCTGAGAGCGCTGTAGGCCAAAGAGCAAGTCGGAGCAATGCGCGTGGCCTGAGGGACAGCCTGGGACAGCATGGGACAGAGAAATGGACCAGAAATTGTCAAGAAATGGACCAGACCTGTTCGAAGTGTCCCAGAATGAAGCCCAGGCCTGGCATCACTGTGAATCAGGTTGGGACGCGCTGAACTGCTGAAACCGCTCCCCTCCTCTTTGTGTCAGCAATTCATCATGTGACTTATATTTTTATGTCAATACTGTCAATACATGTCAATACTGTACGTGTTTAATTATGTGTATATATATATACGTATATATATATATAAATAGATAAATAAATAAATAATAAATAAATAAATATAATATAATATAATATAATATATATATATACATAATACAGCGATTTTATAGGAGCGGACGTTCGCCCAATGTTTTGTTTTGGGGTTTAGTCAGCTCAGAGTTTTTGCAGTTTTTTTTTGGGGAGTCTATTTAGGGTTTCTTTCTTATGCGGTTTAGTTTGAGGCTCGAAACATTGCAAATTATGGGAATATTTTGAAGACATGGTTCCAAAGGTGGTTTTGCCACCAATTAGGTAAGCCCAAAGATGCAACGAGACGCAAGCGATTTCAATATTTTGCATGTTTGCAGTTACGAGAAACGCGCTGAAGTAACAAAGCAGACTGCAGTCCCGCATCGAATTCTGTTGATTTGGGGCAAACGTCAAATGTCAGCCCGGTATGCGAATATTTTATACATAGATCTGCAGAAAGCGCTGCAGAATCTGTGTAAAGTTCCACAGCCTGCAGGTGACACCAGCAACTCCGCCACCGTCGAGCACTTGTTCGATCCAAGAAAGCCAGTGAGCTTTTGGAGATGGCAAACAGATGCAAACAGTTGAGTATTCAGCTTCTCTACGACTCTTCCAAGGACAGCAAAAACAACGAAGTAGAGAAAGTGCAGAAACTCTTTGCAGGGCTTTCGTTGCCCTTTAAGAAATACTAATTTCATCTATATAATTTCCCAGATAGTTGGAAGCCAAAGGTCTGTTCGATATCCAGGACTTTGGCACAAATCGCCATGGCTACCTTGTCTCCCGCCTTGTCTCCTCACATT
Organism: Cladocopium goreaui; assembly: GCA_947184155.2. Classification (NCBI taxonomy): domain Eukaryota; class Dinophyceae; order Suessiales; family Symbiodiniaceae; genus Cladocopium; species Cladocopium goreaui. Next base: position 109,288 of record CAMXCT020001243.1, on the reverse strand, counting down.
GGGTTCTCACAGCCTTGACTTGATGTTCCATCGTCTCTCTTTCTGGTACAATCAGGCTAGCATGCCATATATATATATGTTGTATACACGATTATTTTCAAAGTTCTATACCATTCATGCAGCGGTGGCGGCAACGAACTATCAACATCTACATATTCAAATTTGAGTTCGATTCTGAGGAAATGGATGGAACCTGAAGAAATAGACATATACAGTTCCAACATGTTCGAACATCATCTACATCGAGTCGACATCACCTGGCTCTCTGTTGTGATGCTTTGAAGGCAACGGGCCGGTGGCATGCTTGAATCACATCGAACAAATCGCAGCACATCGCAGCACATTTTCTGTGTACCAAGGCCGGCTCCACCAGCTCCTCCGCCACCTGCACCACCTGCTCCACCAGAGGCATGACATGGGAATGACAGTCTGACATGAAAATGACAGGAGTAGTATGCATCACTGCATCAGTATGCTAGGTTTTGATGCGGCGAAGGCTGAAATGACTCTACCAATGAAAGGACTTGAATGAACCCCTCGGAAACAAACACATTACCTGAAACCTTTTAAAGTTGGACAACGCAGATGACATTGAGACTCCTGTGGTGTTCCGTCTGACTACAGCGTTGTAGGTTGGCAAGACCTCAGGCCTGGCGCTCGATAGATGCTTGATCGATGCCAGTTTTGCTACGTCTTGCTGTCTACGAACATGGATCCGGTTTTGTGCTTCTTTGCACAAACTGAGGCCCTGCTGAGAAGGGTAAAAAAGGCTTCGGTAAAGGCAACATGGCTGCAGCGGCTCCTCAAAAGCCTTTAGAGAGTCAAATGCAGGCTGCAGATCTCTGCAGATCTTAGCGGTTGGATTTTTAGTTGATGACTTATCGGGTTATTGTTCGTATTGATCTTATTGAGCTTGTTGATATTGTTGGCCAAGGCGATGGAAAGTTTGACAGTGGGAAGGGCTTTGGGGATGGGTGCAAAGGCTTCGATGGTGGCAAGGGGTTAGATGCAGGCAAGGGATTTGGCGATGGCAAGGGATTTGGCTTTGACGGGAAAGGTGGCTTTGATGGAAAAGGCTGGCACGATGGGAAAGGCTTTGATGGCTTTGGAGCTGATGGGAAGGGGTTTGGCAAAAAGGGTGGTTTTGGCAAAGGCTTTCGACCAGGCAGGTCGCAGAGCTGCTTCTTGTTTGATGCAACTGGCGCCAGTGATTTTCTTCAAGTTGATTTCAATTTTGCCATCCGGTTTTGCAGGCCCCTACTAGGTGAGCAGGTGAGCAGGTGAGCAGGTGAGCATGAAAGCTTGCACCACTCAGTCGAACTCGTAGTCCAAGTGCTCGACTGTGCGTTGGCACGACTACATTGCTCTTTGACTCAAAGAAGTGCCAAAGGCAAGGGCTGAGATCGTTGAGCAGCCAGAAAAGAAGTGCGCTGACCTGAAACGGATTGTTTAGCACAAAAGCATATAAATGCGATGAAGGTATGCTATTCTGTTTGGCTGATTCCATTGCTTGGGCTTTCGTGTCACTCCCTTGTTGCACAGAACAACCAGCAACGAGACACATTAAAAATCATTGCAAACATTTGTGTGCATTGAAAGCAGTAGGTTTGCTGTGCTGTACCTGTCAGCTGGTACTGAAGAAACGTGTTGACGGAGGTGACACACCAACTCATCTTGCCGTTCGATGCGCCTTTGCCTGACACAAACAATAAGTAAGGACTGTTCTCTTCACCGATTGCCGGGTGACGAATCATTTGTGTTGGATGTGTGTTGGGTGTGTTTGTTCTTGCATGCCTACTTGCATGCGTGCCCGCGTGTGCTCCTGCGTGTATGCATAATATGTGCACGCATGTGTTTGCACGTAAGGGAATGATTCAATTATTTTTGCAACACTCCAGCGGTGATTGCTGCTGCTTCTCGAGCCACTGGCTCAACCAGCCATTGTGGTCTTTCCGGTACCGAACACCCAGCGCAGAGCCAAGATGGACCGCAAAGTCTGAGGCTGCATATGGCTAGCTGTGACTAACTTTGCTTCTGTTCTTCTGCTCAGGTTTCTACATTTCGATGCAAACGGCAGATGGACAAAAGCAAGACTGCGGAAAAGCCGCGTGAATTCTTTAAGGTGAATATCCATGAGGTAGAGCCGCCTTGTTGATTTCGGCAAACCATTTTCGATGGAAACCTGAAGAGCCGCAGAGGTAAACTTTCTTGAGGAATGTCTGGGATCACTCAGGACTCAGATGACTCAGTACCTTTCCCCTGTCATAACCTGTCATGTGACATTTTGACATTTAGTGAATTTAGTGCTTGACAAATCTTGACAAACTGATCCCTCTGATCTCCTCGGACATGCCGCTGAGAGTGGGATCTGTCATCCTTTTCCTGATCTATTTGGCCAGGAAAGAACTGCAGCATACGTGGCCAGGAGCATGCCATTCCTCGTGTTTTTGGTGACAGCTGCTTTGCTTAGAAGTTTGCTGCAGCATGCTACATCTTGTCTTCCTACGTCTGTCAAGTGTGCATGATATCCAGGGCTGCAATTGACCTTGTAGCTTAGGTTTGTGTGCTGACATTAGGCGTCTTGCGGCCGCAACCTCTGCTATCCTCTGCCCAACCGCATGATGCTCTGATGCTTTTGGATGTTTGGTGTTCCAGTTGGTGTTCAGGAACACCGTGCTTTTGCTGACCGTCACCGCTGCGCTGAATGTGGCAATGTGGCTTTGGGTGGTATCCATGGGAATTACGTGTATCTACGGAGTATATCGGGCGCAGGACTGCGCGTATGATCATGCCAGACTGTGTTTAGTGAAACAAAGTCTGAAGAAAAGCATAACCATGCTCCTGGAATCTGTGAATGGACCAGATACTTGACTTCGCTATTGTTGGCTTTAGGAGCTAAGATTTGACGATCACGGCTCATCAAAGATCAGTCAGAGAATCCAGTTCAGGTGTGCTCCATTCAACGAGTCTACGTACATGTTTTTACTTTATCCCGACTGTCTCGCAGGAAACCATCGAACATGCTGAAAAGGCCAGCTGCGGACTAAAATACCAAAGGGAGATGTCAATGAGTGGCCTGTTACAACGTGTAATGTTGTGAGGCCAAAATGCAGGAAAAACCTGGACCTAAAAGCGATGCAGCGCAAGATCCTGAGAAGATTGACAAGGCCGCAGCTCTTTCAGAATTATTTCACCTGCGTGGAGGGATGGTTTCCTGTACACAGGTTTCCAAGCATGTGGTGAGGACTGTATTAGATTCTAGAGAGGCTGAAACTGCCCAGGCTATGTTGGCTTTGGAGTCAACGCTGCCACATGGATACATAGGAGAGAGGCGAATACAACACTAACATTTGCACTCTCTGGACAGCAAGCAGGCACAACGTGTGCCAAGAATCAACGCATCTCTTGATAAAGATGAGAACGAGGCCAAAACATATTTTAGGGTCGGGGTTGTTAGTTTGCAAGCTCGCCTGGCAACCTATCCCAACCTACATTGCACCTACCTCTCTCTCTCTCTCTCTTCTCTCTCTTCTCTCTCTCTCTCTCTCCATATATGGGAAAGAAATCAGTAGAAAGACAGACAGACAAACAGACTGCTATTAGCTTCAAGCCATACGATCGTCCCTGCAACTGCACAAGCTGTGTGAGTTTTGCATGCTCTACATGTACACCAACGATTTATGTGTAACTCGTGTTGTACTTTTCAGGAGGCACGGTGTCGAAGGGGTTGCATCTTGTCTGCCGCAAATTGCACGACTTGTTGCACGAACGATCGCATTCCCCAACTTGCAAGCTATTTCCAGTAGGGATATCATGTATCACACTGTATCCATTCTCATTGGGGAAATTCAACGTGCCTTGCGAGGCAAGCACACCCTTTCTTGAAATGGTCAGCACAAGTTTTTGTGATGCTTCCCACCTCCAAAGGGATTCTGATTTCAGGGCTCTGATGTCTGCAGTGTTTCCGAACCGGTTCCAGGAACCAGAGCCAGAGGACTGGCATGTCATATGTTCTTTCCGCCCGAAGTGATTTGGGGTTTCAAGTATCACTGGGAGCAGGAAGATACTTGGTTAAGACTTGCTGTCTTTGTGCGGTGATTCGGAAACTATTTTGGATACTGATTCACCAGTGCAGAATGACAACAATTGGCAATTTTCTTTGCGACATTGCAGCTTGACGCAGGAAGCCTCCCCAAAAAAGGCACCTGTTTCGCATGTGGTGGAGGCTAGAGCCTGCAACGTCAATCGTGTGTCAAATTGACCGCTCAAGAATATCTTCCAAAGTCTCCAAAGCGTTTGAGTCCGGAGCGAAGCACAAACACAACTCAAACTTCCAGAAAAAATAGGCTGCATCACAGACCCATTTGGGACGAAATCTTTTTTCCCAAAAGCATCTCTGATGCTTGGGTTCTCGTTTAGTTGACTTTCCCGCGAGGGGAGCGATACAGAAGCGACGAGAGGGTGGACGGGAGGGTAACCGTCGGAAATAGCTTGGGGAGAGCTCCGTTGGGAAGGAGCGATACGAAAGAGACGACAGGGTGGACGGACAGGAAACCGTGGGAAATACTTGGGGAGAGCTCTGTGGGAGGGAGCAAGATGGAAGCGACGACAGGGTGGACGGAGGGGAAATCGTGGGAAATAGCTTTGGGAGAGCTCCGTTGGGGAAGGAGCGATACGGAAGCGACGACAGGGCGGACGGAAGGGAAACCGTGGGAAATAGCTCGGGGCGAGCTCTTTTGGGAGGGAGCGAGATGGAAGCGACGACAGGGTGGACGGAAGGGAAACCGTGGGAAATAGCTCGGGGCGAGCTCTTTTGGGAGGGAGCGAGATGGAAGCGATGACAGGGTGGACGGACGGGAAACTGTGGGAAATAGCTCGGGGCGAGCTCTTTTGGGAGGGAGCGAGATGGAAGCGACGACAGGGTGGACGGAAGGGAAACCGTGGGAAATAGCTTGGGTGAGCTCCGTTGGGGGGAAGCGGCATACTGAGAAGCAGAGCTGTTGGCCCGGGTTTTCAGGACAAATTCCATCAATGTGATTGTCCCGAAAAACTGTGCGCCCAAGACTTTTCAAGTGGTTTGCAAACGTTGGGCGATTGGACATGCATAGCTTCGCTGGCAGGGGGCGACGCTAAAAACGCACAGCTGTTGGCACGGGTTTTTCAGGACAAATTTCATCAATACGATTGTTCCGAAAAACTGTGCGCTCAAGACCTGCCAAAGTTTCCAAACCCTGTGCGATGGGACATGCATAGCTTCGTTGGCAGGGAGGGAGACTAAAAGAGCAGAGCTGCTGGCACGGATTTTTCAGGACAAATTCCATCAACGCGATTGCCCCGAAAAACTGGTGCCAAAAACTTCTTGAACGGTGTCTAAACGCTGGGCAAAGGAACATGCCGGACATGCATGGGGAAAAGTTCTTTGCTGGAGGGGTTTTCATTTTGCACGGCGTTCTGTCGTCGATGCTCGGTTTTCGCTCCCTTTGCCGCGAAGCAAAATAAACGATAACCCAAGCATAGGATATGCATCAGCGTGAACGGACAGGTGGGGAAATAGCTTGAGAAGAGCTCTGCTGAGAGGGAGTGGCACTGAAAATGCGGAGCTGCTGGCACGGGTTTGGCGCGGGTTTTACACAGAGCAGCTTTTACACAGAGGAGCTTTACACAGAGGAGCTTTACACGGAGGATCTTTTACACAGAGAAGCTCGCACACAGGGAGGACTTTACACACACAGAGCCTTTTACACACAGAAACTTTTACACAGGAAAGGCTTTACACACAGAAGCTTTTACACAGAGAAGTCTTTATACAGAGTAGTCTTGACACAGCGAAGCTTGCACACACAGAGGCTTTTACACAGAGAAGCCTTTTACAGAGAGCAGCTTTTACACAGAGTAGCTTTTACACGGAAAAGCTTGTATACGCAGAGGCTTTTTCACAGACACGTCTTTACACAGAGGAGCTTTTACACAGAGAAGCTTGTACACACAGAGGAGCTTTTACACAGACGCTTTTACACAAAGAAACTTTTACGCAGAGCAGCTTTTACGCGCAGAAACGTTTACACACAGAGGAGCTTTACACACAGAAGCTTTTACACACAGAAGCTTTTACACGGGAAAGCCTTTACACAGAGAAGCCTTACACACAGAAGTTTTTACACAAAAATGCGTTCACACAGAAAATCTTACGCGCAGAAGCTTTTTCCCGAGAGCGCCTGCGAAGGGTTCTTCGTAAAAAAGCAGCCGTTGTAATACATCTTCAGACCTTCACATCTGCTGATCTACATCTTCACACCTTCACATCTGCTGATCTACATCTTCACACCCTCACATCTGCTGATCTGCATCTTCACACCTTCACATCTGCTGATCTACATCTTCACACCCTCACATCTGCTGATCTACATTTTCACACCCTCACATCTGCAGATCTACATCTTCACACCCTCACACCTGCTGATCTACATCTTCACATCTTCACGCCTGCAGATCTACATCTTCACACCCTCACATCTGCTGATCTACATCTTCACACCCTCACACCTGCAGATCTACATCTTCACACCCTCTCTGCAGATCTACATCTTCACACCTTCACATCTGCAGATCTCCTCTCGCTCTTCTTTCTATCTCTCTCTTAAGACGGGGGCGGTGCCGCCGGAGCGCCACGAAACGCAACCCTTTCGCACGAAATGGACGTTGGACCTCAATCAAAGGACCGGATAACCCCACAAGTCAACTTCTTCCAATAATGAGTTGTTTCAAAGGTTGTAGCGGGGTCGGAGAAGGAAGGAAAGACAAAGGAGGTGGTGAAAGATCGAGAAGGTAAAACGGTAGGTATGTATGTATGTATGTATGTATGCATGCATGCATGCATGCATGCGCATGCATGCATGACAAATGCAACTGCAAGTTGTGCCACGCCTGCCACGCAAAGTGCCCCGGCGTCTCCAAGCGCGCCACCCAGTGCCATCTGTCCCACGCCTACCACGCAAAACGACGGTAGATGTGAGTTTGTGCCACGCCTGCCACGCAAAACGACACTACGTGTAAGTTTGTGCCACGCCTGCCACGCAAAGTGCCGCGGCGTCACAGGCGCCCAAGCCGGTCCAAGCGCGCCACGCAGTGCCATCTGCCCCACGCCTGCCACGCAAAACGACGGTGGATGTGACTTTGTGCCACGCCTGCCACGTGAAACCAAGGTGGATGTCAGGTTGTGCCACGCCTGCCACGCAAAGTGCCGCGGCGTCACAGGCGCCCAAGCCGGACCAAGCGCGCCACCCAGTGCCATCTGTCCCACGCCTGCCACGCAAAACAACGGTGGATGTGACTTTGTGCCACGCCTGCCACGTGAAACCAAGGTGGATGTCAGGTTGTGCCACGCCTGCCACGCAAAGTGCCGCGGCGTCACAGGCGCCCAAGCCGGCCCAAGCGCGCCACCCAGTGCCATCTGTCCCACGCCTGCCACGCAAAACGACGGTGGATGTGAGTTTGTGCCACGCCTGCCACGTGAAACGAAGGTGGATGTCAGGTTGTGCCACGCCTGCCACGCAAAGTGCCGCGGCGTCACAGGCGCCCAAGCCGGTCCAAGCGCGCCACCCAGTGCCATGAGTGCCACGCCTGCCACGCAAAACGAAGGTAGATGTAACTTTGTGCCACGCCTGCCACGTGAAACGAAGGTGGGTGTGAGGTTGTGCCACGCCTGCCACGCAAAGTGCCGCGGCGTCACAGGCGCCCAAGCCGGTCCAAGCGCGCCACCCAGTGCCATCTGTCCCACGCCTGCCACACAAAACGACGGTAGATGTGAGTTTGTGCCATGCCTGCCACGCAAAATGACAGCACGTGTGAGTTTGTGCCATGCCTGCCACGCAAAGTGCCGCGGCGTCACAGGCGCCCAAGCCGGTCCAAGCGCGCCACCCAGTGCCATCTGTCCCACGCCTGCCACACAAAACGACGGTAGATGTGAGTTTGTGCCACGCCTGCCACGCAAAATGACAGTACGTGTGAGTTTGTGCCACGCCTGCCACGCAAAGTGCCGCGGCGTCACAGGCGCCCAAGCCGGGCCAAGCGCGCCACCCAGTGCCATCTGTCCCACGCCTGCCACACAAAACGACGGTAGATGTGAGTTTGTGCCACGCCTGCCACGCAAAATGACAGTACGTGTGAGTTTGTGCCACGCCTGCCAAGCAAAGTGCCGCGGCGTCACAGGCGCCCAAGCCGGTCCAAGCGCGCCACCCAGTGCCATCTGTCCCACGCCTGCCACGCCTGCCACACAAAACGACGGTAGATGTGAGGTTGTGCCACGCCTGCCACGTGAAATCAAGGTGTGTTTGTGTGTGTGTGTGTTTGTGTGTGTGTGTTAAATTATTGTGTGTGTGTGTGTTAAATTATTGTATGTGAAGTTAGTGTGAGATTATTGTATGTTAAGTTTGTGTGGTGTGAAATTAATGTATGTTAAGTTTGTGTGTGTGAAATTATTGTATGTTAAGTTTATTGTGGTATGTGTGTGTGTGTGTTAAATTATTGTATGTTAAGTTTATGTGTGTGAAATTATTGTATGAGGAGGAGGCGGGAGGAGGAGAAGGAGCCCGGGATACAGAATCAAAAACAAGAACCCCACACAAAGATGTGGGGAAAAACTGAGGAAAAATTGCGATTTTAGTTAGTCCATCGCAACCCTTTCGCACGAAATGGACGTTGGACGTCAAAAACTGACGTAAACTTGTGATTTTACTTGGCCCATCGCAACCCTTTCGCACGAAATGGACGTGGGACGTCAAAAACTGAAGTAAAATTGCGATTTTACTTGGCCCATCGCAACCCTTTCGCACGAAATGGACGTTGGACGTCAAAAACTGATGTAAAATTGCGATTTTAGTTAGTCCATCGCAACCCTGCACGAAATGGATGTTGGACGTCAAAAACTGAAGTAAAATTGCGATTTTAGTTAGTCGCGTGCAACCTTTTCACACGAAATGGACGTTGGACGTCAAAAACTGAAGAAAAATTGCGATTTTGAGGTGTCCATCGCAACTCTTTCGCACGAAATGGACGTTGGACGTCAAAAACTGAGGTAAAATTGCGATTTTACTTGGCCCATCGCAACCCTTTCGCACGAAATGGACGTTGAACGTCAAAAACTGAAGTAAAATTGTGATTTCACGGGTCCGGTCTCTGTGTGTGAAAGTGTTTGTGTGTAAAAGCTTCTGTGTGTGAAAGTGTTTGTGTGTAAAAGCTTCTGTGTGTAAAAGTTTCCGTGTGTAAAAGCTTCTGTGTGTAAGAGCTTCTGTGTGTAAAAGGGTCTGTGTGCAAAAGGGTCTGTATGTAAAAGCGTCTGTGTGTAAAAGGGTCTGTGTGTAGAGGAGTCTGTGTGTAAAAGCCTCTGTGTGTAAAAGCTACTCTGTGTAAAAGCTTCTGTGTTTAAAAGCTTCTGTGTGTAAAAGCGTCTGTGTGTAAAAGTGTCTGTGTGTAAAAGCGTCTGTGTGTAAAGGAGTCTGTGTGTAAAAGCTTCTGTGTGTAAAAGCGTCTGTGTGTAAAAGCTTCTCTGTGTAAGAGCTTCTGTGTGTAAAAGGGTCTGTGTGTAAAAGGGTCTGTATGTAAAAGCGTCTGTGTGTAAAAGGGTCTGTGTGTAGAGGAGTCTGTGTGTAAAAGTGTCTGTGTGTAAAAGCCTCTGTGTGTAAAGGAGTCTGTGTGTAAAAGTGTCTGTGTGTAAAAGCGTCTGTGTGAAAAGGAGTCTGTGTGTAAAAGCTTCTGTGTTTAAAAGCTTCTGTGTGTAAAAGTGTCTGTGTGTAAAATGGTCTGTGTGTAAAAGTGTCTGTGTGTAAAAGCGTCTGTGTGTAAAGGAGTCTGTGTGTAAAAGCCTCTGTGTGTAAAAGCTTCTGTGTAAAAGCTTCTGTGTGTAAAAGCTTCTGTGTGTAAAACCTTCTGTGTTTAAAAGCTTCTGTGTGTAAAAGTGTCTGTGTGTAAAAGTGTCCGTGTGTAAAAGCGTCTGTGTGTCAATCTTTCTGTGCGTGTAAACGCGTCTGTGTGTAAAAGTGTCTGTGTGAAAAAAAGCTCCTGTGTGTAAACGCGTCTGTGTGTAAAAGCTTCTGTGTGTAAAAGCGTCTCTGTATAAAAGCGTCGCGCTTCTTCACATCCGAGGAATGATGGTACCGAGCTTTTTCGGCAATGTGTGCAGGAATTACCATAGTAAAATGAGATAACACATGTCATTTGCAGCATCATGGTACCGAGCCTCCTGTGCACTTTTGTTGCTCACATTATATTTCTCCATGTTTTCTTTCTATCTCCCTTTCCTTCTGTCTCTCTCTCTCTCTCCCCCTCTTTCTCTCTCTCTCACCCTCTCCCTCTTTCTCTCTCTCCGTCTCCCTCTCTCTCTCTCTATCTATGTCTCTCTGTGGTTGCAAGACACGTGTCATCTGATGCCCTTTACCAAGTATCCTCTTCTTAATCAATCTTACTTTTCACACCTCAGCCTTATCCCTCCATAGCTCATATAAAATTCACCAACCATTCACCGACTATCTTTTACGACTACCATCCTCAGAGCTGCTTGAAAAACATCTTTTTCGCTCTCGGGCCAACGTCTAGTTCACACAGACAGTCACAGACGCGTTTACACAGGAGTGTTTACACACGGATGCGTTTAGCCTCCACGCACAAAAGCTTTTTTTTGCACAGGGTAGCTTTTACACAAAGAACAGCATGTTAACGGTTCGATTCGGTTCGGTTCGGTTAGGTTCATATTTCCGGTTCGCAGCGCACGGTTCGGTTCATAAACGGCTATTTAATAGACGGTTCGGTTCTACCGCTTCGGTTTCCAAAAAAATCGATTCCACCGGTTCGGTTCCACCAGTTTATTCAAAAAAACCATGAGTTCTCGATCTTCATCGTAGCAGCAGCTGCTAGCTGACTTCCCCATTGTGGTAATTGAATCTCAAAGCGGTAGCTGCATCTCCCATTGAAACTCCCCCTGTACTGTGATAGCTGAATGTACCATTGTGGTGGCTGAATGTACCATTGTCATAGCTGAATCTCACATTGTGGTGGCAGAATCTCCCATTGTGGCCAAATTGTGGCGGCTGAATCTTTCATTGTGGTGGCTGAATCTCCCATTGTGGTGGCTGAATCTTTCATTGTGGTGCCCGAATCTCCCATTGTGGTCCCACTGTGGTGGCTGAATCTCCCATTGTGGTGGCTGAATCTTTCATTGCGGTGGCTGAATCTCCCATTGTGGTGGCTGAATCTCCATTGTTGTGGCTCGATCTCCCATTGTGGTGGCTGAATTTGTGGTGGCTGAATCTCCCATTGTGGTGGCTGAATTTGTGGTGGCTGAATCTCCCATTGTGGTGCCTGATTTTTTTCATTGTGGTGGCTGAATCTCCCATTGTGGCGGCTGAATCTTTCATTGTGGTTGCTGAATCTCCCATTGTGGTGGCTGAATCTTTCATTGTGGTGCCCGAATCTCCCATTGTGGTCCCACTGTGGTGGCTGAATCTTTTATTGCGGTGGCTGAATCTCCATTGTGGTGGCTCAATCTCCCATTTGTGGTGGCTGAATCTCCCATTGTGGTGGCTGAATCTCCCATTCTGGTGGCTGAATCTTTCATTGTGGCTGAATCTCCCATTGTGGTGCCTGATTTTTTTCATTGTGGTGGCTGAATCTCCCATTGTGGCGGCTGAATCTTTCATTGTGGTTGCTGAATCTCCCATTGTGGTGGCTGAATCTTTCATTGTGGTGCCCGAATCTCCCATTGTGGTCCCACTGTGGTGGCTGAATCTTTTATTGCGGTGGCTGAATCTCCATTGTGGTGGCTCAATCTCCCATTTGTGGTGGCTGAATCTCCCATTGTGGTTGCTGAATCTCCCATTCTGGTGGCTGAATCTTTCATTGTGGCTGAATCTTCCATTGTGGTGGCTGAATCTCCCACTGTGGTGGCTGAATCTCCCATTGTGGTGGCTGAATCTCCCATTGTGGTGGCTGAATCTTTCATTGCGGTGGCTGAATCTCCCATTGTGGTGGCTGAATCTTTCGTTCTGGCTGAATCTCCCATTGTGGTGGCTGAATCTTCCATTGTGGTGGCTGAATCTCCCATTTGTGGTGGCTGAACCTCCCATTGTGGTCCCATTGTGGTCCCAGTGTGGTGGCTGAATCTTCCATTGCGGTGGCTGAATCTCCCATTGTGGTGGCTGAATCTTTCATTGTGCTGGCTGAATCTCCCATTGTGGTGGCTGAATCTTTCATTGTGGTCTCATTGTGGTGGCTGAATCTCCCATTGTGGTGGCTGAATCTCCCATTGTGGTGGCTGAATCTTCCATTGTTGTGGCTGAATCTCCCATTGTGGTGGCTGAATCTCCCGTTGTGGTGGCTGAATCTCCCATTGTGGTCTCGTTGTGGTGGCTGAATCTTTCATTGTGGTGGCTGAATCTCCCATTGTGGTGGCTGAATCTCCCATTGTGGTGGCAGAATCTTCCATTGTGGTTGCTGAATCTTTTATTCTGGTGGCTGAATCTTTCATTGCTGTGGCTGAATTTTTGATTGTGGTGGCTGAATCTCCTTCTAGACAACAGGAGCCTGCCTTGGGGGATTGCACCACCACATTGGAGATTTTGGTTCCGGTTCGATCGGTTCGAACGGTTCCATGGAGAATTATTTCGGTTAGGTTCACGACGGTTAGCTTCCACTCGGTTCGGTTCCTACGGTTCAGGTTCCTGCGGTTCCACGGTTAGGTTACTAACCACCATGAAGAAGTCTTTACACAGAGAAGTCTTGACACAGAGAAGCCTGTCCACACAGAGGCTTTTACAGAGAGAAGCCTTTTATACAGAGAAGTCTTGACACAGAGGAGCTTTTACACAGAGAAGTCCTCCTTACACAAAGGAGATTTACACACAGAAACTTTTACAAGTTTACACACAGGAAGTTTAACACACAGAAGCGTTTACGGCGCACAGAAACTATTGCACAGAGCAGTTTTACAAGCAGAAGCTTTTACACAAAAAACCTTTACACAGAGAAGTTTTTGCACACAGGAGCTCTTGCACAAGGACACTTTTACACAAGAAAGCGTTTACACACAGGAGCTTTCACACACACACACAGAAGCTTTTTAAACCGAGGAGTCTTACACAGAGGAGTTTTTATGCACAGACGCGTTTACAGAGAGAAGCCTTTAAAAAGAGGAGCTTTTGCACACAGGCGCCTTTTACGCACAGAACCTTTTGCACAGAGTAGCTTTTACACAGAGAAGTCTTACGCAGAGAAGCTTTTACGTACAGACGCGTTTACACAGAGAAGGCTTTACACAGAGGAGCTTTTTGCGCACAGAGAAGTCTTTACACAGAGGAGCTTTTGCACACAGAATCTTGTACACACAGACGCGTTCACACACAGAAGGCTGTACAAACAGACAACTTTACGGCGCACAGAACTTTTACATAGAGCAGCTTTTACGCAGCGAAGCTTGTACACACAGGGGAGCTTTTATACACAGAAGCTTTTACACAAAGATTTTATACACAGAAGCTTTTAGACACAGTAACTTTTACATAGAAGCTTTTACACACAGACGCTTTTACACAGAGTTGTTTTTACACAAAGAAATCTTTACACAAAGAAGTCTTGACACAGAGAAGCCTTTTACACAGAGCAGCTTTTTCACAGAGGAGCTTTTACACAGAGGAACTTTTATACAGAGAAGCTTGTACACTCAGAGGCTTTGACGCAGAGAAGTCTTTTACGCAGAGAAGCTTTTACACACAGAAGCTTTTACACAAAAAAACCTTAACACAGAGGAGCTTTTACACACAGAAGCTGGTACGCAAAGAAACTTTCACGAACAGAAAATTTTACACAGAGAGGACGCTTTACACAGAAGCTTTTACACACAGAAGCTTTTACACAAAAAAATCTTTACACAGAGACATTTTTACCCACAGAAGGTTGTATGCAACAAAAAATACGCACCAAAGCTTGTACACACAGATTTTGTTCACAAAAAACGTTACAATCCTTTACGCAGAGGAACTTTTACGGAAAGAAACTTGTACGCACAGACGCGTTTACACACAGACAGTAGCTTTTACGCATAAGAATTTTTGTACAGAGAAGTCTTTACCCATCTTTCATCATGTCTCATTTTTCATGATCATTCACCATCTGTCATCTTCACATCTTCCTTTTCATGCTCTTTTGGTCACCTCCCTCCGTCGTTTACTTTTCATGTCGCACGGTGTTCTGTCCGTCCACGCTTCGTCCTCGCTCCCTCTGGGGCGAAGCAAACTAAACGAGAACCCAGGAATAAATAGCGACTAGAAATCATAGGATAGGATTAATTACATGAGCAGAAATAGCGACTAGAAGAATGTAGACGTAGCTGACACAGCATGCTGTGGTGAATTGCATCCCCTGATGCCATCAGTGCGCACGATGTTTCAGTAAAGATCTTACGTCGATTTCGTGCAGAGCACAGCTGCCCGCACCACAAGATTTTTTAAAAAAAGGCGTGCTGTGTGCCGTCTTGCTTTTGGGTTCTCTGGCCCACCTTGTTTTCGAATGGGCCGTTTGTGGTTTATCCATTTTCTTCTACCGTGAGTCATAAAAATCGAGAATTGGCAGGAAAAGGTGCGCCACATTGTGGTCATTCCCAACTACAAGGACGGCTGTAGCATCAAACTTGGTACAATACTCTGGCAGTGTTTTGTTCCGCTAATGCAGAAGGCAATTCAGGGGATGAAAACAGATCGAACAAGTAGAATCTTCTGAGTACTCAAGTAAAAGGGTCGTGACCTTCAAGAAACTTTCTGAGCGAACAGATCAGCGGACAGAAGAGCAAATAAGGTGCCGGAATATCCAGATGCGGGATCGAAACAGTGGACCACCTACGGCACGGGTATATCTTGGATACTGGTGAATACTCATATATGACAAGTGTGTTTGCGCGAATTTGGATGATTGTCCATCAATAGAAACATGCAGTTGCCTAGAAACATGCAGTTGTCTAGAAACCATGAAGGGACCCCCTTTAGTGTGTTGTTGTCACGGTTGGGTTGGTGGGGTGGGGCAAGGGATCGGAATTTTAGAGTGGATTCTGTGAACTTCAGGACTTCAAAGTATGATATAATATAGACTCGTAGCTGTACTTTTTGTAAAGAATCATTGTGAATACATGAAACCCAAGGCAGGTCTCTGCGAACCATGTCAATGGTTTCCAAAGATGAAAATGGACGGGCAAAGGTTAGATTTGCCAAAACTTGGATTTATATGTATCATATATTCTGCAACACTGTATGTACGATATATATATATTATATATATGATATATATATATATCATATCTATATCTATATCTATAACATAGATATATATGATATATATATATATATTTATACAATACAAAATATATTATACTGTAATAACTATAATATATCTACATATATATGATAAATATAATATATTTAATATATATATATAATATACTTAATGAATAAATAAAAATATAGATATACAACATATAGATACAGTCACCGACAGAATTATGGAAAAAAAAACGTTTCCATTTGCAGGCGCCGCCTGTCTATGATAGAAAAGTTACGAACCTTTTTTTCCATAATTATTGTTTCCATAATTATTTTTTTCCATAATTCTGTCGGTGACTGTATGTCCATCGATTCGCAATTTGAATGCATTTTAAGGGGGAATATTGAATTATAGAAAATATGTGTCTAAAGATCTGGTATATGCCCCTAAGTCTTCCATTGATATACATAATATCATGTGATGTTCGCAATTTGAATGCATTTTAAGGGGGAATATTGAATTATAGAAAATATGTGTCTAAAGATCTGGTATATGCCCCTAAAGCCTGCCATTGATATACATAATATCTGGATGTTTCCTTTTGCCAAGCCACCAATTGGGTTGATACTAAGACTTGCATTTGCATACATATTTCCATAACCCCCCAAAAAAACGGGCTTGAATTGTGGATCCATGACATGTCCAACAGGTGGAGCCCCAAACATTAATTATGGAAAAAATAATTATGGAAAAACCGGTCAATCTGCCCTAGCCCCCTGATTTCACAGGAAAAATCAATTATTGAAATAATGGCCGCCTCCAAGAATTATGGAAAAAAAAAGGTTCGGATCACTTCCGGGATATTTTGAACCCTTATGGGGAAAAATCCAATTATGGAAAAATCGGACGCAGGCGCCGCCTGTCTAAGTTGAACGTTTTTTTCCCATAATTCTGTCGGTGACCATATTTCAAATATAATATATATATATTAATATTTAAAAATAAATATAAATATATACATATAAATATATGAAGCATAAATATAAATATTTATCTATAAGATACTTAAAAATCCAAACATATATAGTATATATATATAATATATATATAAGAGAATGCAATTAATCATAATATATATATATAAAATATTTAGTATTTAATACATATAATATGGTAAATATACAATGAAACATATATAAATATATATATAATATTTATGTTAAATACAATATACAATATATATATATAATATGAAAAATATATAGTATATATATGTAATATTTAATGTGTATAATATATGTATATACTATTTAATATATAAATACTATTAATAATACCAAATATATATATATAAATATAATATATAATATATATATAATATATAATATATATAATATATATAATATATATAATATATATAATATATATAATATATATAATATATATAATATATATAATATATATAATAATATATATAATATATATAATATAATATATATATATATAATATATATAATATATATTATATATATGATATATAACATATAAAAATTTTGATATTTACACTATATTTTAATTTATATAATATGTATAGTATATACAAAATCCCTAATATATAATATAAACATGATATATTTATATACAGTTAATATCAAAAATGTAATAGATAATATTAATGAATAATATATCAAATATATTTTTATATACAGTTAAGATTTAAAGTATTTCATTGACTTGATAAAGTGTATAACATATAATAAATAGTATATAATATACTATATATATAATATATCATTATATAATATACAATACATGAAAAATATAATATCTAATATTTAATAAATAATATATATGATTTGATATCTAATATATATATAACATATAAAATATATTTCTTTGCAAGAATATATAATATATTTTTTTCAAAAAATAATGCAGAATATTTTATATTTAATATTATATATATATACATTATATACATCATATATATATATATATCATATATATATATATAGATCATTCATATATATATATATTTATATTTTATATACTAAATATATATATATACTATATATATATATACTAAATATATATATATACTATATATATATACTAAAAAAATATATATACTATATATATATATATTTATAAAGATATATACATATATTAATATATATATATATATATTAATATATATATTTAATATATATATATAGATTACAAGGGCCCATGTTTGTGAAGCCTGTTTCCTGCAAAAAACGGTCTTTTTTTTTTGGGAATGCTTGATTGCACTGTTGCTGGGGCTCGCTGTGCAGCAATGCACACAGCCTCAGTCAAGCACCTATGGTGGCCATGAATGTGAGGAGGATGTTAGATGTCATGGCGGGGTACCTGAATCGACGAATGTTTGGGTATGTCTATTGTTGTAGGGTACAATCCTAGGAGCCACTTGAAAGAATCTTCATAGAGCTTCTCAAGGTGCAAGTGACAACAATTTCACACATTCAAGCCCATTCGCTCATATTTGCATGCCTTTGTTGCCAGCCTGAGGTATCCCTCAATCGCCACCGACCAGATTATCAGGAATTATGTCATGATAGGCTTTCAGAGTGGAAGCTAAAAGGAGATGAGCTATCCACACAATAGGCGTGAGGACATAGCAACAATGGTTGCACATGGTTGCACTTCTAGTCATGCCAGGTGGACCACCGGAAAACCCACCAGGAACAGGGGAGGAAGCTTATGTCACTTGCCCCCCAGGGGGAACATGGAGACCAGGAACAGCCAGGAATACGAGGATGCGGAAACTGCACCAGAATGACAGGGTTCCTGAGAGACGTCGGTGGGAGATAGAATAATATTCTCCAAAAGCAAAATCTCAGGAACGCTGCCGTTGTGGTAAAAACGTGATTTTGAACACACAAATTCTTTTTCTGTGACATAATCCACAGGGAATGGCCCGAAAACCCCTCGGGCAGTGTTACTCGTGGTCTCCAGTCCTATTAAGCAGACTTGGACATGTTGGCTGCTAGTTGTGTGTTGGCACGGTACCTCTGAGAGCCAACCCTTTTGCCAGCAGTATGCGTGCAACAACGGACATCACCCGGCACTGGAATATGTGTTGCATCTCAATGTCTACTTGTTGCGCTTCCCAGGGCACAATCCAAGCAAGCTCGCTTAAGCGTAGCGCATCTTGCGCCTTTGTGGCCGCACCACCCCAAACTCTAGTAGCTTCGGTTGCACCGGCTCAGGACAAGCAGGCAGTTCATGAATTGAGCAAGCCTGGAACGTAACTGCGATGCCCGGCACCAATGCCATGAAAGGAACGTTGCCGCTTCGGGGCTGCAAACCACAATCAGGCAGCATGGCTCAAGTGGAACAACCATGCTCAGAGCTGAGGTTGGCCGTCAGGGTCGGCTCGACGTAGTTCCTGGTATTTTCTTTTCAGCCATAATTTGGAAGCTGCGACAGCAAAGCCGTCAAGTGGTTGGACCAATGCAGCGCCTGTGCGGGTGTGCGGGGTGCTCGCCCTGCCACTGTCCCTTTGCAACTAGGCATCCTCGAGGACATTTTGGGCTGTAGAGAATATTGGTCACAGCACCTTCTTGCCGCTGCTCTCATGCTTCTGTTTCAAATATGCTAAAGTCAGCCAGAACACCGTCACCTGCCATTAGCGCAGGGCAAGGTGGGAGAGGAACGCACGGGATTAAACCTTGATGAGGGAAGGGTTTGGGGCCCCGAAACAGAGCCTAGAATCTGGCACCCAAAAAGTGTGCCCCCACTTCTTCCGGCCTCTGTTTCTGTCCCGCCCAAGGGTCCCAAAAATGGGGCCGCAAAACCGCCCACTTGCCCAGCCCTGGTGCGCAAAGTGTCCAGGGCTAACAGATCCGCATCTTGTAGCTTACCCCTGCGCAGCCACCATCGCCGCCGCCACCGGGCAACCCATTTGTTGGCGGACCTTCCGACCCATACTCGCAGAGGCACTGTCGCGTTCAAATTGCTGGAACCCGGCAGCTGCGTTTGTTCCCAGCCAGCGCTCCCTTTAATTGCTGCAGCTCCATGCATGCGAGAAAGGCTAGGGAGCGAAAAGAGATGAAACAGCCTGGCATGCACATATGTGTGATCTCGAGTTGAGCAGCCTGGCTGCCGTATGAAACGAAATGGTGTTGCACTGCTTTTCATGTAGGTCCTTGTCTGCAGGAACGGTGACTGCAAACAAAGTACAGCCCCATGCTCCGTATTTCTGGCTAGAAACCCCTTCCACAGCCTGCGTGTCCTAGCCTGGCTGCGGCGTGTAGAGTGATTGCACCCCGTTACAGCTACCCAGCACCACCATGGGCTATGAGATTGGCATGGATGAAGGACATGACTGCCGAGTGCAATTTCAAATTCTTCACACATGCAAAGAGGCACAGTTGCGATACGCTTTGGTCAATCCTAAGCACAAACATGTATTTCCATTGTATATATATATATATACTATATATATAATATATATTTAATATATATAAATATTTGATATAAATAAATAAATATATATATATATTGAATACAAATAAAAATTTGATATATATATATAAATAAATAAATAAATAAAGCAATAAATAAATAAATAAATAATATATATATATATATATATATAAATCAGTTTTACATATACCAAAATGGATGCATAATGATTCATGCTGGTTTCCACTATTATATAAGCAAAATTTGGAAGCTGTCTGTGGCTGAACATGCCAGCTGCTTGATTGGTCCGCTGACTGGTAGGTAGTCGACAAAGTGTCGGTGCTACTGGAAGCTGCCTGAGTTGATGGCTGCCAGAGTCACAAATATGATCTATATACATATGTATATGCATGTGCATGTATGTTGAATGTGTATATATACATATCTACAGAGAAGTAAAGAGGTTCTTGATTCTCCTCAGCTGTCCGCTGTGGTACCACACCGGTGATTTGAGGAGCCCGAGAATCTCCTGGACGATACACTACAGAGCCTGTCTGAGGCCTCCCAGCAGAAAATGCGCCAAGTAGCCACGCAGCAACCGAGTCCAACAAGAAAGTGCAAAAAAAACGGAAAAACACGCAAAAACATTGGGAAATGTGCAAAAACCACATTCTTCAACTTTGTATTTTTTCGTTTTTGACTGTGGTGATGCAGGTGACTGGTTCGAAGGATTTGTGGGTCATTCTAGCTATGGAGGTGGGGTCGCCGATCCAGCAGATTGTCAGACTGCCAGCCACGGCGGCTTGGATCTTCAAAGACAGGCACGGGAGAAAGAAGCAGAAGCAAAAGCGAAGAATCTGGAGGCAGGATTGTTTCGTTTTTGGCAGAATTGAAGCACGTCAGATGCAGTATTGCTGGAAGACATGCATGTTTGAGTTTCAGATACATTTGTTTGCCACTTGCTGGTTGAGGCAAAGTACACGTGTTTCGCAAAGATCATGTCCCACTTCCATCCAGAGAACCTTGAGGATCATCCTTCATCTGAACCGTGCATCGGGCTGCAATCAGCTAGATTGACAATGAAAAAAAAAAAAGATTCTTTATTGACCCCCTGGTGATTCAATGCTTCTTATGCCAATCCGATGCGTTGCAATGCGCAGCTAGGAGATCCACCTAGATGGGAGCAGAGAGGCAGAAGTCAAGGGCAAGGCTTCAAACCTCAAGTCCGCTGTCAAGAAGGTGCCACAAGCAGGACATGGTAGGATCATGTAGGTTTTTGACCATCTAAATGATTCAAACATGCAAAAATTAGATGTGACAAGGTGTGCGAAGAGGTTGACAAAGAGACGACCGACGAAGAGAAAGGGTCAAAAACCGTCCAACTGACAAGTCGTCCAACTGACGCCCGGATCTAAGATGAACTGATTTTTGAGCTGTTTGCATCATATGAATGGCTAGACACGAAGATGCATTGGGGAGAGTGCAATTTGTCAGCATCCACAATATATTTTGACAATGTTTCTGCACACACACGTGAGAGGAATCCACCTCGCTTCGCTTGATTCTTTATGCTAGCTTTGCCAAGCTCAAATTCAACCGCTTTTAGTCTCTCTGGATCCCCTAATTCTCCAGTTTGCACAATCACAATCAATCACAGTCCCAGAAGCTCCCCTACTCTTTGGTCACCTCTAGATAGCCGCCCTCGGGCAGTGTGTTGAGAATTCTGGGCCTCCAAGGTGCTGACAGTCATCGATGCAGACGTCATTCTGCATCCTATGTACTTCGCGCATATCAGCCGTGAGTTCGTAGCTAGGAAGGACATGAACACAAAATGACACAAACTTGCACAACTACATTGCACATATAATTACAATGCAATACAATGTAATACAACTTCAAGTCCGTTTTATATCCTGTCGAGCAGGTGCATGAGCCTGTGCTTTTCGATGTTCTGCAGGAAAACGGGGACGATCCCTCATACACTTTCTGGCAGGCCTGAAGTGGGCCTGCAGTCGGCCTGTAGTCCTACTTTTCCGCATAGGCATGGACGCTCTGATTTAGCTTCACTCATTGACGAGGCTCCTCAGCTCCCCTGGCGAAACTTCTATACATGCGCCTACCTTAGTGATCTTTAAACTTGAAGAACTCAATTAAAGGTTCAAAAGAGTTGAAACTGCTGTGGGAGCAGTGATGCAAGCATTCTTAATTTTGAGGCCCTGTAGTCTCGCGCGTGTGGGGGTGAGCTCGGCCGGTCAAATTGGTCACATCTTTCCTGACATGCCGACATGCCTCAATCATGCAAAGTCCTTTTCATTGTTCCTGGTAGACCTGGCAGAGGTACATCAGCTCTCTTTGGGAGTTCGGCGGAGTTGCTGGACTGATGTATGGCTCTCATCACATGGTCAGCTGCTCAGGAAGGAGCCACCGAAGCAGCACGCCACAATGTGGAATTTCAAGAAAGCGAAAGTATTCACTGTATTCACATGTATTCACCATGTCAGTTTTGTATTAAGATATTTTGAATACTGATGCGTTGCCAGTTTTTCGTCCTGAGTTCATGTCAGTCCAACCAATGTCTTGTACAGTATGAAATGATCCGAAAGGTCAATTCTCCAGTGTCCCCTTTGTTCTTGAAGAATAGAGCTTGCTTGCAAACTCTTGATGCTAAATTTACTTTGAAGTGCTTGGATTTGCTGAATTTTTGCGGATCTTGCCAAGCACTGCATCTTGCTTGTTTTCATGCTACCAAATTTTGCATCTGCTTCAGAAGTTGCAATCATATCTCCTTTTCCATTGTATATGATAAGTATATGATAAGTATATGATAAGTATATGCTAAGTATATGCTAAGTATATGATAAGTATATGTAGTATTTTGTAGTATAAATTTATATCCTCGGCTCATTGATCCTCAAACTCAGGCCAAACTCATGGCGGAAAGATGCACATTCTCCAGTCGCAAAAGAAGATCTATAAAATCTGATGGAATACATTGGAATACCATTACCACGGATTACCACGGATACCTGCCAAAGTGACTCATCCACAACTGTAGCCAGACAGCACAGAAAAGTGTGATCTGTTAGTAAATCCATGCATATAAAGTCATCATGAATCCTCTACCCATGTCATGCATATTCTAATACGATCAAACTACTGACATTGAGGAATGCCGCGACAGAAGCAACGAATTCCCTTGTTGAATCAACATCTCTGGACAGGTCTTCAGCGCCTACACTGTTCCCCTCGAGCTTGCGAGAGAAGCGGAGTGTTGGGACGGTGATGTGATTGCAGAGGACACTTGCAATACTTTGCAGGTGCACAGATAGGATCAGATATGCATGGCATCGTATGCATAGCTGTGGCATAGCTGGTACAGCTGTTTTCTGAAATTTTGAAATGCAATGTGCATTGATTTGGATGCACAGATTCAATGGCCTATCAACCAATCAACCAGGATCATCATGCCTTCCTCAAGGCTTGGTTCTATGCAGTATTCTTAGCAGTCCAGAAGGAGGCCTGACACTGCTTGGATTGTATTTAAGTGGCATTGTGCTTCAACACGTTCAACTCCAATCTGCTAGTGAGTCTGCCTTGACGCTTCTCTTCGCCGGGAGGGAACTGCTTGTTCTCGGGTCCAAGTAAGACCAGTCTGTCACCCAGTTGAAGCAAAAAGAATCACTTGACAATTTTGTAATTTTTGTTTCAACTTTGATCACTTTGTAATTTTTGTTTGGGGATTCTGGGCCGAGCTACGGCATGCTACGGCATGCTACGGCATGCTACGGCATGCTACGGCATGCCGGATTGGGACAAAAATGCAACTTGACCAGAGCAGCAGAGCTAGTTGCAGCTAGTTGTGCTGCACAGACTTGACAGCTTCACAGACTTGACAACTTGACAGCTTCCCCTTCTTACAACTTACATTAAACCTGAAGGTGATGCTCCCCTCGAAGTCAACATCGGTGAGCTCTGACGATGGCTACTGGTCATCTTGGGCTGAACGCTGGGACCAGGCCTCATGAGACACATACAAAAAAGAAATTGATGGCCCAAGATCGGTTGGTACATCCCACACTGGCAGTCGACTGCCCTATGCTCCGCATGGTACCAGGCCAAACGGCATGCCCAAGGAGTGGCAGAGCTTTCTTATGCCAGAACCTAAAGATGCGACAAGATGCCCTCAAAAGCCTTCGCAGCCCTTGAAGTAAACTAAGCAACTTGAAGTCAACTAGCGAAAATGGCAATCATGAGTGATCTGCGGCAGTCCATACCCACAAGCGTGTCGCTCGCACGAGGCATTGTTGGCTGCATGGGATATGCTCTCCTCATTGCCAGCTGGAGACCAATGCCCGATTTTTTTGAAAGTGTTGCTTTCTGCTCCCTAGTTGTTTGCAGGCAAGCTTAGCAGCATCGGTGCTTACCCCTGTAACTGCAAACAACCTTGAGCAACCGATTGTGTGTCCCTGGTGTGTCCCTGGATACCTTCCGATTCTGGCGCTGAGGTCACTTCTTTGGGGCCAACCTTCCTTTGGAGGCTGCTGAAAATCGTCGGAACCCATGGGGCCTCCGGCCATGGTAAGAGCATATTCAGGCAATATTAAGGCCATTGCAAGCGGAGCTAGCTTTGAGTCTGTCACTTGCAAAGTTGCGCCTTGGTGAAACTTGTGTGCTCGGCTTGCTTAAGGTCTTCAAGCCATTCATGATGCATATTGTATCGACCTTGCAAGCCATCTCGTTGCTGGCATGCCGGTCACGATTGATCTGATTGATCTAAAGTTGTTGAGTCTGACGCAATGATGTTGACCGTCAAACTGGATCGACGGCGTGTAGCTTTACCATGCAAAGCATGGCATGGCAGGTATTGACGCTTTACTGGCTTGCAAATCACAATCAAATTCCTTGGTGTTCGACGCCTAGAATTAAGACTGAGTACCCATGTTCTCATCTTAGAAAGTCAGGCAAAGTACACTTCACATCGTTTACACACCAGCCAAGGACAGTACTTGCATACAATCTCACTCGTAGGATGGCCTCAAACTTCATTTCCGTCACAACCGTGAGTGAAGCTTGTACATTGTACATATATAATATATGTATATATGTGCATTTTATGTACAAATCTTCACATAAAAATATAATTATACGTATATATACATATACATATTCAGTATAAGTTCTGCAAGAAAGTATATATTCATGCAATGGATCCAAGAGTTCCATGGAATCTCGAACCGCATGTGATGGCTCATCAAAGAAAGAAACACTATTCACAAAAGTGTACTTGAAAGCTGGATAGTGGCATCGCCCAAAGGTTCCAAGGCCATGCACGGAAGTCCATTGTATTGTCAAAGCACCAAGAAAGCCTGCCCTGCACAAGTTGCACAGCCTGGTGGAAGATGGTGGAAGTGGATGAACGCTGGAACGCAACTCTTTTGAATATCCATACTTCATTGCAACTCAAGAGCTACACACAGCAAAGAGACCCTGCACTTTTTTACGCAGTGTATGGAGGTGCAATGAGTGTCCCCAACATTGTGTACCTTCACGAAAAGTCCAATGTTACATCATGAGTCACAGACTGGCACGAAGCAATGCGAAGGAAAGCATGCAAATGTACAGTTTTGATAAGAATGGTTGAAGAAATTGTACGCCGCGCACAACAAAGTCACAAGCTTTCAAGTGCTGGAGAAATGCCTACTATCCTATCTCTCTAAGCCGAATTTTGCCGGGATCTCCTGTTGAACTACAGTATAGTATGTATAGTTAGTATATACAAACAAACAAACACACATATGTATACATATATATATAGAGGTATAGGCATAGGTTGCTCCACTTGATTTGTCTTGCAACTTTCTGCCCATGCTGCAATGTGAAAAAACCCTGGAAAGCAGAAGCTGTCCTAGAAAAGTGCATAATCTGTAACAACAAACATACGCACAGACACTAAAACTTGGTGGGTATGCAAAGATACCTACTGCATCCTCTTGCACAGGATGGATTTTGCTTCTGTGCTCCAGCATAGTGATTCAAGACGATTAAAGACTGCAGCCAAAAAGGAATCCATTCGGCCTCGGGCTCACTGTTGACTTGTAATATACTTGAATGTTAGAGTATTTGTTGACTTGTATCAGTTGAGGCCCGGACCACATCGTGCTGACTGATATGGGCAGAGCAGGACACTGGAGCAATTAGAGCTGCAGAAGACCGGAAATTGCTGTATTTCGATGTTGAAATCAGCTCAGATCACAAAAGGAGATACTCTTCTTTGCGGCCTGGCTGGTGCTTGGGTGCGCGCCAGAGATGGACTTCCTTCTTGTATCTAGCATTGCGGCATAGGCAGCATAGGTATAAACAAACACATGTGTGTTATACATAACGTATCGCATCGTGCCACATATCTTAGAGCTGTATAGACAAACATCTCAGAACTGTACGGATCTAGTGCGAGCACTAGCAGGTGTTGCGGGGGGACTCTTATAAACGCGTGTGTCCTTCGAGGTTCTGGCTTGGCCAGTTGTGATCCCCTTCATGCTTTTGATCGTGCGCCCGTCCCTAGCAAGCTTGTTGATATGCTTTTCTTGCTCCCCTGCAATGGAAGAGTGCCTGGAAAGGGCAACCGCAATGCAGGCCTCCAACTTTGTCATGATCCGCATTTGCTTCCTTTTGCCTGGAGAGAGGCCCCAGGACCTCCCACAAGCTGCAGCTGGATCCAGCTAGATCAAGCAAGACTTCACAGCTGCAGAGATGTCAGATGCACTTGAGAGGAGAGCAGTTGGCACAGAGCTGACGGTGATGTAGCCGGCTGGAAAAGTGATGGCCTTAACCATAGCACACACACACATCAACCTTGCGTTTGATACCTTGAAGCTATTGTTGCAAAGGATACACAGAAACATCCCCAAAACTTTCTAAGCACTACGGTGGGTGAGAGCTTCGGACAGGCTTCTTTTTTTGGATGCCAGCAATGAATCACAGCAGAGGGAAGATCAGACAAGCAGTTTCAGAATCGCCTGGATTCTATTTGGAATCGGATAGTCTATGGGTTTTCGCAGAACAGGAGCAGCTATCAGTTGCACCCGGACCCACAATAAGAAAACTACTGGAACAAGCTTTTGATTAAAGCACACATAGGCAAGCAGTTGAGTTTGAGTGTGTTTATCAGGTGTACATACAGTATACAATAGATTAAATATTATACATTTGCATGGGTATATAGATACGCACCTCTATATCTATATCACACATGTATGCTGTATACTGTATACGGTGTACTTGTGTGCACATGTGTGAAGGTTGTATTTGTAATGTTCCATATGTGTGTATTCATGCCCAAATGCAAAGAAACGAGTGCACGTGTGACTGTGGCATCCACTTCCCAAAAAACTTTGCCTCAAAGTCAGCACACAAAATGCGCGTGTCAATTGCATAAATGATTTTGGTAGTGGGGGTGTAACGTACATTGAGATACTTACTGTAGGAGAGTTGCACGCTACCGAGTGGTGCTCAGTGCGCCTGTTTAATTGCACTTACCCTGCGCCCCCATTGCAACATTTTGCCGATCCCCAAGGGTTAAATCAGACAAACCTATCCAGAGAGCAGTGGCTTCATTTGGAAAGAAACAACAATCGGGCTGCGTATGACAATTTTGCGCTGTGCAGACTGGCCACCCAGATTTTTGCCCGTATGATCACATATCACTTTTCATACACAGACAGATGCATGTCAGTACATGCTGTGCACGGGTAAACAATCTGTATGTCAAACGGTTTGTCCTCGAAAAGTTTCTGCAGTGGCACACAAGCAAGAGATTTGTTTGGAAATGTTTTGCCTTCGTGGATTTGTACTTTCACTGAGCATTTCAGCCAGTTGTCTTGACTCGTGATCAGGTCGTTTTCTCGGGCCCCTGTTCGGCCTATCCCTCATTGGTTGTCGTCTTGCATGGCCAAAAAACTGTAGACTAATTGGCTTTGACTGAATCGGAGGGTCTTTTCAGGTTCCAAGCAATTTGCGACTCTTTGCCTCCTCCTTTTCGATGTTGTGATTTGTTTTGGCCCAATCATGGTCGGGTAGCCAAGAACTTCACAATAGACACAAACATTGTGAAGCCAGAAAGTTGCAGAGCATTTCCTCAGGCTGTCTATGGCGTCCTGGTGGAGCTGGTGGCATATTGCAATGTGCTTCTGAAAGGAAATCGTTTCGAGTGCGCCGAAGCTGAACAATGCACAACACATTGGGTCCTAACATGTGGACCTGACGATATGGGGTTGTACTCCCAACCAGCTGCATGCTCGCTGTGAGTGGTAGTTTCAGTGATTCTATATTGCTGTCGTGCCAGATGCTGTAATGCGCTGTGGCAGTGCCAATTTGGCTGCATTTTCTAATTCCCCTAGCCAAGCTTAATTGGGGCTCCTGCTTCAAGCATAGGCAGAGTTGCATGTTTGCGTTTTGGAGCTGGCTTGCTGGTGCCGCTGCAGGGTGCCGCTGCAAGGTGCCACTGCAAGGTGCTGCTGCAGGGCGCTGCTGTCAGAGTGCGGTGTGCGCTGTGGAGTTCGGGGCTGGTGCCGGTCCAGGGCGCCGCTGGTGTGGAACTTGGGTGCTGGTGCCGCTGCAAGGGGGTCGCT
Organism: Cladocopium goreaui; assembly: GCA_947184155.2. Classification (NCBI taxonomy): domain Eukaryota; class Dinophyceae; order Suessiales; family Symbiodiniaceae; genus Cladocopium; species Cladocopium goreaui. The sequence continues at coordinate 80,915 of CAMXCT020001243.1, read as the reverse complement.
GCGAGATATCTATGGCAGTGCGGGCGTTGGGGCCTGATGGATACGCCATATCAAGAAAGGATAATGTTTGGTTGTGCCATTTGGGGTCTATTCTGGCGTAATTTTTAAAGATTGTGCCAACACAGGCCCCATATGGAACGAGGTTCAGTATTTCCTTACAGCACCGGTGTGCCAAACCAGCACACCACAACAGCAATTTGCCCAGTCCACCACGGCAGACAAGGCTTGCTGCAGCATCATTCCTTGCTCCCAAAAATCAGAACAAAACAAATGAAATCCCTTTTCAAAATTAAAAAACATAGTTAGGTAGGCACAATGCACCGGAGACATTGGTTGCCTTTTTGCTAGTGCTATGTGTGGCAGTAGAATCTAGTAGGCGGCACGTTTGAATGCGAGTCAAGGGCCCAGTGACTTAGAATTTCCTTTTCAGGTACAAGACAGCTTCCAAGAGTCTTGCAAATAGTGTTGCTGCATCCTGCGATTCATATGGAGCCACCAACTCAGCTCAGGACCTGGGTTTGCGCTGGTAGATTCATGTAGATTCCTGATGTACTGCATACGAGTGTTTTGGGCATCTGCCTATGCAGGAGACTTCCTGCGATCCGTCATAGGGCATCACCTAAAACGATGAGTAACCCTCTGTTTGAGTGGCTCAGATATTTTGCGTTCTTGTCACCTTGACCCTGCAAACATCTGTTAGAAATTGCATCGGTTCTGCACAATGCAGAAGCTGTAGACAGTGACGCATAGGCCGAAAAAGGAACGAGTTTGGCCACGGATGTTTGGACATTCACGTTATATAAAAGTTATATTTAAGGGCTGCCGCCCCTGCCGCCGACCCCGGACAAAAAAAGAGGTTCGCAGGAGAAGAGACGACATATTAACAGCGTCAAAATCGAGCCCAAAAACTCCACTGCTGCTGCTGCTGCTGCTGGTGCGGCTAAACTTGCTTGTCTTTGCTTTACTTCTCCTGCTGCTGCTGCGCCTGCTGCGGTAGTAGTCCGAAACAAGAGTCAAAAGTATTATTGCTGCTGCTGCTGCTGCTCCTGCTGCTGGTGCGGCTAAACTTGCTTGTCTTTGCTTTACTTCTCCTGCTGCTGCTGCGCCTGCTGCGGTAGTAGTCCGCCAAAAACTGCCTAACGTCCCTTCTGAAACCCTAGAAAAACAATAGTTTTGGACAAGGTTTTATGGTTTTCGACCACCACTGTTTCTACAATGAGACATAGAACCCTCCTGTTGCTCCTGTTGCTGCTGCTGCTCTTCCTCCCGAGGCTGAAAAAACGCACCCTCCCAGACAAGGAAACACAGTGGCCCTGAAGGACGGAACAGCGCCAAAATCGAGCCCAAAAACTCCCTAACGTCCCTTCTGAAACCCTAGAAAAACAATAGTTTTGGACAAGGTTTTATGGTTTTCGACCAATTTTTATACCAGTGTTTCTACAATGAGACATAGAACCCTCCTGTTGCTCCTGTTGCTGCCGCTGCTCTTCCTCCCGAGGCTGAAAACGCACCCTCCCGGACAGGGAAACACAGTGGCCCTGAAGGACGGAACAACGCCAAAATCGAGCCCAAAAAGTCCCTAACGTCCCTTCTGAAACCCTAGAAAAACAATAGTTTTGGACAAGGTTTTATGGTTTTCGACCATTTTTTATACCAGTGTTTATACATGGAGACATAGAACCATCTGTGCTTACTTGTTGCTGGGCTGCTCTTCCTCCGTTAAGCTCCCCGAGGCTTGAAAAAAATACGGGCACCCTCCCGGACAGGGAAAAACCAGTGGCCATATGAAGGACGGACACAGCGCCAAAATCGAGTGCCCAAAAAAACTCCCTAACGTCCCTTTGAAAAACTAGAAAAAACAATAGTTTTGCGACAAGGTTTTACAACATGAGATGGGTGTCTCGACCCAATTTTTATACCATGTTTCTACAATGAGACATAGACCCCTCTGTGCCTGTGTGCGAGGGCGGATCTTCCTCCCGAGGATTGAAAACGCACCCTGCCGACAGGGGAAAAACAAGTGGCCTGGAAGGACGGAGTCACAGCGCCAAAATCGAGCCCAAAAACTGCCTAACGTCCCTTCTGAAACCCTAGAAAAACAATAGTTTTGGACAAGGGTTTATGGTTTTCGACCAATTTTTATACCAGTGTTTCTACAATGAGACATAGAACCCTCCTGTTGCTCCTGTTGCTGCTGCTGCTCTTCCTCCCGAGGCTGAAAACGCACCCTCCCAGACAGGGAAACACAGTGGCCCTGAAGGACAGAACAGCGCCAAAATCGAGCCCAAAAACTGCCTAACGTCCCCTCTGAAACCCTAGAAAAACAATAGTTTTGGACAAGGTTTTATGGTTTTCGACAAATTTTTATACCACTGTTTCTACAATGAGACATAGAACCCTCCTGTTGCTGCTGCTGCTCTTCCTCCCGAGGCCGGAAACGCACCCTCCCGGACAGGGAAACACAGTGGCCCTGAAGGACGGAACAGCGCCAAAATCGAGCCCAAAAACTCCCTAACGTCCCTTCTGAAACCCTAGAAAAACAATAGGTTTGGACAAGGTTTTATGGTTTTCGACCAATTTTTATACCAGTGTTTCTACAATGAGACATAGAACCCTCCTGTTGCTCCTGTTGCTGCTGCTGCTCTGCCTCCCGAGGCTGAAAAAACGCACCCTCCCAGACAGGGAAACACAGTGGCCCTGAAGGACGGAACAGCGCCAAAATCGAGCCCAAAAACTCCCTAACGTCCCTTCTGAAACCCTAGAAAAACAATAGTTTTGGACAAGGTTTTATGGTTTTCGACCAATTTTTATACCAGTGTTTCTGAAAACGCACCCTCCCGGACAGGGAAACACAGTGGCCCTGAAGGACAGAACAGCGCCAAAATCGAGCCCAAAAACTGCCTAACGTCCCTTCTGAAAACCTAGAAAGACAATAGTTTTGGACAAGGTTTTATGGTTTTCGACCAATTTTTATACCACTGTTTCTACAATGAGACATAGAACCCTCCTGTTGCTCCTGTTGCTGCTGCTGCTCTTCCTCCCGAGCACCCTCCCAGACAGGGAAACACAGTGGCCCTGAAGGACGGAACAGCGCCAAAATCGAACCCAAAAAGTGCCTAACGTCCCTTCTGAAACCCTAGAAAAACAATAGTTTTGGACAAGGTTTTATAGTTTTCAACGAATTTTTATACCACTGTTTGTACATAGTTTTCAACCAATTCTTATACCATTGTTTGTACAATGAGACATAGAACCCTCCTGTTGCTCCTGTTGCTGCTGCTGCTCTTCCTCCCGAGGCTGAAAAAACGCACCCTCCCAGACAGGGAAACACAGTGGCCCTGAAGGACGGAACAGCGCCAAAATCGAGCCCAAAAACTCCCTAACGTCCCTTTGAAACCCTAGAAAAACAATAGTTTTGGACAAGGTTTTATGGTTTTCAACCAATTTTTATACCACTGTTTCTACAATGAGACATAGAACCCTCCTGTTGCTCCTGTTGCTGCTGCTGCTCTTCCTCCCGAGGCTGAAAACGCACCCTCCCGGACAGGGAAACACAGTGGCCCTGAAGGACGGAACAGCGCCAAAATCGAGCCCAAAAACTCCCTAACGTCCCTTCTGAAACCCTAGAAAAAGAATAGTTTTGGACAAGGTTTTATGGTTTTCGACCAATTTTTATACCAGTGTTTCTACAATGAGACATAGAACCCTCCTGTTGCTCCTGTTGCTGCTGCTGCTCTTCCTCCCGAGGCTGAAAACGCACCCTCCCGGACAGGGAAACACAGTGGCCCTGAAGGACGGAACAGCGCCAAAATCGAGCCCAAAAACTTCCTAACGTCCCTTCTGAAACTCTAGAAAAACAATAGTTTTGGACAAGGTTTTATGGTTTTCGACCAATTTTTATACCACTGTTTCTACAATGAGACATAGAACCCTCCTGTTGCTCCTGTTGCTGCTGCTGCTCTTCCTCCCGAGGCTGAAAACGCACCCTCCCGGACGGGGAAACACAGTGGCCCTGAAGGACGGAACAGCGCCAAAATCGAGCCCAAAAACTGCCTAACGTCCCTTCTGAAATCCTCTAGCAAACTAAGCAAGAAGCTAGAAATAAGCTCAAAACTTCCACCTTCCAGGCCGCCAAAACACGGGAGCCGCCAGCCTCAAACACCATGGCAGTGAAGGACGAAGAAGCCACGAAACGGCGCCGAAAAACTGCCTAACGTGGCTTCTGAAATCCTATGGCAAACTAAGCTAGAAGCTAGAAATAAGCTCAAAACTTCCACCTTCCAGGCTGCCAAAACACGGGATCCGCCAGCCTCAAACACCATGGCAGTGAAGGACGAAGAAGCCACGAAACGGCGCCGAAAAACTACCTAACGTGTCTTCTGAAATCCTATAGCAAACTAAGCTAGAAATAAGCTCAAAACTTCCACCTTCCAGGCCGCCAAAACACGGGAGCCGCCAGCCTCCGATCAAGGCGGGAAGGGCAACCCAAGGAGCCCCACGTACCTCGAGGAGACTCCGGGAAGGACCCCCCACCGGTAAAACAAAAACCCCGGAGTCAATGAATCGACGTACGTGACCGGTGGGAGGGGGACCCAACAGGGTCCCCCGGCAAAGGGTCATTGTTGTTGTTGTTGTTGTCGTTGTTGTTGTTGTTGTTGCTGTTGCTGTTGCTCTTGCTGTTGCTGCCAGAATATAAAATTAAAATAGAATCCTGCTGCCTGCTGCCGCTGCTCTTGCTGCTGGTGCGGCTAAAACTTGCTTGTCTTATTCCCTGGCGCTCTCCCCCTTGCGTCTGCCGGGGTCGGCGGATATATATATATAGTAAAACCATAGTAAAACCATAGTAAAACCATAGTAAAACTCAATGTGCCTGAATGACGACTGTAGGAATTCTGGGTCTCAAGGTCTGCAATTGTGACCCAGTAAATTTCAAGAAGATGTTTTCAAGTGCTGTAAGCAGGAGCTTAATCACGTGTGCCTTGTGCAGCCCAGGACTATTGGCGTTTGTCTTTGTTGTGCTTCCTGGCCAAAGCAGATGTGGTGCGCTGGTCCCTTCTGTTGAACATCCTCCGACAATTGAATCCTCTGGTCGCGGAAAGTGTCCCACAGACTCTGATCCCGCGGCTCTTGTGGCAGCTTGGATGTCCAAGGATATAATCTCTTTAGATCTCAACCCCTTTGATGATCTTTGATCTACCTCTGTTTTAAGAAGAAATCTTGAGCGCATCTTTTGACCTTGTGGATGCGGAGATTTCCAAGAGATTGCCATGAGTCTACTTCATCAAGATTCACTTCTACTTCTCAAGGTGGCTAGAGTCCTGGAGTACTATCCCATCCATGTTTCTGGCTTCATACCCGTCATACCCCCCATCTTCCATGGGATTCCATGGGATTCCATGGGATTCCATGGGATTCCGTGGGATTCGCCAGGCATCTTCACCAGAACTGCCTGGAGAACGACTCGCTGCTGCTGGAAGCCCATCCCTTGGCCAAGCAACTGGCAACGCAGCTGACGGCGGCGAAACGGCGCTGGGCTTCAGAGGACCTGGCGACGATGGCCGGCAGCCTGGGCTATCTGGGCATCATCGATGTCCGCTGCTCGGAGGAGAGGAGTGCTTGGGGGTTGAACGTTCAAAGCTCAGACAACTGTGGATGTACATATACATAATAAATGTATACATATGTATGTTATAGTCAATATTTGCACCATACCAATGACATGGTAATTGTATATCCACACAGATGGAACAGCTGGCAGGCCATTTGGGAACAGCTGGAGGCTGGTTCGGCCCAATTTTCGCAACAAAAAAATGGACACTCTTTCCAGCTGGTTGGTGTCAATATATGGTTCAAAGTTTCATGAAGATGATGGGAATCCGGATTTGAGAGCCTAGCAGTCGAGCAACCAGTGGGACAGGACATGTCCGCCAGACCCTGAGCCAGGCAGCTGAGGAGGAGGAGGTTGCACCTGCAATGCTGCAAGCAGGGTCTGGCTCCCAGTGGTGACTTCCATCGCAGCACGGGAATGTCGATGCAGAAACTCTCAGAAACTCGTAGGCCTGGATTTTGCCAGTGTCCAACCAAACCCTGTGTATAGGCTCGGGGAATGACCAGGGCTCTCTTCCATCCACGCAAAGCATTGGCACATACGCCATTATATACGCTAGACTCTTTCAATTTTCTAGTTGATTTCCAACAATAGATGGGTTTGTCCGACAAACAAATTGCAGCGATTTTGACTTGGACCATGATGACAACCTTCTGGTTTTTTCTTCTCGGGATTCCCGGATTTTCCAATCTTGTTCAGACAAACAGTACTAGCATCGTGTTGGTCGTGTATCCCTCTGGTATCCACTCAACATCTCATGTCTACAAACACCTCATTGGAAATTTCATGAAACATATCCCTATATATATATATCTTTATATATATATATATCCCTATAAATATCCCATTCAATGTATTTCAATATGACAACGGCCAGATGACTCCGACTTTTCGGAGCGGTAGCTTGGCCGCTCCTGCCGCTCCGGCCAGGTGGGCGGCCTGCGTGGCGAGCTCGGCGAGCTCGGCGAGCTCGCAGGGATTGGGTGCAGGCGATCGAGGGCTGTGATGGGACATTTAATGGTGATTAATAGGGATTTAATGGTGATTTAATGATGATTAATGGTAAACTAACAGTTTGCTATTGAACATGGCTATTTAGTTGGTTGATTTACCCACTAAAAATGGTGATTTCCATAGTTGTAGTAGATATATCTATTCTGGTTGGTGGTTTGGAACCATGGAATTTTGCATGACTTTCCATTCAGTTGGCAATAATCATCCGAATCCCAACTGACTTTCATATTTTTCGGAGGGGTGGCTCAACCACCAACCAGTATTGAACATGGCCATTCAGTTCGTTGATTTACCCATTAAAAGGGATGATTTTCCACAGCAAACTGTTGGTTGACCAGAGGGTCATCAGCAAATCTTGGATCAAGTTTTTTCCATCCTTTTCCATACCTGGGATGGAACAAAGCCCGACGTGTTTTTGGAGCTCAAGCGGTCAAAAAACGCTCACGTTTTCGTTTTAAGTTCGACTACTGTATGATAACCGTATATATTGTCTCTGCATCGTTATGGCGTTGCACGGCCTCCTCTTGACCATCTTCTTGGGATGTCACTTCGACAGCCATGCTCTGCGAATCGCGAAGATCGCGAAGACCGCGCAGCGGCAGCGCTGGCACCGGCACTGGCCACAGAGATGGGGTAGGTACCACTACCATCCGCGGCCGCAGAAGTCCCCCTATATCCAGATTCCGCCGGACGTGGATGTGCTCCCAAAAGACAACAGCAACCTCTTGGGTGCTCAATGCAACTGGGGCGGGATGAATTCCTATTTTCTGTATGCCCAGGAAGTGACGAATCAGCATAAGACCTTGAAGGCGATGAGCGATTGGGGCTTGAAAGTGCTGCGCATTTTCATCGACACCGTTCCTCGCAATCACAAAAACACCAAGAGTCAGTTTGTGGATTTCCTTGAGCCAGATCACATGGGTCCGCCCTATAAAACCCAAGTCTTGGACCTCATCAATGATCTGATGGTCAGGGCACACGACTATGGTGTGAAGCTGGCCATTGCCATGCATGACCGATATTCGCTGGGGTGTTATGCTTGCGATGGCTATCAAAAAGAGCTGGGATTGTTTTGTGCCCCAGCGCACAACAAGAAATGTGGACCCCTGTACCTTGCTAGCATCTTCAACCAAAACAACAAAACAACCTCAGCAAAAAATACCTCAGTTGTTTTGATTGGTATTGAGTTCCCAAACAAACTCAAAGAGAATGCCGTAATTTCTGGTGACAGAAGTGGTTCCTGGCACCAGCACCTGATCACACTCCTCAGAGCCCAGATCTCTGCTAGCCCGCATAAAGAGAAAGACATGAGGAACGATGCATCAGAATTCTATACGAATGCGACCGCGATCTCCTACTATGACCAGCGCTTGGAGTTTATCTTGAAATATCGGAATCTCTGCTGCATGAATGCATATGAATGCCCCCATAGATTGTCGCTGGTTTATCCATAGAGGGGCCATCTCCATGGTTCACAAACAAGATGTGCAGATGATAATAACTATACCAACGCAGCCCCTCTATTTTTTTTACAAGAGGGCACTGTTTCTTTGTTTCTTTGCTAAAAGGCGTTTCGCGCTGTTTTTGGTGGGGTTTTGCCCAGCCAAGGAATCTTCATTTCAACAAGACATGGGGTGAACTGAAAGAAGTGGTGGCCATGTTCGAGGTTCGGGACCCATCCAGCCAGAGTGTCCATGCAACATCTGGAGGATTTTAGCGTTAAAAGATGTTAAAAGTATAGCACCCTATAGAGATGTTATTCTTCGTGGTGGTGGAGCCACTTTGGTACAGAAAAAAAGGCCCGCAGCCGTTCCAGTGATTTGGTCGTCATTTGGACCATAGATGTCCCAAATTCCCATTGGTTGGTTGGTTAATAGAGGGGTTTGGAGAAACCCCTTTAACAACAGGTAAATGATGATAGATGGTATACCAAACCGGCCCCTCTATCTTTACCAACAGGACATTATTGATTTGGACATACTTGGACCATTTCCATCCATTTCCAGGTTCAAAACGAAGCACATGGCTTCGATCCTCGTCCATGGCCAAACGACTGGCACTGCGAGCGTGCAAAAGTCATGAAAGCACACATGGATCCCGTCCCTGGGTTCCGACGTGACATGGAATGGCGAGCTGAGCTTTTTTGGCTTAGTGAAACACGAGGTGAAAACTGAAAACGTTGATAAAAACGGATATTTTATGGATGTTTATGGCAGATATATCATGAACTATCATGATAAATCATGATATTTTCATATATCTATACTTAATTGGATTTATATACTAACAAAGGTACCTGGGGTGGAACCTGTTTTAATATTTTTCCGGTCATTGGTGAGGCTATTTATATTGGCACGGGCGGTGGTCGAACCTTCAGCGAAAGCACATTGATAGAACATTTCAATTGTTCTGAGATCGATGTGGTGACTTGGATGTGCTTAGCGTTTTTTTTTAAACAATTGCCATAGGTAAATCCACCATGACTGGGCAAGGTACTTACTTGGCGAATATTTGGGTCCAAATTTAAAGACCCCAGAGATTTCAGTCCATTGTTACTGTTAGTATTAACATGTATTAACTATCCCATGATTGGGGTACCTACTGACTTGACCTTTTGGCCCATTATATTCCATATATCCCATATATTCCATAATATTCCATATATTCCATAATGTTCCATATATTCCATATATTCCATATATTCCATATCCATTGAAGTCACTTTTTTGGGAAGCTGCGAAGCAAAAAAAAGGTGACGCTACATGATTATGATGCCTGCACGTGGCTGGAGATGGACCACAATTTGACGGATGCCAAAAAGCTCAGTATGACATATAACAAGAGTCTGTGGCAAAGTTAGTCATCTCCAGTTTGCACCTGATAAATCTACGTACAGAAGGTCATGTGTGTTTTTCCGTTTTTTTTTCCACTGTTTTTTTTTCCACTGCTTTGGTGTGATTTTCTTCCACCAGTCCCGAGGAAGATCCTCTATGAGGAGTTTGGCAACCAAAAACAGTCCTATCGACCAGACTACTATTACGCAATTCTCACCGCTGCGAATCGCAACGGCATTCCATTTATGCCCTGGGAATTTCTCATTCCGCCCAGCACAGGTGATCAAGGCGGCTTCGAGTTCAGGCGTCATATCCAGTGCTGGTCTTCGGTGTGCTGGTTGCCAACCGGACAGCTGCAACCCACCGATGGTCCAATTTGGAACTCTGCGGTGTCGACGCGTAGGATGGAAGGCTGGCAGAGTGTGACAGGCCTTTTGATCATTTTTGATCATCACTCCTTTTGACATAGACTTTCAAACTTTCAAGATGGGCACAGATGCCGTGCAATTCGATGTGCCTGGGGCATGGTCTTCATCTGATTCATTCAATGACCACTCTTGGATTTTGGATCGTGCCTGGGGTTCTCGGTTTGAAACTATCCTGCCGGCACTTGAATTTTGCAGGGCGAAAACAAGGGACGCAGGCTGAGAACTTCCGTTCAAGTCTGAAATCGCCAGCAAAAAAGGGGGTGTACCACCCAAAAAGGAGCAAATTTCGGGCTTCAACATCCGATCAAACGCATCTATGTCTCTAATAATTACCCAGTATTTTCCATGTATTTTCCATGGTGTTTTCCACGGTAATCCCCCCATTTCTGATGGTCGAAGCCATCAAAACAGAGGACACCAGTGCCTGCAGCGCCAACGACACGCCTTGGTCGCTGCCTTGGCAGCGACGAAACCGCTGGAGCGGCTGGCGCAGCAGCGGAGACAAGTGGCCTTGAGTCTGCAGGCAGTGCAGGCGCTTCAGCGGCTCGGTTTTGGCAAGCCAATGGATGATGGCGATTTTGAAGTACAACCCTCAAGAAGATTCAGAAATGGTGGGTCTGTTTTTCGATCCTTCAATTCCTTGGGCTAAACTCAATGACCCAGTTTTGGGAACCGTGCTTAGCCTCTGGTAATGTAACCATTTGCTATGTATCAACGGGCCACTTTCCATGGCTATGTTGGTTTGCAGGAGAGTAGTTGGTTTTCCTCGAGTACCATACAGAACCACTGGCAATTCTCAGGAAAGTCTGAGATGAACTGAGGCAAGCCAATGCTGCAGATGAAAATGAACCACTGGTGATGCCTGGCAGGGCTTTCTTCACACCACATAGGTGCGAAATGATCCGCAAAACGTGGCGGGAACTTTGGCAATGTATGTGTTTTCTGAGGGGTTTTATTGCAGGTAAACATTAGATACTCATGTGGTAAACCCAAAAATAAACCATCAGAGGTTTATGATTGGGACCACAATTTTGAGCTTTGCCGGGTGATAGTAGGAAATGCTAATTCTAGAAAGCGGGCTTTTCCGGCATTTTTTCCCTGAAACTTCCAGGCCAGTGTTTGCTAAGTTTGGGATTTACCGTATCCCCAACTTGCGGCAATTTTAATGGGGAAAATAAGGTGTTGAACTTTAATCCATAATTTTTCTTGGGGAGCTTCTTTCGCTTTTGTGAAAGTAGAGACTGTCGCAGCCTCAATTTAACCTACCTCCCAGGCATTCAGTTGCCACCAGGCAGAAAGATCAGCTTCGGATTGCTAGAGCGTTTACCGCCCGATTGCGGAGCCTAGGTGTGGCGCTGAGATTCCAGAAAGGGGTCGCTCACATTTTTGGATCACTTTTGATGATGGAATTGTGGGTAGGTCCGAATTATTGAGACATTCTTGGGATTTCAGCATGTTTTCAAGTATATGCAGTGCATTGCAGTTCTATGTTGAGGGGTTCTTAAAAGGCCAAAGTTTTGACCCCAACATATTTGGAGGTTTCCAAATGATTGGGGGTACTGTACCCCAATAGCTGGATGGTTTATTTATAGTGGAACACCCCGAAAAAGGAACGACAACTGGCATGTTTGAAGAATATTGATAAATATTGGAAACATATTGGAAAAAAAAAATGTGTCATGATTACCCCCGCATGCGTGCAACTTAGAATTCGAAATTTTGGCATATATGCCGTATGACCAAAAAAGGGTCATATGCGAAATGAACAAAAAATACAGTCGTTTGGGGGTCCAGGTAGTATTCAATACTATTCAATACGTTCCAATGATCCACTGAAAAAATATTCGCCACAAACTGCGGCAACATTCACCATCGAGTCATCTCAGATCTGCAGGTGCCTACTGTCGAGCTAAACCCAGTTGGGAGGCTGTTGCTTACGACCACCTGAAGGGAGCGCAGGTGGCTGGATGCTGGTTGGTTTCAGTGCGTTTAGTGGCTGGTAAAAGATGGAAATGTGAATGAAATCTAGTGGTATGATAGTTTTTGATAGTTTTTGCTGATGCTGATGCCAAGCATCCCATCTGACAACCAGCTGGCTAGAATATCAATGAATATCAACCCCAAATGAAATCTATGCACATTTTCAGTATTCCTTCATTCGGTCAATGGAATGATGATCCCACTTGACTTTAAGGGGAATCGATGCATCCAGCAATGGCGATATCTTGGCTTCTTCCCCCGCAATGGCAGTGGATAGTGAAGATATGTGAAGATTGTTGTTGGGGGCCAATACTGTTAGTTACATGCAACTATTAAAAAGTAGTGATGATCCTGCTTGTGACTTGCGATGTGGCTTGGGTTGGATGTTTTTTGAGATCCAGTTGACTTTCTTGGAGGTTTGTACCCCTGAGTGTAAACATTCCCGAGGAACACCTGGTATCGAAATGGATTCGTTCATTTTGGGGTCCCATATATGGGGCATCGGATGATTTTTGAGCATGTTTTTTTTCCCAAGAACGGGGCAATTTACATATATCATCATATATCCCAAAAAGTGCAATTTCAGTATATTTCAATGGGACACACGAAAATACATCAAGATCATCAAGTACATCTTTTCAAGATTTGGGGCTGCCCCATGAGAAATCTTCAATTGCCGCTGAGATCAGCCGCAGGTCGAGCCGCGCAAAGACGCCCGGGGTCGGCAATCGACCAAGGCTCAAAGGCGAGGGAGATGGCGTGGCATCAGAGAAATGACAGGGGCAACATGGGGCCTTATTTGGATGATTTCAACATGCTTTGGGAATGGTTTATTTTTATGGTTTAAGATGGTTTAAGTTTAACCGTTTCTTTGATCATGGACATATATGGACATTTTGGAAGCGTTGTTTTTTGACATGTGTCGACGATGAACATCTATGGAATGTGGTGGTTATGGGCAAACGGCAAACTCTCTCTTTTTTTGTTTCAAATGAAATGCAGAGGGAGAGGCCAGAGAGGCCATAAATTTCCAGCGCGTCGAATGCTGGAAACCCATGTTTTTCCAGCTGGGTTCAGGAAAACAGTTGAGCAGTTGCATTGTTGGCTTGGCATTTGCACAATGCTATGGAGGCATGCATCTGCAAGCATGGCTGCGAAGGATACCTTTGTTCAGCACTCAGAAGTATCCATACACCTGTCACTGGTTGTTGTTGTTTGCCAGTCCCCGTCGAGGTGGTTGTCTACACTCACAAGGGAAATGGAGAGCAAATAGGCGATTCAAAGGAAGAGAAGCCACAGAAGATTGTCGGACCCTTATGGGGATTCGTGGGATTTTGGAGGCAGCAATACATGAAGAAACATCAAACCGAACATGAACCATGATGATGCAAACAACTCTTTTGTCCTTGTCTGCAAACAGGAGTAGTCTATTTCCAAGCTCTGATTCAGTCCGTTTCGAAGACCGTCTGACCTGTTTTACCAACATGATCTTCCCATATTCCCAGAATAGTACCCTCTGTTAAACTAACGTAACTATGGAAAATCACAATTTTTAATGGGTAAATCCACTATTAATAGCCATTTTCAATAGCTATATATGTATGTTTACCAGAGGGTATACTGTAATATTCCATCATATTACCCCATATCTTCCCATCTCTTCCTGTAGTCTTTATATTCCCAAACTGGTTCCCGAGGTCCTTCGCGTCACCCTTTGGGTGAAACATCCTTTGCTGCTGGCTGAAGGTGATCGAGCTGACCTTGATGGAGCGAAAGTTCAAGGATGCTGTCTGAATGGATTTGAGGCCCAGCTGTGGAAAAAACATGTTATATATGCATACAGATTATATATGGCAATATATGGGTTATATGGGGGTTTCCATAGTCATAGGGGTACCCCAATAGCTGGATGGTTTGTAATCGAAAATCCCAACATAAAGTGGATGATTTGGGGGAGAGACTGGGGTGCGCTATGTCTACAAAGTTGGAACAGCAATACTCCGTGTTTGGAGTATCCGCCGGAGCAGAAAGGCGGCGAGTTGGGGAGCTGTTTGGCAGTCTGGAACCGTCCACCCTGAAAATGATTGGTTCCTCCATAATCTTCATTACCCTCTGGTAAACTAACATAGCCCATAGCTATTGAAAATGGCCATTTATAGTTGATTTACCCATTCAAAATTGTGATTTTCCATAGTTATGTAAACGTTTACCAGAGGGTACCCGTTCCAATTTTTTCCAATGTTGGATGATCCCCTAAGTTCCCATGCCTCCATAATCAGTCCATTGGAATTGGAAATCAGTGACTGGTATATAATATATATATATAATAATAATGATAAGAATAATAGTAATAATAATAATATATTATACATATTATGATCAATTATACATATTATCATACACATACATATTATCATATATATATATATACATATTAAAATAAATTATACATATCATACACATATCATAATGTATATATATATACATAGTAATATATTTATATATATATATACATAATAATATATATTTGTATATATATATATACATAGTAATATATTTGTATATATATACATAGTAATATATTTATATATATATATACATAGTAATATATTTGTGTGTATATATATACATAGTAATATATTTGTATATATATATACATAGTAATCTTTATATATATGTATACATATTATAATATATATATATACATAGTAATATATGTATATATATATACATATTACAATATATATATATATATATACATTTATTTATACATACTAGAATATATGTATGTATATACATATATTTCCGAGGATTCCTTTTACTGGGCAACTATTTTGAGTAGACCTTCCCGGACCTTCCCCCATTAGTTCCAGCACCAGATCTTCTTTGAGTATCCTTGGCGTTTAATGGTTCGATGGATCAGGCAATTGAGTGGTGGCTGACAAAGCTTCGGCCACCGGAACTTCAATCTGGTGAGGGGCTCGGGGGATGCAGTGCAGTACTTCCAAAGGTGGGATGTTAAAATCTTCTCAAAAAGGTCAACAGGTCCTGTAGTTTAGAAAAGATAGCAATTCAACAAAGCTCACGTTTTGCAGCATTTGACTCCCCAGTGCAAGTGTTGATTGACAGATTTCATGGTGGGGGCTCATGTGGGCAAAATGTTCCTGCTCAGGCAAAGACATTGAGCATATCCTCCTTTTGATGAGGACTGTTGTTATGAAATGACGTGTTTCTTCCAATAGCTCTCCTACCCAAAGGGTTGTTGGGAACCTCGCATTTGTCCTTCCAACAGCCAATGAAGGTCCCAAAATAGCACCACCCAATCAAACTAGCAACAAAATCCATGTCACCCCATTTTTGAGGACCGCTATGTTCACACATATAAACGCAAACATGTGTAACATCGATATACAGATCCATACACATTCAGAATATATCTAGAACCCACGCACACACACATATTCATAATATATACATTGATAATTGTCATATAATGTGTAAGATATCCACATATATGTATATATGTTATATTATGCATATATATATATATATAATGATATAACACACACACATATACATACATACATACAGACAGACAGACAGGACATGACATGACATGACATGACATGACATGACATTACATTACATTACATACAAATATATATATATATATACATAGAATAATATATATATATACATCACATGTATCTATGTCACATGTACCCAGCTGCCAGGAGCGATTCGACAACTCAGGAGGTGGCCAAGGCAGCGGAACGCTTCGCGGAAATGTCGCGGTCTCAGACGTCTCAGAAATGCTTCCGCGGAGGATGTCATAGCTTATACATTGTTATACATATGGAGTTATTTTGGAATATTTTCATATCCTATGGGTAAAAAAAATGACTCCTATGGATCATATCCAATGGACTATATGTTATAGATATATATACACCGACATACTAGTAGATAGTAATGATAACATATCTCGATATCTTAGCTATGATTATCTTTGCTCAATAAGATATATTTTACATACACATACATACGGTTTATCATCCTATAGATTATTCATTATTTAATAGATATTAATCATCTTCCCAATGATTATATACATACACATACGTATCAAGATGCATGCGGAAACCCAATTCATATGTGTGTGTTGTATTAAAGTGCCCTCACTGACCACTGATGATATAGGAGAGAGAGAGGGAGAGAGAGATAGAATGAGAATGATAATGAGAATGAGAGAGAGAGAGAGATTGGAAAGATCAATGGTTTGGTTCAAGAAAAGAGGCAAACTTTGCTTTCCAGTCTTTTCCCTTCAAGTACAGGATCTTCTGAAGCCCAGGCGAATGGGCATGTCCATCTCCGAAATGGAGGTCGATGGTCTTCCGTCATGGGACATCTCATTATCACCCCTCCGGTCATGGTCTTCCAGCTTGCCATGGTTTTTTCGCTGGTCCATTGACTTCGATGATGGTGTTCATCGTTTTTTAGCGCCGGCTATGAATAAAACACATCGTTTGGCTTGTCTAAGAATAGGGTACCCCAAAACCCCTTTATCATTCACATGGATATTAATGGATATTAATGGATATTAATGGATATTAATGGATATTAACCCCTTATCTATTTTTTCAGACACACCCCATAGCTGGGAATTTCCATTGGAACCCCATAGCGCTTGGACCAATTTTCCACAACCAATGGGGAAGACATGTTCCTTTTCAGAGGGCCGGCACCACATTTTTTTCCCCATGATATGACATCATTGATGGCTATCCAATTGTTCATTGTTCATTGTTCATATTACCCTCAGAGAATCTAACATATCAATGGAACATGGCCATGTTTGATAGGCAAAATATCATAACATATCATAAAATATCCACAAATCGGTCATTTCCCTTACCAGAGGGTAAACCATGGTAAACCATCACAAAACCAGCATTTCTGACCACAAACCCATCCACTGTGAGGCGCCCGTGCGGCCTCGAGCCCTGGAGCAAAAAATGGCCGCGGGGGCAGCTGGTTTTAGGGATCCTCTGCGGCCAAAAAGACCCCAAAAACGGCAGGCCAGTTGCAGCGGCGGCTGGAACATGTTCGGCAGATCTCTAGCCAGGAGCAGATGTTGGTGGATGGGAGATACACTTTGCAGTTGATGGGGTTCAAAATCTTTCAAGTTCAAGTTGGTGATTGCCAGGAGCCCCAAGTCTCGGACGAGGTGCCAGTTGGCGGCCAATGGGGACTGGGGACACCTGAAACACCGCAGATGGGAACCTCATTTTGCTCATCAAGATGGCCATCAATTGGGGTAAATCATGGTAAATCCCATGTAAATGGACCATTTTTAAACATCCATCATTCGTATCTTTGGTTAACGTTGGTTAACGTTGGTTGTACATGCCATCCCTCCCAGTTCTTCCTAGTACCACGACCACGGCGCGGCGTCAGTCCTGTGCTTCTACGCCGCTGCCTCCCTCAGACATTCCAAGCCGATGGTGCTCCGGTGGAGTTGATAGACCCACAGCTGGTTGACATAGCTATGGCAGCTACCTATTTATAGGGGATTTATAGGGGATATATATGGATACCATGAGGATTTATAGGAATTTATGGTGATTTATATGGGATATAAATGGGATTTACCCTCTGGTAAACATACAAAAAACTATGGCAAGATCCACCATTTTTAATGGGAACATCCACTATTTCGACTGGGCCATTTTCAATAGCAAACTGTTAAATTACCAGAGGGTATGGAAAATCCACCTATTTTCAATAGGCAGCTATCGGATGAGATCGGATTAAATCCTCATAGATCATCGAACTTTTTTTTTGGCAATCTTCCATAGCTATGTGAAATAACCGGAGGGTAGCTTCAAGATCCAGAATCAAGATGAATCAAGGAGAAGCAGGGTCCAAAAGGAGGATTTGACCATGACTTGCAATGATATTGGAGGATTTCGTGATATTTTCAGCCATACTTTGTTCAAGCTGGAGTTCGGATTGCAGTCCAGAACGGGGGATACGGGATACCATTCTCAACCAGTATGATGGATATGGGGATGGGGGTATTTTTCACGGCTCACTTGGGGAGTTCATGCTGGAATTCCCTAATTTTTTTTTGAATCTTGGTGAGGTGGACTGACATTTTCCAACGGGAAACATCCGTTCTCTGACTTCAACAGTTGGATTTCAGGGGTAATAGATTTTCGGATACTGTAAATCAATATATACCCACAATATATATATATATACTGTATATATAATTACATATATATGGGGTCTCATGCAATAGGCTGGTGGTTAGATATTAGCTACAAGGGATGATTTTATCCGGCCCACAAAATCAGAGATTGCATCATTTTTTTTGGAGTGAATATAATTATATGTATACACACATAACATACACACACATACTATATATATATATATATACACATACACTATATATATATATACATACATACACTATGAATATATATATATATATGTATATACACGCATATATATATACACACATAATTAGCACATAATTAGATATGCTACACCAACTTTGACCTCCCATTTTGCCGAGGCATTCAGCCCGGCTGGTGGAATCACAGAAATTCTGAGAGCGACTTTCAAGAGTTTCGGGAGTTCGGAGCGGCAGGGTGCCAGCACCAAGTGTCAAACCTGTTTTTATTGGGAAAAAGAAAGGGTTCACTATATCTATATCTATATCTACATATATATATATATATATCTTTGGCAACTTTTTTCTACAGAAACACAGTCTTCAGTGAGTTGTATCGATATGATTTTGATTCGTGAGAGATTGTTTTGGTTGTTCTCCGTGAAAAGTAACTGGGCGCTGGACGCCCATTTCATGGGACTCGCAGGAACCTGGCAAATGTCAGCCATCAACCGGACGGGCTCCCTTGTACCATCAGCGGTAGAAAATGGTTGCTCCAGGCGTTTTTGGCAAAATAGCCAAGACTGGATGATTTGAATCACGACCAAATTTGGGATGTTAGTATATATAGTATATATACAAAATGTGGATTTAACCGATTTAACCAGCAAAAAATGTGAATATGGCAATGACTGCCTAGTTGCAACCAAACGGGCTTCGGAAGGCTTCGGACAATCCCAATGAACTGTTTATTGATTTCTTGATTTATTCAATTTGTTGATGTAGTTATTTAAAGTTATTTACTGATGAATAATCTTATATTTATACTAATATTGTTTGAAATTGGTATACCCAAGTTCAGACGCACATATCTCTGAGGGTGACACTGCAGAATCTGCAGAAGCTTCTGGCATCATCAGGGGTCATTGTGCAAGATTCTTCTTTGGTTTGACGACGTCGATTTGCTGGCTTTGCCACCGCAGCTCAAAGGAAGCAAATCAAATATGCTCAACTTGTCTCATGAGACGACTATGAGGACGAGGCCCCAACTGGTCAACCAGCCGGTCATGTAGAACACGATGGTGTCAACCCACTCCCAACCTCGATTCATAGATGACAGCACAGCCAAATCAGCAGAAGGACAGCACAGTGCCGCAATGGCCTGGGGAACCCCAAATCAGAGGGGATGCTCCAGAGCCAAGATCCTCTTGGATAAACATCTAGGGCGCTACGGAATATGTTTTGAAGACCTGAAAGAGATGGCATGCTCCATAACCATCCCTCCATATCCCTCCCAGCCAGCAGAACCACAACGGAACGCAGCCTGGAGGGAGTTGTGGAGCTGCCCCATTCCGAATGGCGGTTCTTGACCATGATCCTGCGATACAGGCGGAGGGAGTGAAGGGAATTGGAACCTCTGGTAAACTAACATAGCTATGGAAATTGGCCCATTTACAGTTGATCTACCCTGTCTAAATGGTAATTTTCCATAGCAAACTGTTAGTTTACCAGAGGGTAATCAGCACTCGGATCCAGGACAGCCCTCACTTCGGGCTGACTTAAAAGCCACGGTGAAAATCCCCACCAATTGACATAGTTTTGTCCGGCTAAAGATGCACTAATTATCCACTGAAAAAACATTTGGGTTTGTTTGAAAATAGGCTATATACTTTAGCCCATTTCATCCTACTGGTTAATGGTTGAGCAAATGATTTTCCCCACTACTGAATTGCCAGCAATTTTCGAACAAACCCAACATGCCTCGAAATTACTGACTCAACGCCTCAACGCCTCAACGCTATTTATACATAATTCCCCACATTTCTCCACACATGTACATATTTCCCCTATAAATATATATTATATACATATACACAGTGTATACAGACATATATACTCTTCGTTCGCTACAAAGAGGATGAACTCACACACGTGGTGCAGAGAAATCACAGGACTTTTTTTCCTTCAGAAAAATCTTGGTGCCAGGAGAAGGCGAAACAAAAGCAAGAGCAAGTGTCGCCTGGAGAATCTGTAGCGATGGGATTAAATGGCTGATGGTGATGCCTATATATCCTATATGATATGCTTAGGTAATCTTAGGTATATGGTTGTATACATGAACATATGTGTGTATATTCATGTATACATGCTTAGACCATGTTACACGCTGTATTTTTGTAATCTATTTGTTTCATAGACGTAAGATCGCAACCATTTCGCGCGGCTTGGGGTTTCTATTTGATGCTTGGTAGTGAATCGAGTCCTGGGATGATTCGAGGGGTCACGACATGAGGTCACTACAATTTACCCGATATATGTATAGAAGTATATGATAGTATATATGATTGTACACACACATGTGTATATATATATATGTGTGATAGACCTTTAGGTACTATTTTGTTCCGTTTTTACTTCCTCATATCCTCCTTCATATTTCACTCTGGAGGCCTTTTTATTTCAAAACAATTAAAAACACAGAGGCTCCAGAATCCCAGATCTGAGACTTTGTAGCTTTGGAATTAAACACATTAAAAACATTAAAAACAAAAGCCTCTTGGGGGACTAATGTTTTTAATGTTTTTAATTGATTAAAAAACATTAAACACATTAATCCCCCGAAAGGCTTGTGTTTTTAATGTTTTTAATGTTTTTAATTGATTTAAAAACATTAGAAACATTAAAAACATTAAAAACATTAAGAACATTAAAAACACAGAGGCTCCAGAATCCCAGACTTGAGACCTGTGAGTTTTGAATTAAAAACATTAAAAACATTAATCCCCCAAGAGGCTTTTGTTTTTAATATTTTTAATTGATTTAAAAACATTAAAAACATTAATCCTCCGAAAGGCTTGTGTTTTTAATGTTTTTAATGTTTTTAATTGATTTAAAAACATTAAAAACATTAAAAACACAGAGGCTCCAGAATCCCAGATCTGAGACTTTGTAGCTTTGGAATTAAAAACATTAAAAACATTAAAAACAAAAGCCTCTTGGGGGATTAATGTTTTTAATGTTTTTAATTCAAAACTCACAGGTCTCAAGTCTGGGATTCTGGAGCCTCTGTGTTTTTAATGTTTTTAATGTTTTTAATGTTTTTAATGTTTTTAAATCAATTAAAAACATTAAAAACATTAAAAACACAAGCCTTTCGGGGGATTAATGTTTTTAATGTTTTTAAATCAAATTAAAAACATTAAAAACATTAAAAACACAAGCCTTTCGGGGGATTAATGTTTTTAATGTTTTTAAATCAATTAAAAACATTAAAAACATTAAAAACATTAAAGACCTTAAAAACATTAAAAACACAGAGGCTCCAGAATCCCAGATCTGAGACTTTGTAGCTTTGGAATTAAAAACATTAAAAACAAAAGCCTCTTGGGGCATTAATGTTTTTAATGTTTTTAATTCAAAACTCACAGGTCTCAAGTCTGGGATTCTGGAGCCTCTGTGTTTTTAATGTTTTTAATGTTGTTAAATCAATTAAAAACATTAAAAACATTAAAAACACAAGCCTTTCGGGGGATTAATGTTTTTAATGTTTTTAAATCAATTAAAAACATTAAAAACATTAAAACATTAAAAACACAGAGGCTCCAGAATCCCAGATCTGAGACTTTGTAGCTTTGGAATTAAAAACTTTAAAAACATTAAAAACAAAAGCCTCTTGGGGGATTAATGTTTTTAATGTTTTTAATTCAAAACTCACAGGTCTCAAGTCTGGGATTCTGGAGCCTCTGTGTTTTTAATGTTTTTAATGTTTTTAAATCAATTAAAAACATTAAAAACATTAAAAACACAAGCCTTTCGGGGGATTAATGTTTTTAATGTTTTTAAATCAATTAAAAACATTAAAAACATTAAAAACAAAAGCCTCTTGGGGGATTAATGTTTTTAATGTTTTTAATTCAAAACTCACAGGTCTCAAGTCTGGGATTCTGGAGCCTCTGTGTTTTTAATGTTTTTAATGTTTTTAATGTTTTTAAATCAATTAAAAACATTAAAACATTAAAAACACAAGCCTTTCGGGGGATTAATGTTTTTAATTTTTTAAATCAATTAAAAACATTAACACATTAAACAAAGCCCTCTGGGGGTTAATTTTTTAATGTTTTTTAATCAAACCACAGGTCTCAATCTGAATTCTGGAGCCTCTGGTTTTTATGTTTTTAATGTTTTTAAATCAATTAAAAACATTAAAAACATTAAAAACACAAGCCTTTCGGGGGATTAATGTTTTTAATGTTTTTTAATCAATTAAACACATTAAACACATTAAAAACATTAAAAACATTAAAAACACAGAGGCTCCAGAATCCCAGATCTGAGACTTTGTAGCTTTGGAATTAAAAACATTAAAAACATTAAAAACAAAAGCCTCTTGGGGGATTAATGTTTTTAATGTTTTTAATTCAAACTCTCACAGTTCTCAAGTCTGGGATTCGGGGAGCCTCTGTGTTTTTAAATGTTTTTTTTTAATGTTTTTAAATCAATTAAAAACATTAAAAACATTAAAAACACAAGCCTTTCGGGGGATTAATGTTTTTAATGTTTTTAAATGAATTAAAAACATTAAAAACATTAAAAACACAAGCCTTTCGGGGGATTAATGTTTTTAATGTTTTTAAATCAATTAAAAACATTAAAAACATTAAAAACATTAAAAACATTAAAAACATTAAAAACACAGAGGCTCCAGAATCCCAGATCTGAGACTTTGTAGCTTTGGAATTAAAAACATTAAAAACATTAAAAACAAAAGCCTCTTTGGGGATTAATGTTTTTAATGTTTTTAATTCAAAACTCACAGGTCTCAAGTCTGGGATTCTGGAGCCTCTGTGTTTTTAATGTTTTTAATGTTTTTAATGTTTTTAAATCAATTAAAAACATTAAAAACATTAAAAACACAAGCCTTTCGGGGGATTAATGTTTTTTTTTTAAATCAATTAAAAACATTAAAAACATTAAAAACACAAGCCTTTCGGGGGATTAATGTTTTTAATGTTTTTAAATCAATTAAAAACATTAAAAACCTTAAAAAACATTAAAAACACAGAGGCTCCAGAATCCCAGATCTGAGACT
This sequence comes from Cladocopium goreaui, assembly GCA_947184155.2. Taxonomy (NCBI): domain Eukaryota; class Dinophyceae; order Suessiales; family Symbiodiniaceae; genus Cladocopium; species Cladocopium goreaui. Next base: position 57,562 of record CAMXCT020001243.1, on the reverse strand, counting down.
TTGTAGCTTTGGAATTAAAAACATTAAAAACATTAAAAACAAAAGCCTCTTGGGGGATTAATGTTTTTAATGTTTTTAATTCAAAACTCACAGGTCTCAAGTCTGGGATTCTGGAGCCTCTGTGTTTTTAATGTTTTTAATGTTTTTAAATCAATTAAAAACATTAAAAACATTAAAAACATTAAAAACACAAGCCTTTCGGGGGATTAATGTTTTTAATGTTTTTAAATCAATTAAAAACATTAAAAACAAAAGCCTCTTGGGGGATTAATGTTTTTAATGTTTTTAATTCAAAACTCACAGGTCTCAAGTCTGGGATTCTGGAGCCTGTGTTTTTAATGTTTTTAATGTTTTTAATGTTTTTAAATCAATTAAACACATTAAACACATTAAAAACACAAGCCTTTCGGGGGATTAATGTTTTTAATGTTTTTAAATCAATTAAAAACATTAAAAACATTAAAAACAAAAGCCTCTTGGGGGATTAGTGTTTTTAATGTTTTTAATTCAAAACTCACAGGTCTCAAGTCTCGGATTCTGGAGCCTCTGTGTTTTTAATGTTTTTAATGTTTTTAAATCAATTAAAAACATTAAAAACATTAAAAACACAAGCCTTTCGGGGGATTAATGTTTTTAATGTTTTTAAATCAATTAAAAACATTAAAAACATTAAAAACACAAGCCTTTCGGGGGATTAATGTTTTTAATGTTTTTAAATCAATTAAAAACATTAAAAACATTAAAAACATTAAAAACACAGAGGCTCCAGAATCCCAGATCTGAGACTTTGTAGCTTTGGAATTAAAAACATTAAAAACATTAAAAACAAAAGCCTCTTGGGGGATTAATGTTTTTAATGTTTTTAATTCAAAACTCACAGGTCTCAAGTCTGGGATTCTGGAGCCTCTGTGTTTTTAATGTTTTTAATGTTTTTAAATCAATTAAAAACATTAAAAACATTAAAAACACAAGCCTTTCGGGGGATTAATGTTTTTAATGTTTTTAAATCAATTAAAAACATTAAAAACATTAAAAACAAAAGCCTCTTGGGGGATTAATGTTTTTAATGTTTTTAATTCAAAACTCACAGGTCTCAAGTCTGGGATTCTGGAGCCTCTGTGTTTTTAATGTTTTTAATGTTTTTAATGTTTTTAAATCAATTAAAAACATTAAAAACATTAAAAACACAAGCCTTTCGGGGGATTAATGTTTTTATTTTTTTTAAATCAATTAAAAACATTAAAAACATTAAAAACACAAGCCTTTCGGAGGATTAATGTTTTTAATGTTTTAAATCAATTAAAAACATTAAAAACATTAAAAACATTAAAAACACAGAGGCTCCAGAATCCCAGATCTGAGACTTTGTAGCTTTGGAATTAAAAACATTAAAAACATTAAAAACATTAAAAACAAAAGCCTCTTGGGGGATTAATGTTTTTAATGTTTTTAATTCAAAACTCACAGGTCTCAAGTCTGGGATTCTGGAGCCTCTGTGTTTTTAATGTTTTTAATGTTTTTAAATCAATTAAAAACATTAAAAACATTAAAAACACAAGCATAATTTAGTTCGGAGTAGGCTTTGAATCGGATTCTGTTTTTAAATACATTTTTTCTTTATTATAGTATTGGGATGTATTGGGTTTATGCTTCGAAAATAATTTTTCTCCAAATCTCGAGGCCTTTTTGTTTTCAATGTGTTCAATGTGTTGTTCATTTTTTTTTTTCATTTCTTGCATGTTTTATGTACTTTTCTTTATTTCCCTCCAATTTCCTTCAATTTCCCATTCATTTCCGTTCCATTTCCCTGTACTTTCCCTTTCATTTACTTTTTAGTTTCCGTTAATTTCCTTTCATTCTGTCTGTAAAGTGCGTTTCCAGAAAAGCACAGGTGCCGAGGAAAAGGAATTATAGAAATATTGATCCGAACCCGGGTTATCGAAGCGAAACAATTCAAAAAGTATTCGAAAAACAAACGCAAATCATTTTTAACTGTGCTTTGGTGTGCTTTTTGGTTCATAGACACACATATCCGGAATGTTCGAACTGTTATAAATTCAAATTCCAACTGCATGTTTTTGTCATACGGCTTCTCGTATTGTCTCTGCACTCGTCATCTTATTTTTGGAATATTCTAGCTGCTAGACTGTTACGATAAAATATATTTAGTGGCACCAACCCACCTTCAAAGAGAGAGATATCAGCGGCATAAGGAAGGATGACAAGAACTACAAAAGCGAAGACAGAAAAAATGCCTCAGATATGTTTGGAAAGGCATGAATGATGTCTAAACTATTTCCTAAGTCTATCAAAAATATTGCAAAATGCAAAGGTTCACAATATACGGAGGAAGACATTTCGAAGCAAACAGCTCATTTGCTTTGAAATTATTCTTCTTCCGTTATGTAAATGTATTATATGCCACATGTTCATTAGCAAACAGTTTTGCATTTGCAATTTAGATTGGAGTGCCCCAAAGCCATGTGTTCGGAGTCCTTTTGCAAAGTTTAGGTGCATCCATTTGGGGGTTCCGTTTTGGATTAATTTCATGAACTGTTGTGGCATCCAGTTTGCAAAATAGTGAAAGACATCCAAAAGAGTGAACACAATGCCAAAAAGATGTTGCGTCATGATCCTTATGGGACAACCCTTCCACCCGAGCAACAACAGACAAGAACATGAAGGAGGAATAGTAAGACCATAGCTGAGGAAACCTTGCCGGACCTCCCTGAAGAGCCAGCCCTTCCACCCAAATGAAATCAATAGGAGATAGTGAAGACAACTGAAGAAGTGAAAACAATGTCAAAGAGTTCTTTCTTCATGCTGCTTATGGAACAACCCGTCCACCCCAGCAACAAACGACAAACACATGTAAAGGAAGGCCAAAAGTTAGACCATAGCCGAGGGAATCTTGCCCAACCTCCCCTGCTCAAAGTAATGTCATAGTTTGAGTTGAGAGAGTTTTGCCGAACCTCCCCTCAAGAGCCAAGCCTTCCACCCCTATGAAATCAATAGGAGAGAGAGAGAGAGAGAGAGAAAGGCCCAAAAAAGTGAAACCATGTCAAAAAGCTCTTGCTTCATGCTCCCTATGGGACAATCCTTCCAACCCAGCGACAACAGACAAACACAAGTATAGGAAAAATGCTAAACATGCTTCAAGGGAAGGCCATAGCTGAGAAAAACCTTGTCCAACCTCCCCCTGAGAGCCCATGGTTTCCCCATCAACAACAAGTAGATAAATAGATACAACACCACTGGTCAAGAGACAACCCTTTCATCCCTGTAACAATAGAGGAAGAGGAAGGTTACATAGAAAATAATGAAATAAGATGGAAAACACAACGTACAAAGGGGAAAACCATGATTTTCTGAAGATACTTGGCGCCTAGATTGGCTGAAGAGCACGCGCTTCCACCCCATCAACAAATAGATAAACAGATGCCAAGCAGGAGAAGGAGAAGTGAGAGAAGTGAAGGAAGCGGGGGGGCACTAAAGCCCAACCTTCTGAAAAGAGCCTGAGCCAGCCCTCCCACCCGTGCATGATAAGATCTGATGACAGAGAGCCAGAAACGGTTAAGCTTTTGCCTCACTCCTCCTGAAGGGACAGCCCTTCCACCGGCAACAGCAAACAAGCACACAAGACGACAACCATTCCACCCCATCAACAACAGACAACTACAAACCCCTTCACACAAATTACAATAAGCGGAGATATTGAAGACAACCGAAGAAGTGAAAACAATGTCAAAGAGCTCTTGCTTCATGCTCTTAAATGGACAACCCTTCCACCCCAGCAACAGCAGACAAACACATGTAGAGGAAGGCCAAAAGCGAGACCATAGCCGAGGGAACCTTACCCGACCTCCCCTGCTCAAAGTAATGCCATAGTTTAAGTTGAGAGAGCTTTGCCGGACCTCCCCTCAAGAGCCAACCAACACTCTCACCCAAATGAAATAAATAGGAGATAGTGAAAGACACGCACAGAAGTGAAACCAATGCCAAAGAGCTCTTGCTTCATGCTCTTAATGGGACAACCCTTCCACCCCAGCAACAAACGACAAACACATGTAAAGGAAGGCCAAAAGTAAGACCATAGCCGAGGGAATCTTGCCCAACCTCCCCTGCTCAAAGTAATGTCAAAGTTTAACTTGAGAGAGCTTTGCCGGACCTCCCTTCAAGAGCCAAGCCTTCCACCCAAATGCAATCAATAGGAGAAAGAGACAGAGAAAGAGAAAGACAACAAAGAAGTGAACACAATGTCAATGAGCTCTTGCTTCATGCTCCCTTTGGAACAACCTTTCCAAAAAGATAGACAGATACAACACCACTGGTCAAGAGACAACCCTGTCATCCCTGTAAGAATAGGGGCACTAAAGCCCAACCTTCTGAAAAGAGCCTGAGCCAGCCCTCCCACCCGTGCATGATAAGATCTGATGACAGAGAGCCAGAAACGGTTAAGCTTTTGCCTCACTCCTCCTGAAGGGACAGCCCTTCCACCGGCAACAGCAAACAAGCACACAAGACGACGACCATTCCACCCCATCAACAACAGACAACTACAAACCCCTTCACACAAATTACAATCAGCGGAGATAGTGAAGACAACCGAAGAAGCGAAGACAATGTCAAAGAGCTCTTGCTTCATGCTCTGAAATGGACAATCCTTCCACCCCAGCAACAGCAGACAAACACATGTAGAGGAAGGCCAAAAGCGAGACCATAGCCGAGGGAACCTTACCCAACCTCCCCTGCTCAAAGTAATGCCATAGTTTTAGTTGAGAGAGCTTTGCCGGACCTCCCCTCAAGAGCCAACCAACACTCTCACCCAAATGAAATAAATAGGAGATAGTGAAAGACACGCACAGAAGTGAAACCAATGCCAAAGAGCTCTTGCTTCATGCTCTTAATGGGACAACCCTTCCACCCCAGCAACAAACGACAAACACATGTAAAGGAAGGCCAAAAGTAAGACCATAGCCGAGGGAATCTTGCCCAACCTCCCCTGCTCAAAGTAATGTCAAAGTTTAACTTGAGAGAGCTTTGCCGGACCTCCCTTCAAGAGCCAAGCCTTCCACCCAAATGCAAACAATAGGAGAAAGAGACAGAGAAAGAGAAAGACAACAAAGAAGTGAACACAATGTCAATGAGCTCTTGCTTCATGCTCCCTTTGGAACAACCTTTCCAAGTAGATAGACAGATACAACACCACTGGTCAAGAGACAACCCTGTCATCCCTGTAAGAATAGAGGAAGAGGAAGGCTACATAGAAAACACTGAAACAAGATGGAGGACACAACGTGCAAAGGGGAAAAGCATGATTTTCTGAAGATACTTGGCCCATCTTGGCCCTAGATTGGCTGAAGAGCACACGCTTCCACCCCATCAACAAATAGGTAAACAGATGCCAAGCAGGAGAAGTGAGAGAAGTGAAGGAAGCGGGGGGGCACTAAAGCCCAAACTTCTGAAAAGAGCCTGAGCCAGCCCTCCCACCCGTGCATGATAAGAAGATCTGATGACAGAGAGCCAGAAACGGTTAAGCTTTTGCCTCGCCCCTCCTGAAGGGACAGCCCTCCCACCGGCAACAGCAAACAAGCACACAAGACGACAACCATTCCACCCCATCAACAACAGACAACTACAAACCCGTTCGCACAAATTACAACAAGAGGAGATAGTGAAGACAACCGAAGAAGTGAAAACAATGTCAAAGAGCTCTTGCTTCATGCTCTTAATGGAGCAACCCTTCCACCCCAGCAACAGCAGACAAACACATGTAGAGGAAGGCCAAAAGTAAGACCATAGCCGAGAGAACCTTTGCCGAACCTCCCCTCAAGAGCCAACCCTTTCACCCAAATGAAATCAATAGGGGAGAGAGAGAGAGAGACAAAAAGAGAAAGACAACCAATGAAGTGAAAACAATGTCAATGAGCTCTTGCTTCATGCTCCCTATTGGACAACCCTTCCAACCCAGCGACTACAGACAAACACAAGTACAGGAAAACTAAAATGAAAAACGTGCCTCAAGGATCTTAAAGGGAGGGCCATAGCTGAGAGAACCTTACCCAACCTCCCCTTAAGAGCCAACTGTTTCCCATCAACAACAATTAGATAAATAGATATAGATACAACACCAGTGGTCAAGAGACAACCCTTTCATCCCTGTAAGAATAGAGGAAGAGGAAGGTTACATAGGAAAATAATGAAATAAGATGGAAAACACAGCGTACAAAGGGGAAAACATGATTTTCTGAAGATACTTGGCGCCTAGATTGGCAGAAGAGCACGCGCTTCCGCCCCATGAACAAATAGATAAAGATACGCCAAGAAGGAGAAGTGAGAGAAGTGAAGGGAGGGGGGGCACTGGAGCCCAACCTTCTGAAAAGAGCCTGAGCCAGACCTTGCACCCGGGCAACAGCAAACAAGTACACAAGACGACAACCCTTCCACCCCAGCAGCAACAGACAACTACAAACCCCTTCACACAAATTACAATAAGAGGAGATAATGAAAGGCATCCAAAGAAGTGAAATCAATGTCAAAGAGCTCTTGCTTCATGCTCTGAATGGGACAACCTTTCCACCCCAGCAGCAAACGACAAACACATGTAAAGGAAGGCCAGAAGTAAGACCATAACTGAGGGAACCTTGCCCAACCTCCCCTGCTCAAAGTGATGTCATAGTTTAAGTTGAGAGAGCTTTGCCAGACCTCCCCTCAAGAGCCAACCCTTTCACCCAAATGAAATCAATAGGAGAGAGAGAGAGAGAGAGACAAAAGAGAAAGACAACCAATGAAGTGAAAACAATGTCAATGAGCTCTTGCTTCATGCTCCCTATTGGACAACCCTTCCAACCCAGCGACTACAGACAAACACAAGTACAGGAAAATTAAAATGCAAAACGTGCTTAAAGGATCTTAAAGGGAGGGCCATAGCTGAGAGGACCTTACCCAACCTCCCCTTCAGAGCCCACTGTTTCCCATCAACAACAATTAGATAAATAGATACAACACCAGTGGTCAAGAGACAACCCTTTCATCCCTGTAAGAATAGAGGAAGAGGAAGGCTACATAGGAAATAATGACATGAGATGGAAAACACAGCGTACAAAGGGGAAAACATGATTTTCTGAAGATACTTGGCGCCTAGATTGGCAGAAGAGCACGCGCTTCCGCCCCATGAACAAATAGATAAAGATACGCCAAGAAGGAGAAGTGAGAGAAGTGAAGGGAGGGGGGGCACTGGAGCCCAACCTTCTGAAAAGAGCCTGAGCCAGACCTTGCACCCGGGCAACAGCAAACAAGTACACAAGACGATAACCCTTCCACCCCAGCAGCAACAGACAACTACAAACCCGTTCGCCCAAATTACAACAAGAGGAGATAGTGAAGACAACCGAAGAAGTGAAATCAATGTCAAAGAGCTCTTGCTTCATGCTCTTAATGGGACAATCTTTCCACCCCAGCAGCAAACGACAAACACATGTAAAGGAAGGCCAAAAAGTAAGACCATAGCCGAGGGAACCTTGCCCAAGATCATAGTTGAGAGCGCGTGTGGACATATGAACGTAGGAACGAAATAAACCCAAAAGGTCCTCTCCACATATATATATAAATAAATATCAATAGCCTTCCACTACCCAACCTCTTGACAACATGCGTTGATCCCTTGTCCTTTGACCTGGTAAAATTGTGATGCGAAATGCTGAGGCAGCATTTTATCCGAAGTGTTGAGCGCGCCTGCGAGCAAAATAACAAAGAGGCCGGGGAGTGGCAACCTACTTCTCAGGGTTGTGAAGGTTCATACCAAGCAGAACTTCCATTGGATAGCAAATGATCCTATTGGGTGTTACCACAACCTTAGTGTGAATATTCTGAATATCTATCTATCTAATCTAAATCTAAATCTAAATCTAGATCTAAATCTAATCTAATCTAATCTAATCTAATCTAATCTAATCTAATCTAATCTATCTATCTATCTATCTATCTAATCTATCTATCTAATCTATCTATCTAATCTATCTATTCTATCTATTCTATCTATCTATCTATCTATCTATCTTTCTATCTTATCTATCTATCTATCTATCTGGGTAAATTATAGTGACCTCACTGTAACCTCGCTGGAATCATGCTTAGGATTCGGGGAATCATCCCCAAATGGCCCAACATTTCAGGTTAGTGACATATTTAAATTTAACGAGATATATGTATACATGTAGAAGTATTTGTATGTGTAAATATATCAATATCCTTCCACTAGAATAGTCTTAGAATAGTAATGAACTGTATTTCTATCTTTTTTTGGGGCTTACTATGTCTAATATTTTTTGATTCCACACTGTCTGATATTGGAGGAAGAGCTGCATGTGGCGGTAGGGACATGTCTAATATATATATACATACAATGTATAGTAATACATAGATATCTGTAGATCTACGCCACATCCCATTGCTTCGAGCGCTGAATCTCGTCCATCTCGGACTGTCGAGGATCGTGACTGGCTCCTGGAAGTGATCCAGCCCAACAACCCCTGGCGACGCGGCGGCGCTGAGTTCATAGGGTTTTTTCCAACGGGACTTTTTTTGGGGCTTTTAATGGGAGTTCCTAGGCTTTCAATAGGAGTTCATAGGGTGTTAACGGGATTTGATAGGGGGTTAATGGTATTCTATAGGATTTTCATGGGGATCCAATAGGTATTTAAATGGGATCCAATAGGTATTTGAATAGGATTCAATAGGGCTTTAATGACCTTCAATGGATTTTTAAATGGGATACATATCCAACGATTTGATGCCGGTGGCAATGTCCCCGCTAGACTAATGATATTACTAATATATTGGATCATCAATTTCCTTATGTTACTAATGACTTAATGATATTAGGAATTGACTTATGACAATATATGATATACATTGATATACTTAGTCCTATTTTCATGATCATTTTGACAATATATGATATACTTCTATGTTCATCTTTTCTTTGTTGGATGAATTTAAATATGAACAAATTCTTGGGTCATATTTTTATGGAAAAGTGATGGTAAGATCAATCAAAACCTGTTGGGACACCTATTTTTGGACCTCAACTCGATGGAGTTTTTCTGGGAGAATCATCCCTGGCTTCCGCACTCGCCTTATCTCGCCTTGCAGCTGCGAACATGGCGCCATGGAGAAAAGGTCATTAGAACAGCCATGAATCAATAACAAGCAACATCATCCTTGAAGGTATGGCAAAATCAAAGCCATGGATGCGAGATTATATGATGAAAACGATATAACGCGATATACCATGATAAAAGTATATACATGTATATAAATGTATATAGATGTATATAAATGTGTGTGAATGTATATATATATACACATGTATATAAATGTTATATACGGTGAATGGTGAAGACGGAGACATGACATAGCACAAACTTTCCGCAGACGCTAATGATTTCATGGCTTTGCCACGGACACTTGCTTCAGCCGTGACGGCGAAGATGCCGCCGCTGTGGTCGAATCTTTGGTTAGACCTTCGGGCGTTGGGCGTGTTTCGCCTTGCTTTAGGTGCTGCATCCCTTGTAGAAGTCATGGAACTGATCACTTTCCAAGGAGCCTTTCTGGATGAGAATGGAGTGTGTCCACCGGCCAGAATGTCCAGTGGGACGATGTTTGACCTGTACTTGGCATGCAAATCACCTGAAAGTGTTTTTGTGCTTCTACTGATGCACCTGCTAGCCGTGCTGTGCTTCATGTTTGGATTTTGGACCCGACTCAGCGGCTTCGTTTGCTGGGTCTTTGCCATGTCCCAGCATCATCGCTTAAGTAACTGCGTGGAATATGGGGGTGATCGGTTGAGAAGTCATCTATTCTTTTGGTCCTTGTTTCAACCCCTTGGACTTGTGTGGTCCATAGATGCCTACTTGCAGTCTGGGAAAGCTTCACAAGTCGATGTTCCAGCTACGGAATGGATACCATTGTGTTTCTGTCCAAGGGCAATAGAGGAATTGCCACACCCGAAAAAGGAGAAGCCGGTGAGGAATACTGCTGCACCACTCAGTGCCTTCCTAATCTTGCTTCAGCTGGCCTCCATGTACGAATACACAGCTTCAACGAAATTGGGTGAAAGCTGGCAAAGTGGAGACGCAGTTCTGCAAACTTTGCACCTCACACAGTACGCTCGTCAACCAGTGGCTAGCATCCTGGCTTTGTTCCCATCCATTTGTCGTCTCTTTACACATGCAACTCTCTACATTGAAAAATATGGCTGGCTCTTGGCTTTTTTGCCCTTCCAGCTTTCAAGGCTCCTGGCCTTCAGCATGTTCTTCGGCCTCCACTTTGGCCTAAACTTGAGTCTTCGCGTTGGGGGTTTCCAGCTCTTTGTTCTCAGTGCTTGGTGCGTGGCTTTGCCTCGCTGCATGCTGGACTTGTTGGAAGCACAACTGCAACGTTTCTGGCCGCGCTTTGCCCAACTCTTGGTTATTTCGCAGACTCCAGTGGGACCATCAGCTGCAAAGAGAGCAATGAGGCTGGGATGTGTCACCGCATTCAACCTCCTGGGATTTTCCCTCATATTTCTGGCCATCGCTGAGGGTTGTCTTCATCGCGATCGTAACCAATGTGCCATGGCGCCGCTCATGCGCGATTTCGGTGCCCAGCAGCTGTTGAAGAAGCTGGATCTGCTGCAGAGGTACAACATGTTCTCCCCAGATCCCCCCAGAAAGGCCGTGCGGGTACAGCTCTATGGTGTCTTGGCCTCATCCCAATGTAAGGTTGGCGTCCAGGAATTTTGGAAATATTGCCGGGTCGTTGAGTTATGGAGCGATCGGGGATTCCCCTCCTGCGCGACCAAGATGTCACTGCAGACCTGGGATAATCTCTCTGCACCTGCGAGGCAGCCGGTGGATTTCGCAACGAATCGATGGAGGAAACTGGTGGAAAAAACCGAAAAGAGCAAAGGCCTTGGAGGATACATGTGTTCCCAATGGCAAGCCAGTCACTCACCTTCCCAGCTGCTTGGGCTGTGGTTGGTGCGGGTGTCCTCGGAATGGCCCAAGGTGAAGGAAAGCTTCACAGCTGAGATGAAATACTGGTGCAGTTCCCATGCGAAGGAGTTGATGCAGAAACTGCCACCGCAACCGTGGCTGGACTGATCCAAAGCTGATCGCAGCGCAGAATCAGAAAGGCCGAGGTTTGGAGCTGTTTCAGCTGACCACAAGATTCAACATCCAAGCCAGCTGGCATCAAGGGGTCCCGTGTTTTACACCATTGTTGAAGGAACTTGAAGCCATCACCTCAATCAGTTTACCCTCTGGTAATTTTACATAGCGAAGTGGAAAATCAGCATCTTGAATAGGTAAATCAACATAAATCAACTATACATAAATGAGACCATTTTCCATAGCCCATAGCTATGTAACAAACTACCAGAGGATTGGCCTCATGGGGCACCCCCCTCGGACGGCCCAGTTTCGCCACAATGGTGCGGCTCATCTACGAGCCGAAGTACAAGGCGCGGACGCGGACGCCTGGTTGCCATGGAATGCCAATAAAAGGCGAAGGAGATAGCCATGGACGTGAACCAACAATATCTGGATATGATATTATTATGCATTATATAATATGTATTATATAATATGTATCATACAATATGTATTATATAATATGAATATATATATATATATATTCATATATTTGTTGGTATCATGGGGGATGCCAACTACGAATACTAGGTATATCTAGGCATGGTAGTGTTACGATGTGATCGACATTTGCTGGTTTTGAGACCTTAGAATTTTAGCGGGTTGTTCCTTTTCCCTTCGAACGGGAGAAATCACAGGTGGCGTGGCATGACTCATCCCTGTATATATCTTGGTAGAACGCCATGACTGTGATCAAACATGGCTAGCTGGAAGATTTCCCCATTTAGTTCGTTTATGTTCTGATGTTTGATTGCCGGAGTGTATCCCCACCATCATTCAGCACATGAACGTTTTTTGAACATATTGACGATTCTACTTGAATATATATATATATACATATACATATATATATATATTCATATATATATATACAATATGCATATAAAATGATTTGATATTATAAATTAGTTTTTTTGGGGGTTATGAATGTTAAACTGATTTTTTTCAAGATATTTGTTGATCTTTCACATACTGTTTCACCATCCCAGCATGACGCCAGGGTTGCCTGGATCTTTGCGCATGTTGCCTTCGAGCCGTACAGATGCTGCTGCGCATTGCTCGGACCATGTTTGAAGGCGCCATGTAAACACCATGTTCTAAGCATAGAGAACAGGTAAACCATAGGTAAACCATAATTTTGGCAAATTGAATATCTAAATATATCTAATGGATCATTATTAAAACCCCAAACAACATAGAAACTATATATATATTATATAATTATCTACTTTTTCCTACAAGTTTGACCCGTGGCAGTAAGGCTGTTTTACATTATACATTGTTTTTCTAAACCTGCAGATGGCGAGGTCTATGATGGGGTTTACGATTTTTGGTTTGGAACAAACATCACATTGCCTACAGAACTGGGGCACACCTCCCACACACATTGCTATTTTTTTAAAGGGACATTAGGTGTTTCCAATCTGCTTCCATTCACAGCGGAGCGCCACGTCGCCAGATTCCGATCCTAATCTGGGCTGGAAGCAGTTCGTTGGAAGCTCAGTTAGTCGGTGGCCAGGTAGAAGTCCCCCGAGACTCGATGTTCACAATGATGAGCTTGTCCAAATAGAAGCTTAGTATTAGATAGTATTAGTATATCCAACTTGTCACATCTATGCTATACATCCAAATCGTCGAAATTCATTGTTTGAACTCATTTTTTTGAGTTCAGCGGGATTTATGAAGTCCGAATTTTCCTTAGATTCATATTGTGTCTATATTTCACCACGCAAGGTTCAATGGCAAAATCGCAACTGGAACCCCCAAGAAAGTTGAGAAACCATAGTTTTTGCCATGACATATAGATGTTTCATACTCTTTCCATTTCCTCTATAACTTGTTTTTGGAAGGTTGTGCTTTTGGATGCGATCTCTATAAATCGAAGAAAAGAAGCTGGACTCTGTTCATCCCGCCTCCCTTCCCTCTAAACTCCAACAATCATCCTTACCCTTTTCCATATAGTGACGCACAGCAGTACTCCAAAATGGAAAATTCAGGTTTGAAGGGCCCCCAAATAGAGACGAATTGTTCCGGTGCCAAAACGTGTTCAAAAATGGCAATGGTTTTCCAATTTCTCTTGTATGTTTTTTCATTTATTTGTGTTCTCATTATTTTCTTGATTGAACCTGATTCAGCAACCTATGGACATTGATGGCATCCCAAGCCACAACCATCCCAATCTCTTTCAAACAACCCCACTGTAAAATCAGAGACCAGGTACCCCAATATTAAGGGTTCACATGTTTCAATAGACTTCGTAAAACTACAATTTTGCAGATTTTGATTTTATAGTGGACCATGTAGATGACTTTAAGGGAAAAAACCTGCTCAACGGTAACCTGGAACCCTGATTCCTGATGTGATTGACTTTTGAGAGTTATAAACAGGCATTTGTAAACATGTGGCGCCTTATTTGTCCTTGATTTTATTCCTTGATTTTACAGAGTCATATTTGTTGCAGTCTGGTTTTTTCCCGATTTTAAAAAGTGTACCTTTATAGTGGAACCCAGGTACCTCTATAGAATCACCAGCCACCAGTGAAATTCAGAAGGGGATGCCATTTCCAGTTCCATCAGATTTTTTTCCAACATGTCCATGATCTCCCCAGCATTTTGGTCGCCATTTTTGACCTTTTTTCCACCTTTTCCAGGTCGAGTTGGCCGGGAAGACCCAGGCCGACTTGGCCTTGCCAGAACTCCGACTGCTAGCCGAGCAGAAGGCGACCATCAAACATATGGGCTGTGGTTGAAAGTTGAAACTTATATAATTACTGGTAAATGATGCTTGGTGTGCTAGGAAATAGTGGGCTCAATCCCATTTGGTTCGGGATTGTGCTGAGAATAGGAAAACCTCTTCACCAACAAGTATTTGACAGGATGCGATAGGAGTATTTTTCAGGACCCTAATCTGGGTTTGTCCGATGCTATTTGTGGACAACACATGGGGTACCAATGGGCCCAGGCGGTGGGTACTTGGATTTCAGAACCCCAAAATGACTGGAAGGCCCTCATTGTCACTGTGGGAAGATGAGGTTTGTACCTTGTGGGAATGTTCAACTACTTTCAGCAAGACACTGAAAGTGTCTATACTCATCTCCCATTGGAGATGGCCTTGGGGGCCTTGGGTTTGCCCCATGAATATAGATGAATATAATATAATATAGTCGCCAATTGTGGGTATGCCCAACAAGCGGGTATGTTCTGAAACAAGTGCTAGATGCTAAAACTGGATATCACAGATTATTCTTGAGTTTGCCATAATTTGCCATTTTTGTTGGTGGGTCAAAACCTATTTAATCACCATGGAGAAGCAACATCCACCAACCAACGATTTTCGGGTACTTTTCGGTTTTGACGAACCACCAACCACTGGGCCCAGGTGGATCGAGTGGTTGCCAGCAATGCCATTACGGTTCTGGCTGAACTTGGCCCCTATGAGCAGTCCTCAGCTGGACATCATCTGATTTGTTCCGAAGTTCCGAAGGACTCGATTTCCTGCGATTTTCTAGGGGAAATAGTGAATATATTCTGGTGTTATATTGGTTATATGATGTTATATGATATATATATATATATATATACATATGATAGATAGATATTCCGGTTATGTCCTATATGTATCATCTCAAAATTCGCGCAGTATCGATTTCCTCATTCTGACCGTTGCCGCATGAATTTCGCCCATCGGCTGAGGCTTTGAATTCCCAGTTGGTGCCCCGAGTCTTAGAGCTCTTCGAGGACCTCAACTGGAGATGGCTCGGACTAGAGCAGAGTAGATTACTGATTGGTGGTTTGGAACATGAATTTTATTTTCCCCAATAGTTGGGATGATCCAATCTCACGAACTCATATTTTTCAGGGGGGTAGGTATGCCATCAACCAGATTAGATTAGAGTAGATGAGATTATGTAGATGAGATTAGACAGACAGCTCGATCGATTGATCTAGATATAGATACGGACATAGACATGGATATAGATAGATAGAGACTGGGTAAATTATAACGACCTCACTGTGACCTCACTATAATCATTAGTTAGTAAGGGGAATCATCCCAAAATGGCCTTAATTCAGGTTAGTGAATTATTATAATTTACCCAGATAGAGAGCGTATCTTACGACGGATGACCCATCGAGGAGACACCGGATCGCGCCAGCGACTTATCGGAGGCTGGATACATAGCTGATGCTGACACCATCAGAACAGACCCAAAAATGTTTGTTACACATGGCAATTCAATCATCCATCATGAACTCAACTATATACTATATATATAATTATATACATATATACACATGATGGCATCATGTATATATATATATATATACATAGTATGTAGTTGAGTTTCCCCTATAATAAAAACATCTTAAAACCTCAGATTTCTCAGCTTGCCCACGGTTTGACTACTGGTTCTACCTGCTTCGCAGGTGGCCCTACGCGTGCCTTAGCTGAGGGATGGACGACCTTGGAAAAGCCAAGAATCTTCATCCCCGTTATGGATATGTAATTATGGATATTATTTATGGTATGTAATAATCCAATATATCCCCGTCATTAAAATAGAAATCAAAAAAACATATTATGGATATTTCATGGGATATAATCCACAATATATGATTAATAATCCAACAGTAAATATTAATATCAGATATGGCTTTGTCATGGTTTGACTGAAATATGGTACCCTAAGTTCCAATGGGTTACTGTATCATAGTTACCCCCATTAAACTTGCCATTTGGGGGTATACCACATTTGCTGATGGGGGATGGACAAAAGATGGGAAGGAAACCGCCAAGTTCTGTGAATTAAACTAACCAATACATACTCAACCAAGTCTTCCTTTTGAGGGTCATTAGGCATTGTAGGGGTGCCCCAAAAAGATAGAACGTATTTTCAGGATGGTAGTTCGATGATGGTTTTTTTCCCCATCATTTACAGGTTAAAACCTGCCCTTGTGGCCAGGTGCATGCGTGGGGTGGAGAGTGCAGAGAACAGCTGTGCAGCGCCATCGCGGGAGACTTGGGCGATACCATTTGGGGATCACCATGGACCCAAACTTTGCAACTTTGCACACTTTTGAAGTGGTTTTCTAAAAAACATTGTTTTTGTAGATATGTCTTTGTATTAGTTTTCGTATGGTTTTCCAGCATTTTTTCTTATCTTTTGGGAATCCACGTGTCTTAAAAACCAGGTGGAAGTGAACCACACTGGTGGCCACCTCCTCGTGGAGGCGGAACGGACCTTGCAGGTTTCATCCAAAGACGACGGGTGGTTTTCTATGGCGTTTAATAAGGTGTTTAATGATATCCTCCACCGTTTTTTTTTTTCGATTTTTCAAGATTTAATGGTGTTTAATTTACTGTTTAATTGTTTTTTTTTTTTATATTGGGTTTACATCATATGGTTTAGTCAAGTAGAAATTGGGCTTTGATGGTCCTGCTGGCTGTGAGGTGAAAATGGGGTGTAGATGAACCCCCAGATCTTCCCTCTTTCCGGATGGATGCCGGACTCAAAACTCTAAGCCTCCGAGAAGATGATGGCATAAATGACATTTTGTATATGCATAATATAAAATATATATGAAATGTTGTACAAATATGTATATATAAATGACATATGTATATATATATATATATATCTCGGACAGATTCACGCACTCGCGCACGGCGGTAGCAGTGCGGCGAGAGCAGGTCAGAGGGTCACCGGCGAGCTGCTTTGTACACACAATAAGGGTGACTGGAAGAGTTTGCCCCCAGCCACCTTCAGAGCATAGCCCACAGACCGCAGGAGTCAGAGGGTAAACATCAGGCTGCTTTGTACACACAATAAGGGTAACTGGAAGAGTTTGCCCCCAGCCACCTTCAGAGCATAGTCGACAGACTGCTGAGCTGCACTATCATGGCCGCCCCAAGAGAAGTGGGTACCGAAAACGAAATTGGCTAGACGTGCGCTGACCAAATAAACACTCGTTGGTTGACATCGGTCAGGTGAGCAGCAAGCGTGCATAGCTCCCAAAACATGATACAAGCACAACAAGGGACAGGGGAAAAACACGATCATGGTGCGGCCCCTGGGCTCAAGCCGTGTAGATCAGAATGCCACAATCTTTCTCCTTCGTGCAGGTTCGAAGCCACCAGGTCCTAGCCATGGACTGAAACAAGCACTAGTGCTGTAGTGCCTCTCCATTGCTTTGCCGATAGGAATGCTGTTGTAGCTTGGAAAAGCTACATAGCAACTGCATGATTGCCTCACAACAAGGTCCACCTGATTCACAGAGCAAGAGGAGCCACAGTCACGAAAATACCGGTTGCTCTTGGGCAGGCGGCACTCACGTCCAAAAGCCCCCAGGCCGTCTGGGAAATCACGCCTTGTAGAAAAAACAACTTCATGCATCAGGTCAACAGGCAGCACCGCCCAGTCGCAGCTAATCACAGTCGGACAAGAAATGCACTGCTCAGGCGTGCTCACCAGGCAAAAGCAAAGGCTCGATTGTGCCGAGAAGGCAACCAAAGGGTATGACATCAAAACCACTCCGCCAAGTGGGTGCACGGCATAAGTACGAACCATCATTGTGAAACGTCGAGGTTCAGTCGTAACAGCCGCACCACTGGAAGGACTCGACCCGTCACGGCTGTATATATATATAATATAATATAATATAATATAATATAATATAATATAATATAATGTACGTACCTATAGATGTTATAAATAGCTTTGCTGGGCCTCATCGTTGATGTCTTACTTTCACTTCTGCCACTTCTGAAAACGCATTGCGGTCGTTGCGGTAGACACAAACACATTCTTTTGAGGTTCGCGGGATGGCAACTCATTCTCAAAATTGGGTCCCCCAAAAATCAACATGGCTTCACACAAAGTTCAGAAAATCAGCCATAAACTTGGGGTCCCATTTTGTCAAGGCTTTTTTCCACTTGCAGATGGAGATTTCATGATGACCTGCGGCGGCAGGTGTTGCTGCAGATGATCAATAGATGTGACTTCAAACGGCAGCAGCGCGCTGCGAAGGCATTGCTTTGGCCGAATCAGTCCCTTTATACGTATGTTGTACATGTTTATATGTATAATTATATGTGCAACTATATATATATATATATTATATATATATTATATATATATATACATAGAGAGTATACTTATGTAGCTGGGAATATCCCATCCA
Source organism: Cladocopium goreaui (assembly GCA_947184155.2). Lineage (NCBI taxonomy): Eukaryota > Dinophyceae > Suessiales > Symbiodiniaceae > Cladocopium > Cladocopium goreaui. The sequence continues at coordinate 39,189 of CAMXCT020001243.1, read as the reverse complement.
CTCGGCAACGTTTGTACTGAAAATGCCTTAGAACCGGGTCCCCGTGAGCCATCGTGAGCCCGCAGGTCTTGACTGGATGCTTTGTTCTGACGCGAGGGAAGGAGTGGATGTACACCAATGACTCACGTCTTCTGGCCGCTGGGCCCAGCTGAGCGATGTTTCACTAGCACGAAAATTCGAAGGATGATTTAGCCCTTTAAGGTGATAACATAGCTATTGAAGATGGGCATCTATAGTTGATTTACATTGATTTACCTATTCAACATGGGGGATTTTCCGTTTGCCAAAGGCTATTTGTAATAGAATTGGAAGCTTACCCGCGTGATATACCCCGTATGGATTACTATGACCTCATGGCAATGTCGCCAGATATAATGGTGACACGGCGAATTCTGTGACATTCACTGGATTTCAGGTTGGTGAATACTTCTTCTTACTATTACTGTTGCTATTTCTAGTACTAGTACTACTACTGCTACTACTGCTAAGACTACTGCTAAGACTACTGCTAAGACTACTGCTACTACTGCTATTAATTATTACTGCTATTAATTATTACTGCTATTGCTGCTACTATTATTACTATCACTGTTACACCAGTACTATCACTTTATTACTGCTATTCTTTAATAAATATATATATATGATTCTTGTTCGATTCCTATTCATATCTATCAACCCTATGTTTTTTCATCACCAGACTCGGCCAGCAAAACACCAGGTGGAGCTGTTGCTCCGGGAGATCCCGGCGAAAGCGGAGGACCCCAAGGCCTTTCGCTGTTTCAGCACCTGCGTCAAGGCGGCAACGTCGAATGGGAAAATCCGCAGGTGTTCCCTGTCGAATCCATGGATTGATGTGGGTATGGGTCAGTACCTATAGATACATTTTAGTGGGATGAACATCCAGAACTACCAGCTATTTTGGGGTTCACTAGGTACCAGGGTTTTGACCCATCCCCATGTGTGTTGATGAATTGGAGAAACAGATCGGAGGATATATGAGGATATGGATGGATATGGCAATTATATTAAAACACACTCCAACTAAAAATTCTGCGGCAATTTTGATGGAGGGTGTGATTTGTTCCTCTGGACATGGGGAAACGTGGGAAAGCATGCCAGAATGTGTGGGATTTCATGAGGGTTAGTACGGTTAGTATTGGGATTGTGGCACACATGTGTTTTCTCAACCATGATGATGGGGTAGCTTGCTTTCATACATAGAAACCATTGGACCCAAATGAAGGGTATCCGCGAAACCGTTTGGGAATTGCGGATGGTTTGACCCATAGCGGATACGGATACTCCATTGTGATCCATTCGCAAATCAGGTGGATAAGCCGGATACACTTAAGTCATTTAGGTTGCTTGAATCATGCAATTGTGGGTTCATTTCACGCAAGAATAGCTGCTTATATAATTGGCGGGGGTATCATTTAAGTAGCAAATTATCACAATTAGTGGGAGTCCTCCTAATTAGTCACGAGGGTTTTGTCTCATCCGGGATTGACATCAATATCATTAACTATGGTTGGATAACCACATTATGATCCATTTACAGTGATTTACCAACCATGGATTACTAATCACATACATATATATATATATATGTATATGTATATGTATATAAATCACTGTGTACCAGCCATACATAATTCACTATTATTTTTAACAGTATTTAAATCATAGTCAAATCACAATTACTATAAATCACTTTTGTCATAGTTAACTAATCATACACAAATCACTATGTTTGGATACATACATACATACATACATACATACATACACATACATACATACATACATACATACATACATACATACATACATGTATATACATATTAATCAAAGCCAACTATGGTTGGCAATATCACTAATCATATATAGTAATCATCAATCATCAACTATATATATTAAACGCTAACTACATAGATAGATATTAACTAATTAACTATGGGTGTTATATCAGATATCATTAAAAGTTCTAGCCCATGGACATGTTCCGAATATCGGCCTGGCAGGCACTGCTGCAGTGCAGCCAAGCTGCTGCAGAGCACCGACGAGACGAACTGTGGCAGGTTCAATCGGTCATCTCCATGGAAAAATGGATGAGAACATCTATGGTATTCCTATAGGAAAGCTTCATTAATGGTAAGCATTCCTATGGTAATAATATGATTAATATGGATTTCATGGGTTGATCATGGGGATATAGCAACCATGGTTGGACGAGTTATGGGTAAAATGCCTCGATAGGAATTTTCACATAGAGGTGGTACAGATGGCCAATGAATAATTCGATGATTTACCGATTAAATATCCTGAAATTCATGGCGATTTTCAGGGTCGCAAACTTTGAAACGACCAGAGGGTAAGCATGATTTATAGGGTTTTCAATCATCAAGATTATGGGGGATATAATGGGATATAGCTGAATATAGTTGATAATCATAGTTGATTAGTTCGAGGTTATTAGTCTATCCTTTCTGTCTTATGTGGCTTACCATAATCCATGAACTTGGAATCCCGTTCTTACCCAACAAGTATTTCATGGAATGACATTTCGGGTTTTGAACACTGCTCACTTGAAAATTCTGGGTGTTTTCGAGGACCTGGCCACTAATACCCAGCACAATTTAAGATGGACCTAAATTCATCCTTTGTTTGAAATGATGTGAAACATAATACAACCAACATCAACATGTATAATTATATAATATATGTTGTACTGGAGAATCCCACAAATCCATATTCATCTACAAACCGGTATGGCTCAAAGTATCAATCTCCCAACTCGATCGCAATTTTTCAAAAACCCAACGCTTGCAAAAAAAAACAATCCATTGGATCCAATAGATGATCGAAAAGATTGATGAACCGTAGGCCATAAGGTACTTGGATGGGTAATGGAGTCAGTTAATTGATAAGTAGAAGGTGATAACCCATTGTATAATTACACAATCTCAGTTGTAACAGGATATAACTTACGAATTTGGTTCGTCTGACACTCGCCCTCAATGCCGGCGGATTATATCAGGTTATTAATGGCTATCATCATTTTTCCCTGAAAAGGCCATTATTTTTTTGGGGTGCACCCCTGAATTTTGGACAAAACTGATAGACTCTTAAATATACCCAGCTATAATGACAACGGGTTCATACATACACCATATTACCAAAACATGCATTCCAGTTATTTGGCATATGGGTATACCTCAGTGCATATAGCTATGTTATCCCCATAAAATTCCCATAGATGAAGTTACTTGGGATGTTTACTGAACAATCCCCATGAAATCCCCATGAACTATCCCACGGAAAATCCCTATAATACTAAATCCATATCATTCCATATGAAATCCCTATTATGACCATAGATGGTTACAAAACATCTCGACCATATATGGTTATCCCATGGAACAAAAACCATTAAATCCCATGAAAAATCCCATGAAAAATCCCCATAAAAACCATATGAGATCCCTACTATGATCTGCCATCACCCGCCATCGCGTAGGTCATGGAGGACCTGCGTCAGGACGATCGTTTGGAGCCAGCGGTGCGGCAGGACTGCGCAGAGGCGCCCCGGGTGCGGAGAGATCATGGGGAGATCATGGGGGGATCAACTAACTATGATCATCTATGGTATGATTTAATAGGGCATTTAATGGTAATAATATGGAATCTAATAGGGATTTAATGATCAATATGGTTAAATGGTGTTAAATGGATATTGGAATCATAGATCCATCTATGGTTACGATCATAGGATATTAATCTATATGCATTTAATAGGGATTTTTCATGGGATATATTCATATCCTATGGAATCTAATAGGGATATCATCTATGGTAATAGTATGGAATCTAATGGATATTGGAATCATAGATCTATCTAGTAATTAGTTTCTTTTTTTCCATCATAATATGATCATCTAGGGATATTACCATCATGATATGGAATCTAATAGGGATTTAATGATCATGGGATATTTGCGGGATTTAACTGGGATATACGGATATATTTTATGGGATTTAATGGGATTTAAAACATGAAGCCATTGAACATATCAGTGTTGATTGGTTAGTACAGGGGATTTACCTGGTGACTGTTGATATATTGATTATGGGAATCCCATTCTCACCCAATCAGAATATATATATATAATAGGATGGGAGGGATATTTTTCATGGCTCAATGGGATTTATGTATATACAGATTTTTATGAGGTATAATGGGCTTATGCCCAAAATTATGTTTTAATTAATAGGATGAGATATGATATATAAAACAAATTTGAACATATAATATATCGTCCTATTATATAATTATATCATATTTACCATCATTAATAGGTATATAGGACATGGGTAAACAACCATAGATTCTATGGGATATTGTGGGACAATCATCTACAAATGGAAATATGTTGATATGAAGGGTGCTGTAGGTCCAACAACATGATATAAAAATGGGCTTATGAGTCCCGAACATGATTGGTTTTAAACAAACAACAGTGACCCACTGTTTGAGATAAATGCAAACAACATTTCTGGAGCATAGAATGGATGGACATTCAAGATTCTAGAAGCATCAAGCAGCGTTCATTAGTTCATGGCTCTGAAAATGCGAGGACCGGATCCCCCGATTTTGGTCAACCATTGATCCATCATGAAACTCACTGGAGTGCGGGGACCTTCCTAGGACATTCGTAGAATTACCAAGAATTTGAATGGAGTAAACCCTATTTACCAACAATTTGAATGGGGTAAACCCCATTATTGATATTATTATATTATTAAATTTACTTTTGCCAACAATTTGAGATACTTTACCAACAATATGAATGATGGGTGTGTCTGAGAATGGGTTTTTATGCAAAATCGGGGAACGGCATTTTTTTCATGGGGGGAACGATGATGAACCACTGAATTTGACGATGACTTTCGCATGGCTTGGGGTGATTTCAGGGAACATGACAGGAAAACCAGGGTGTAAACGTGTGTAAACATGTTTTCCTGTGAAATTTCTCTGGTTTAACCATGGTTTAACCATGGTTTTCCGTGGTGAAACCAAGGTGTTCGCAAAATTATCTCCTGGTTCCCTGTGAAAATTCTCTGGGATGGTGAAACTCAAAAATCCAACTGTGATCTCCAAGGGCTGATTGTCAGCACACTAATAGGCCCTTTGGGCAAACCTGGGGATGTAACCAATCAAACAAATCTTGAGGTGCCAACAAAGAACTATCTAAAGCAGGAGTTGATAGCATTGCCTATGCAGGACCGGAGAGCAGGGAACCAACCCTTTTCCTCACAGCAGCCAAGCCAATAAGTTCGCTCAGTTTGCCTGTATTTCTTACCATCGCCTGAAAATGAGACGGGTGTTTCATGCCATTTCATGCCGCATGATGTGGTGGTTAAGCCTTGAATAAACCTTGAATAAGCCTGAATTATTAACCATTATTGATTATTAACCATTATTAACCATTATTAACCACATTTATTCCCCACTGGCGATAGCTCCGATAGCTTGGGATCCGACATCCTCAGGTCTTGGAAGTGATGGGTCTGGATGTGCCAATGAGCGATCCATGAATCGATGCTCCAACGGTTGGTTGTCGGATCCATGTGGAAAAGAGCGATCATACGGCAGTGGTGAACATCAAAATAGCTGGGTTAACATGGATGTGAATAACCCCCTAAAAATGGTATTTTTATAGGTATTGATCCATACCCAATACCATGAAATACGACTGTTGCATACTATTGACCTATTGCTAGCTGTGACTTGTTGAAAGTGGTTCAGACTTGTTGAACTTTTTCACTGGAAAAGATGCAGAACATTGCAGAACGAACTGGGTGTGTCCAACGAAGTGGACATCCAGCGCACAAGCTGAGAACTCATTATTTTTCTTCGTTGTCGAATTCGCGAATTCGTGAGTCCGTGGCGTGGGTTGTCAGGCGGACAGTGGGGGGAGGCGTGTTCGACACAGAGATTTGTTGGTAGATCCCCCTGTACAAAGACTACTGCCAGCAGCCAGCGACTGTGACTTCTCAGGTGTACTCAGTGATGTAATTATGTGGATCAAAACAATGGATAGCATGTGATAGTAATAATATATAATAATATGATATAATATAACATAACATAATATAATATAACATAATATAGTATGATATAATATAATATAATACAATATAATATAACATAATATAATATAATATAATGTGATATGATAAAATACAATATACCATAACATAATATAATATAATATAATGCAATATATGATATGTATATCTGAGAACAATGGATAGCATGTAATATAGATCAAAATCACATTGCTACCATGGACCATCGAAAATGAAAAACTGTTTGTTGTCGTGATTTGTTGTGGATTACATCCTTCTGCGCTGGTTGTGTTTGGTCGAAATCTCATCATATGAGCTCTGCTGCACCAGGTGGCAGATCTCTGCAACAAAAAATGCGCGCATTTCATGCTGTAACTGCTGAACCCAAACCAGGAAAGAGATGGAAACACATCACGTTTCTGCAGATGTGTATGTGGCTGACAGTTTGTTGATATGTTTTTTCACATTTTTTCACTGTTACTTTTCATATTTTTTCACTGCGTATATATATATATATGTATATATGTAATTATGTGTATATATATATGTATATATATGTAATTATATGTGTATATATATATGTAATTATATGTATATATATATATGTATATATATATATACATATATATATATATGAATTCGTTCTTTGCTTGGTGAGACAGCAGATGGGTTCTGCTCGGCTCACCACTTCGCAACGGCCGGCCTCGGCTCTTGAGTTCCAAGGAGACAGCGCCCGCGGCAGACGGGCTGTGGACAACGTTGGACAAAAACCCACATTTGGCAAAAGATGCTTGAACTATATCATATATCTAATATATATATAATTATATATATATGATGACGATATATCTAAGATTATCTAAGATGATCTAAGTAGAGCTGCAAAATCTGATGATGTTCAACTTAAGAATCTGACCTGCGGGACCGGCACTTGCTTCGAATCTGCGCCATGGCAGGTGGGGAATCCTTTGACCACAGACATTGGTCACATGTGTATGCAATGTAATTCATTATATACATGATATACACACATGTAGACTCTAGACTATATAGATATACATATATAGACTATATAATTAGATATGTATGCAAATCGATACTTGGTTGCATTGTTTGCGTGTTCACAGAAGGATGTTCTAACCATTTGCCGTGATTGCACCATATCCGCTGTGCTTCCAGAAAAAACGCAACTGAAAATCCATGGACATGCCAGTGAACGTCATTTCCAGTGTTTTTGCCAGTGAATTTCCGCTGTTTGCGGATATTAGAACCATCCCATGGTCAAATTTCCGAAGGTTTGCCGTTGATGTCCTGGTTCTTTCTGGATGTCAACTCCCCATTTAGATCCTCACATTCCGGCTGGTTCAATCCCTATTTCCGCTGAACTCTTCATGTTCGACACCACAGATTCTGTGACTCACCAGCTTTCCAGCAGATTCTATAGCATTTGAAAAAGTACATACCCTCTGGTAATTTAACATAACTATGGAAAATCACCATGTTTAATGGGAAAACTCACTATAAATGGCCATTTTCAATAGCTATGTAACAAATTACCAGAGGGTATTAAACACATTAAACCATCTTTGAACCAGCCAGTTGTCGCTGCAGGTTCAATGGCCTCGGCGATCTCGGCCATGTCGGCGATGCACGCGATGGGTGGCTCCATGGGGCCTATGGGTCTGGCCCCACGTCGGGTCGGGATGGGATGCTTGGTGGTTTCACGAAGATTTGGCAGGAGGAAAAACAGATTGGTTGAGTTTTCTTGGTATTTTTTGGGGTTAGGTTGAGTATTGTTGGGATGGGTTAGATGTTGAAACATGTTTCAATGATGATTCGAGTAGAGATAGTACAGTGGGAACATATTCAAATGGCAACAGTAGTAAAGTAAGGCAACAAATGCTGTTTTCAAATAATGATGTATTTTATCAATGAACATGACACCAGCAAATAATAGTAGACTAGTAATAGCAACAATAGCAATATACCCAACATAGAACATATAGCAAAAGGACTATTCTGAGTATTAATAATAGGAACAACACTGATGATGATGATGATGATGATGATGATGATGATGACGGTGACGGTGACGGTGACGGTGATGGTGGTTGTGAGGGTGAGCATGTTGGCTCTGCCATAGCGATGATGTCAGGTCTTTGCTCTGTGCACGGCAAGAACAGAAGTCTGGAGCGGTTTCAGCGCACCGGATTTTCGTGGGTTTTCTCACGGGGATCTACTGGGATATGGGATGTACTAACCAAGACATGACATTTGGATCATTTGGGCTGGCACCAAACTGTGGCATACCCCGAAATGGCCGTTTCTCATGGGGAACATGATGGATCCTGGATCTGCCGCAGGAAGCACTGACTGACGATGGCTATGGCGGCATGATGTGCACGCAAGAAAAGCAGTGCAAAGTGTCTTGCACTTCGAAAGTGTGTTGGTACCTGAAAACCAGGGGAACCTTGGGAACCCTTGGGATCTGATGATATCTGATGGTTACTCAATGTTAATCGTCATATTTACCATTATATGATGGAGAATCCCAAGCGTCACATTTGCCATGTCCTTCCACCTTTTTCAGTCACCACTTAATGAATACATGCAGTAGACATCTCCATGTATCTATCTGATCCTCACTGTTCTGCTTAGGTGGCTGGAGCAGGAACGAAGCACATCCCTTGCACGTTTTGGCAGGCGACGTACTTGGAGGATATTGGACGATCTTCAGTCCTTTCGTCTATATCAGTTTGATTCTGCCAGATCAGTAATGTCGACGTAAAAAATCACCCATAACCAGGCTAGGATTTATGGTGGATGGCTATGGTTACAGATGGGGTTACAAACCAACAGAACTGGGGCAGCCCTTCCTGTACTCCACTCCTGTCCGCTAGGTTGGCAAGTGCACCAAAGGAGACAGCTGTGCCATGGCTGAAAGCGGAAGTTTCCAAAGTTTTAACCACCCTGGCGCTGGTTTATCAGTAGAAATGAGGTTTTGCCAAGAACAATTTGGTTTTAGTCAAGACCTTCATTTTTGCCCGACCAATGATTGGGATTTAGCCAACAAAACTCGGCATTTTCCCAGATTTTCGCCATTTGTGGGGATATGATCATCTTTGATCGATACTTTGATGGGGATCATCGTGCAAGGCGAATGTAAATGTCATTCATTTTCATGACAGTTAACATGAATCAGTTAAACTTGTAAACTTGGAATCAGTTAAAATCATTTTCGAAGTTTCATTCCAATGTCCAAACCATCAGTTTTTTTTTGTTCATTGATTTTCGGATATTTTCGCGGAAGACGTCTCAATTTACGCACCATTTGCGGAAGCTAAAACCGTCTTCCGACACAGCTAGCTTTCCTGAGTTGAAAGGCTATGTTGAGCCCAGAAATCTGCAAAAGGGTCTATGCCATTGCCATTCAGAAGAGCTAACGGGGTTGGGGCACCGCAGCATCTTCCATCTTTCTTATTCACGTCAATCATGTTGAAATTCTGGACATTACGAATTCTACCGGTGAAGCGGCGACAAAGTCTAAGTCCCAGTAATGCAACAGGTTTCGGTCACTTTGAGGGTTGACAATCCATGCAAAAGATTGGGTCTGGTCTGGTAATCTACCTTCCCCATCACAATCGTCACAATGGCAAATCGCACAATCTTAAGCTACTAGTTTCTGTAGTAAGTGAAGTGAAGCTGTCATGATATTGTTTGATGAGGTTTCCCAGTTTCTTGTCATGGCTAAGATTCCTGTTGATCCCTTATCCCCTAAGGTAATTTCGCGCATGTACCTGACAACGGCCCGATGGACGGTGGAAAAGGGGGCTTTGCTGGGAGCCCAGAGTTTTTTTTTTTTCAAAAAATGGGCGAACATGTCACTGTCCAAGAATGGTGCATTTCCAAAAGTACCACAATGGGAAACATGATCCATTCAAAGTGAGCTGGCTTTTTTTTAAAGACAAACCCAGATGGTTATGGGTGAAAATTATCCAAACATTTGGGGACTGCCGATGCCCTGATTTATTGAATGGGAAACATGGTGAATGGGTATCAGTCTCGATCTGACATGATGCTTTGATATGTGTGATCATCCTGAAGTAGATACAAAGCTATTCCCATTTTAGTTCTTTTTTTGTTTTTCATATTTATATACTCCAGGATGAATGTATATATATATATAATTATAATATACCCACATATGATCTAGATGTATGTGATACCTCCTAAAAATGATTATTTTCCATAGCTATGTTCAATTTCCAGAGGGTATACAACGGATCTCAGCCACCAGCCGCTGAGGATGGCGGAAAGGGCAAGGGCTGGGGCGGTGCTGGTGATGGTTGTTTTCCAATGGAGAAGGGCATGGACAAAGGAGGATGCAAAGGAGCGACTCGTCCAAGATTTGGCCCAAGGATTAATCCCAGAGCTGAAGGTTTATACCTGGGAAAACAATGGAAAACATGTACAGGTGTGGGATGGATGTTTTTTTTTAAAAAAAATATTTTGTATTTTCCGAACTTTCACAGCATTGCTTCAAAAGAAAATCCGCAGTTGAAATCCCGGCGAATTTGGGGATCAAAAGTTGTTTCCGAATCCATGGAACTCGGTTCCGTGGTGTAGCTATTGCCAGATGCTGCTTGATGATACAGGATCCAGATATCTCTGGAAATGGGGAGGGGATACCTCGATAAGACATATTAAAACGTAGCATTTTGATAGATAATGATGATAGAGCCTCGATTTGCTGTGGGGGCACCTTTGGGATATGTCCCGATTTGATCCGATTCGGCACGTGGTTCGATATCAAGCTTGGCCCAGTTAGTTCTGGTGGCTGAATGGGGAATGAAGATCCGTTTACAATCAGACTCACATATTGGTAACTATGGTTGTTTTTGGTAAGGACCCCGCGAGGGCGTCGCGGAGTGTTGCCGTTTTTTCATGTTTACGTCATTTTCGAATCATCCATTTCATTCCACGTTCTACACTGTTTTCTTGCGCGCCGTTGCATTTTCTGCGCTTTTTGCTGTGTTTCGTGACGGGCTTGCGGTGATAGTTGCGTGTTGGCATGCCAGGGTTTGTTCAGGGGGGGTGGGATATGTGGTGAGGGGGTGGGGTGGGGTGGGGTGGGGGGGGGGGTGGGGGGGGGGCTAATAACGTTCTTGTTTATTAACGTTCCTGCATCTTCGTTCTTGACACGCTTTTCACTTTTGCAAGTCACGGTTTGACATGCGGTCGATGTTTCGGTTTTGATATGTTGACGTTGGTGTCCGGTGGCGTGTGGGCATGGGGTTGGGTTTGGGGGGGATAAGAACGTTCACGTTAACCAGCGTACTTGCAACTACTTCCTTACACGCATTTCTTCTTTGCAATTCACATCATCATCATCTTCAACATCATCATCGTTATCAACATAATCATCATCATTAACATCATCATCAACATGATCATCATCATTGTCGACATCATCATTATCATCATCATGATTATCAACATGATCATCAACATGATGATCATCATTATCATCATCATCAATTGCTTCGGTGATGTAAAAAAAAGTTACTTCGGAGACCCATCTTGGAAGATGCATTTTTAAAAAATCACGAAATGCAGGTTTTAAAGGCATCGTGCGTTAAAAAACGCTCGACGCCTAGAAGGGGTCAGGGACCTTCCCTTGTTTTTCCGCAAACGAATTGGGTCCATAGCCCGACCGCCCGACTCGAGTCACATGCTGAGGCGATGATGGCTTGGATGCAGAAGGGCATGATGGCCATGATGTCCAAGGGCATGGACAAGGGCATGGACAAGGGCATGGGCAAGGGCATGGGGAAGGGCTGGGAAACTCAGCGCTGAGCTCTTGGCGGGTTGACTGGGATTTCAACAGGAAACATGGTGTCTTACCATGGAAGAATGGGGATTGAATGGGGGACAAAGAAAATTTAGCATCCTTCCAATATAGACCTTGCCTATCCTTGCCTAATATGGAGGGGTAGGGGGGTTGGAAGATTGCCTTCTACAAGAAATGGCTATTCTCAGGGTCTATGGTAGTTGAGGAGATGGTCTATGATCAATTTTAGATGGGGAAACTGCTGAGCAGGTGAGGCTGGATTTGGCTTGAAGCTCCGGGATTCATAGGATTTCTATCGGGTTGTCTCAAAATTTAGAACCTCCAAATCCATCCAAAAAAACATCAAAAAAAGACATCGTTTATCATGTCTATCATCATTTTTCCACCTAAACTTGCCATCTTGGGACAACCACGTGCCACCACGTGCACGCCAAGGCAAAGGCAAGGGCTACTCTCAACCCATCGGAGGTGCGCCCGGAACGTTCCAACGGTCCTGCGGTCAGTCCTGCGGCCGGACACCAACGGAGGTACCGTCCTGTGTTCCGTGCACAACAAGCAGAGAAGTGCCAATGCCGTCTGAGACTAAAGTGCCCATGATCCAGTGGTTTGAGGGATCCAGATGATCCAGTTGGTGGTGGTGTTGATATATACCTGGGAACCCAAAAGCCAGTTTTTTTTCCATTTTCTGTCATTACGGGTTTGTTGGTTGGATTGAAGGCCCGATCTGGAGAACCCAAATACGGTCTGTTAACGCGCGTGAAGTCGAAAAGAAACTTTGGGTTTTTATTGGGTTTTTATCAATATTGTTCGGTTTTTTTCTGGCGAATTGTTGGGTTGAGTGCGCCTTTGGGCCAACTTTGGCCCAAAGTCAATCAAATTGACATGTTTTTTCCATCAAATGCTACTTATTTTCAGTCAAGATGAAACAGGCACATACCGCCTGTTGACGATTTTTTTCAGTCATTGCGGAAAAAAACATGCGAAGTTGGAAATTCGACTATAAAAACATGTCATTACTAGTAATACGGCATATGAACGAAAAAATATTGACGTTTGGGTTCCCAGGTATATATATATATACATACACATTATATATATATACATATTATATATATAATATGTATATTTATCTCTTGAACTTTGGGATTGGGATCCTGTCAAAAAAGTCTCTCCAATTTCGAAAAAGAGATCCATACGAAAACCATACAACAACCATATCTAAAAAGTCACTGTTTTCGTGGACCCAGGTCATGGATGCAGGGAACGGCACCTACCAGTGCAGGTCGGGGGTTCCAGAAATGGGACGATTTTGGTGTTTTTTTTTACATTGAAATACCAGGAAGATATTGGGAGTTATCGGAATTTAACATGATTTATATGATTTTTAACATGATTCAACTGGTGATTTAAGTGTTTTTTTAAAACATGATTTAGCTGATTTCATCAAGAGTGGGGATTATGGATTTCTAACATTTTATGACCATAGATTGGAACATATTGGAACACATTTCGGGCCACGTTAGGCACATTCGTGGTTGTGATCAAAAGGTGCCCAATTTGAAAGCATGGGTTTATGAAAGCTGGAAGCATGTTTACAACAGTCACCCTCTGGGAACGTGGCACTGGAAAATGTTTTGACCTCCATTTAGTTCGGGGATTTCCCATTGCCACCTTTGAGTACTGGATGATTTCCGGAGATGTCGGGTCACAAAAAGAGGACTAATAATTAGTTCATCAACAAGAAAACTATATCAATACATTCATTACTATGAGTGTTGCTTAATATGAATCACTTTACGCGATATTTTTATACATTATTTACATTGTACATTTTATAGGGTTGCTACATGTTGCTAGATGTTGCTACACCCTTGGTGCGGAAAAAAAGACCTGTGTCATTCAGGCCAGATTCTGAATGCAAAGGCGGTGGGAGCCTTAATCGACCGGTGGGGGTGGAACCAAAAAACCGCAGCGGCTTTGTAACGTGTCATGGTATGAACTTAACAGATATTAATGTGAGTGTTAGATTATAATTATATAGATTTGTATGCTATTTTATATTAATGTTAATGTTAAGTACCCTCCAGTATATTAACATTAACATAGATAGACAGTTTTGTTAGTGGAACAAATCGTCCAACCCCCTATTTGCCAGGGTCGATGTTAATTTACTGGAGGGTATACATACATAGATACATAGATACATAGATACATAGTTACATAGATACATAGATACATAGATACATAGATACATAGATACATAGATACATAGATACATAGATACATAGATACATAGATACATACATGGATACATAGATACATACATAGATACATAGATACATACATGCATGCATGCATACATGCATGCATACATGCATACATGCATACATATATATATATGTACAATGTATTCATATGTATTCAATGTGTGAGAATTCTGATTGTTGTTCTTAGTGCTATGAATTGTCATTATGAGCATTACTGTTGTAATTGCAATTATAATATGAATAATCATGAGTACAATTATGAGTTATGATTATGATGATAATAATAATAATAATCATTTTTGTTTAATTTACATATATATATATATATACAGTATACACACAAATGTTTTTTTTTCCGCTCCAAGGCCGAAGGTTTGTGCCAACAATTCTCGGCCGCGGACCGAGGCAACAAAGTGAAGGCCGCCATGTGCTCGTTCTTCCTGAGCCTTGACGTTGACCTGGATATTGTGTGATTGAGATCACCTAGGTCGGTCACATTGGATCACCTCCCCAATCTCCAAGGGCATCCTTGGGTTTCCAGCAGAGACTTACGAACCACGCAACCACAGGGCGAATCTTGACCATGGATCATTGGGCTGGTGGAATCTTTTTGACGCGGATCCGCCAAGGGAAGGAAGATGTACGAAAGGAGAAAGCTGCAGCTTCGCGCACAGCCAAGAAGAGATCGGTCAGCCTGTTTCGGATGGTGGGGATCCTAGTTTCAGGAGATCCGTGGCGATCACCAGCCAACCATATGAGTTGGGGGGATGATCCCAGCGTGATTGAATTTGCTATTGCAATAGTTGGGAGTAGTCCGTAGTCCAGTAAATCCCCTTAAAAAGAATCAGAATTGCAGTAAATCCATAGTAAATCCCCATAAAAATAGTTGGTGAAGATTCACTTTTCACAACTTTTCTATCCAGTTGGTTGTGGATTACCGACAGTCCATCGAGTCAACCCGAGCGCAGGAGCTGGGAAGCAGTTTGATTCTGACCATCCATGGCATTTAACAAACGCAATCATAGGGATATCATAGGGATAGATCGTGGATATAATATGTTAGTATATGTGAGTATGATATCATGGGGAATTTCTATGATACCAGTCAACAACTTGATATGATACTTGGATTTGGCTCCTGACACAGATATGCTAGACGCAAGGTCGCTAGGTCCGTCCTAGGTGCTGCTTGAGCTGAGCATACAGACTGCACCTATTTGGCAGTCTGTGCGCTTTCGCTTGGTCATAGGTGAATATGAAGGACTTGAGAATAGAGTTTAGATATGTTTTGATGCCAAGCACTGCATATCCACCCTTGGAATCCATTGCAGACATGAAAAAAGGCTTGGTTTGAATCGGCAATATCCACGTTTACACCAAGAAAAAAGGACATCTGGCTGTGTCTCGAAATAGAAGACCTCCAAATTTCATGTTTATTCATGGTTAACAAAAATCTGAAGGTTTCCTAAGCCATGGGGGTACCCCCCAAAAAACATACATTCTTCTTGGAGATTTTCTATAAACCACCTACCTAACTAGCTACTGGGGATCCCCGCAGTCGGAAACCGGTCGCGCCCCCGTCAGGTGGGCCTCGTTTCTCGGTCGCAGCAAGTATAGCCACCTATGAGATTAGTATCAACATCTATCAACATCTATCAACATCCAGCAACATCTATCAACATCTATTTTATTAACATCTATTTTTCTTAACATCATCTATATCTTAGAGATAGAGATTCTATCAACATCTATCAACTATAGAGAGCAAGCTCCGGGAGATCCTGAAAAAACAACCGCGCAGCCAGCTGAGGCTTTGTGCCGTTGGGGCCCCCAGAGTTTCACCCGGCTTTCCACCCGACTATATTCGTTGAGTTTAACCATGGGTAGTTCCCATTAAAAAATCCAATCAACCTGTTGTTCCAGCACCTTTGAGGTACTAAGACCGTGACCATGGTGGATGTGGACGGCCATGGCGATGCCTGCGTTTCAGATGCTTTTAACCATTGGTTGTTTCAGATAGATATTTTTTTGCGCAACAGCGCGATTCCTGTTTCAAATCCATCGGGGTTTTATCGAAAGGATTATTTGTATTTATTTGTTTGGTACGTTTGTATTCAATGCTTCGTCATCCTCATGCACAATTTAAGTGATCTTAGGATGACTCGTAGTTCGGCTGTCAGTTTTGCAATGCGCTGGACGCGTCCAGCATTGCTCCAGTCCCGAAGCTAATGTCGCGAACTTTGTGGCTTTCGAAAAATTACGGCTTGGTGCACCCACCACAATTAACTCGTAGAAAATGAGGGGATGAGCAGTGGCGCCCAATCTGCCTTTTTCTATAAAATTGTTCTGATATGTTCTGATGGTTCCGTCTTCTGAATGGTTCTTGGGGCATCTAAAACCCCAACGAATCATAGAGATCTGGCGCAGTGGGCATCCCCAAGGAGTCAGAACAGCTTCCATGAATGTACAGCAGACCCCTTTATCTGTTGGTAAAATGGTATCCCCTGAAATGTCCCTTCAATCCATTTCCAAAGAAAGGGACACCTATTGACGCATCGGAAGCCCGAAAATTGCGATACACTTCAACGGACTCAGATCACCCTGAAGCTGAGGGATTTAACCCATGAATGTGGAAAAGTCGAAGAAAAACAACCCAATTCACCTCCGAAGAACGCTTCAGGGATGATATGTATCAGCCGGAGTTCCCCGGAATTCCCCATGCTGGCGCAGGCCTGAAAGCCCCGCCCAAGTCAAAGTCGGAAAAGGATCAACCCAGTGGTCGCTGGAAGAGAATTTCCCAGTAGGAATCTGGCATCTATGAGGACCAAGGTTGGAATTCAAGAGAAATAGTGAATGGTCCAACACTTTGCCTTTCTGAACTTCAAAACACACATGCACAGCGCTAAGTAGCTTGGAACATATGTCGAAATCTGTTGAGTTGCCCACTGCAGCCGTGAAATTTATTTATTGGCGGCGGCGAGCCCTGATCGAGCATGTGATGGCAGCCAGGACACAAACTGTAAGCCCAGTTGCCAATCTCCATTGTGATGTTGTGCCCTGCCCGGCACCCGCCACCCTCAAAGGACGAAGTTCTACATTTTGTACTGGGAAGGCAAAGATGAGGATGGCATCAACATGAACGGCTTGAAGCCATGCAGGACACCCCCCCAGAACTCATCAAACGGTCTTGATGCTTCTTCTCAGTGGCGTCTGATTGCAGTGAATGAAGAAGCCTGAAAGTATGAGAAGTAGAAGTATTGGTGTTGTCGCTTAGTCGCATAATTAACATTTCAAATTTGAAAATTTCAATATATTTCACAACTATCCGCATTTATGGGTTACTTTCCCTTTAAAGCATCATAAAGTCATAAAGCATTCATTTATGGGTGATTTCTGTTTTTTTCTTACCGTAGGTCGTTTTTCCCTGCTGCAAAAAAGGCAGTCATAGGTACACAGCCAGCACGTCATACGCCACTTTTAACGCGTACGGACCTTTTCATCTGTCATGCCATTCCCGGGCCATCCCCAATTCTACAATTCTTCAGGTGCTGGTTTAATAAAGCATCTTAAAATATGGGTGGTTTCTGGCTTCAATATAAACCATCTAAACATATATAAACATGTATAAACCATCAATCCATATGGTGTGGTTTATGAAATTGCCTTACTTTGATGGTTATGAAATACAGCACCCATATATCACCAACTGGATGGGTTGTGGCCAGGACTTGCAGCAAGATCACAAATCCTTACCTGTACCGCCTTGACAACATGCAGGCAAAAAAAACGGAGAGCTCCTGTTGTCAAAGCTTCGGGGAGGTGATTCTTTATGGTTAAAATTGTCAAAATCATATAAAATCGATGGAACATCCATATCTCAAGTGGATGTATATGGATATATGATGATATATTTGATGATATAATATGATAATTATAATTTATGTCCCATTTATATCCAAATTGGGGTCAATTTTGCGGCCAGGCCTGTCTCCGCTCTTGTGCTAAGGAGCTGGGAAATCTCCATGGCGGGATCCTAGGGCCTAGCGGAAGCGATGTGGAGCTACTTAGAGTTTCCCAAGCATCTAATAGATTGTAAGGTTTGATGATTGTCAATGACTGATCAAGAGTTAGTGATGATCCAGATAATTGACTTTTGGGGATAATTGGAGGATAGTCAATAATTGATCAATAGTCAATATAGATGTCAAGTGTCAATGATAATCAAGAACTGATTATCTCTCACGCAATCCTTTGCTTGTATTCAGTTGAAGCGAAATATTTGTTGTCCAGCTGATTTTTCTCTGCAGAGCCAGGAGGGTGAGCTCTTTCGTGAAGAAGTTGCTGAATTTTGGTGTGTGTCACCATGCGCCTTGATTGAGACAAACTGCGACGACTGGGAAGGGGGTGTTTTGACACCAGAGGTCTTGGTTGATGTCTAAAAAAATCCTGGTTCCAGTTTTGAAACAGAAATGACAGCCTTCGACTTGGAGTGCCCAAGGTCTAGGACCCTAGGACCTAGGATTCAGTCCGTCACCGTTTTCATGGCTGTTCCGCGGCCTTCAGGGAGCATTTTGTGCTACAACCTGCCGAAGTTTGGGGTGTACCTTTCGCAAAGGAGGACCAAGGCCTGGGGAACTCAGACTGCCAGGCTCCATAGACCCAGACACAGTCTACAGTGTCTACAGCCTGGGGCATGTTGTGCAGAATCTTTGCTCCGCGACCTGGTTCTAGGGTCGAAAGATGGGGCATAGGGAGAATAGAATTTTCCAAACTTTACCATCTGTCACAGAAAATCCCCATGCTGCTTGACAAGTGCAAACATGTCCCACCATGATGGTCCCTAGTTACTTTCATTGTCATCGTACCCCGTTTGTGCGCCCTGAAACTTCTCGAGCGGCCTTTCCCCATGAAGCGGCTTTTGGGCATGGGCGAGAAACAGATGACCATGGAGGATGCAGTGAAAGCAAAGAATGGCAATCAGCTGGCTGAAATGGTGCAGGAAAAGCTGGGAGACAAGGCTGAAGCCCTGAAGCTGTTGCAGGACACTTTGGCAGCACTGAGTGGGGAAGCTCCAGTTGTCCTTGAAGCTGATGCGCTTGTGGCGGGACCGGGACTGGGACAGGAAATCGCCAAGCTCTGGGTCTCCGGTGGTGCGCCCAAGGGGCGATTCGAGATCACAGTCACAGAGGAAGGGCTGCGGGCGCAGGGAGCCTCCAAGACCTTTCAGTTCCAATGGACAGATGTGCTCCATTTCTTGAAACTCCCGAAATGGGAGCACAGCCGAAAAGCCGGAGCCGCTGCGAAGTCCTACTGGCTAGTTCTGGTCCTGGAGCAAGCATTTTCGCTGGGAAAGCAGCAGCATCAATGCCTTGTCCTCAACGCCAATGGCGTCAAAGCTCCCGAGAAACGGCCCGTCTTGGCCGAAGGTCGCGACACTGCGCGGCAGCAACGCTGTGCCCAGGCCTTGGAGAACGAGCCAAGCACGGCCGAGGCGACTATCCTGTCCCGGCTTCTGGCCGCGTGCCTCGGCAGGAAAGCCCTCGAACCCGAGAGTTCGGCGTGTTCGGTGGAAGCTGTTCCTGCCTGGGCAGATTTAGATGAAGGTCACATTTATCCTCTGAGTGTCTTGGCTCTGTGCTGGGAAATCACTGGGAAGATGCTCTGATTGTGTCGGGTGAGAAACTACTGGATATACTGGAATATATATATATATTATATTTATATATATATAATATGAATATATACTGTATTTTATACATTCAAACCACCACTGTAAACCACTACGGTGTGTCTGAACATGTGGTATACCATGGTATAGACCCTGGGATGGGAGGACGAAAATATGTCCATGGTCAGCCCCCATGGCACATTCGAGGAAGTCGTGCACCCCAGATATGTTGTTTGTCAATGACCTCCAATATCTACTTGTGGTTCGATACATCTACTATAAACCCAGCAGTTAAACTTTAAACTAAACTATATATAGCCGTTGGAAATTCATCTAAAGAATCAGACAACTCGGGTTGTCAGTTTCTGCTTGATTCTTGAGTGATGTTTTGTTTCATTATGAATGGATTCATGTTCTCTATAAAGTTCACCTGGTCCTGATTCTTTAGAGAACCTTGCTTTGGAAGCACATTTGGCCATGTTGGAACCCCAAATTGAGTTCGTGTTTTTTTCAAGTGCTGGCCAAAACATGGTTCAAAAAGCGCAACAAAACCAACACTGGACATGATAAGAGGAGCAACTTTTTATATAGATTCATACAATAACTCCGTTTCTCGTTTTGCCGGGCATAGCAAAATACAGAGATTAAAATGTGGTAGGCAATTGTTTTGCTATGTCGAGGTGTGTTCCTGGTCCTGATTCTTTAGGCTTCATAAATTTTGGTGGCACCCGGCACCTGGTCCCATTTAGGCACTCTTCCATGTGCCTGCAGCTAAGGGTTCCTATTCTTTAGAGATCTTGCCTTGTCCCACAGGCCGTCCCACTAAAGAATCCAGACACCCGGGTCAGGGACCGAATTTAAAGGGGTATACTAAACTATATACTTATAAATCAGCTCACCTATCACGATTTTTGTTTTGTTGGTTAAACATTGTGTAGCCACGTTTTTTTGTGGTTGAATCCCAATTCATAAGTTAGCCAACTTAGCCAGTATTAATATTGTCATTATTTATATCAACGCTATGGTTGGTTAAATCCCATATCATACTAATATCATCTAAAATCATCTAATATCCATATCCCATTCCTATCATATCCCTACCTACTGTGGATGGTTGCGAAATCCTGCACCACCCCGATGGTTGATGGTTGAACCCCCAACAAAGTCATGGGTTGTTTACCATCTATCAACTGGTGCAGGATTTCTATGGATTTCGCAACCATCCCTACCTATGGTTGGTTTTTGATCCGCAGGTGTAGGGCTTTGCTTCCTGCCCAAGCCTGCGATCTTCGTCCCGGGCGAAGACATGTTGCAAGCCGAAGCCGGTCCCCGTCGTGGTCCCAGAGGGGGCGATCTCATCCTCCACCGGGTGCAGAGTAAACAGGTGAAGTTTCAACAAATTTCTGCCGGCGATATGAATCTGGGGAGATCAAAAATCGAGATTTTATGAGATTTTATGTATGTTTATGTGTTTTTTTTAAGCTGTAAGGCTCCTGTAAGGCTTTTTGCACCTGAAAAGTTACGGGAACACCCCCAAAATTTAATCCAATTGTTTCGAAGCCAGAAGGTCAAGCCATTTGCGGTATTTTCACACCATTTTCAGACACATCCATTTTGTGTCTATATTTGATGTTCAACATTGTTCAACTATATGAGGGTATGGCTCAACATGATTGTGGACCTATGACTCATTTTGTGGGTTCTTTGCAACCCAACTTGTGCGCTTTTTTCAGCGCTGATTTCTTGGGGTTTTCTGGTTGAAATGGTCAGGAATGCACTGCTGAGCTACATTTCAGCTTTGGCCTCCCAGTACCACCCATCAGAAGCTCGAGCAGATGATCAAAACTTGGAAGACGATGAAGATGATTCCGACTTTGAGGACGAGGTCGTGGGAACAACCAATCCGCCGGCCAAACGCCGTGCCGTGACACGCAGCCAGACCTCGGGGAAAGCCGCTGGAGTGACGCCGGTCTTGGTGCAAGATCTGCCGGCTCCTTCACGCGGCAAGGCCGAGAAAGAAGAGGACAGCGATGCTGACGACCTCGGGGAAGGGGAAGAGTCAGACATCGAAGACGTCGAATGATGCAGCGCATCAAGTCATTTTGGATGCTCTCAGAGCATGTGTTGCAGAGCGGAAAAAGAGAGCCAGCCTTTCTTGGAGAGCCAGGTACTTCAAAATACTTCAAAGTTGATGTGGCTGGAGATGACTTGCGTAAACAGCAGAGGAAGACATTTGACAGACTCTGACAGACTTTCTTGAGCACTTTTTATTCAGACTTTTTTAAGGCGTAGTATATAGTAAGTTCAAAATACACATGCAAGTCTGCTGGATTGTTTCAAGATGTTTCAAGCAGCCTTTCACTTTTTCATCGGAGGCCCTGACAGAAGCGACAGTGATTGGCACAGCACTGGCCATGCACGGCAGGGCACTGAGCAGGGCTGGGCGGTTTGCGGTGCAGCTAATGAAACCATAGCAATGCGAAAAAAACACAGCCAGATGCCTACAGCAACCCCCGCAAAGATAGAAAAGTTCAATCCCACCAAAAAAATGGTCAATTCCTTTTGTATCTGTTTGGGGGTCACCCTGTATAATATAAAACACGTAAACAACACATGTAAATTCTTAAATTGATATTGTACATTCATTCGATGCCTTCTATATAGTGTGTATATATATATATACGTATGATATATATATATACATATTAATATATCATATTATATATATATATACGATATATCATATATATATACATATCATATTATCTATTTAATTTGGGGATCAGTGCAGGGTAAATGATACATCAACCCAAGATTACAATGGTTTTGGGCACCCCTTTGTTTTCCATCGAAAAAGATACGTTCCCCCTTCGTTTATTGGAGAGATCATCCCTCGAACATGACCATTCTGTTCGCACATCGAAAAACCCCATTGATGGCCAGGTTCCTCCCCAAATTGGCCAAAAGAAGTTGTGTTGCCAAATTGTGTCGGAGGAGCCAAAGAGAAGGCAGAGTCTGGTGCAGGGATCCTCAGATTTTCAGACTTTTGGCTGGAGATGATGGGTAAGAACAAATGATGAAACACGGCTTTTTCAATCGCCTGCAGTCCCAAGTGAAATATGTTTAACATCTCATGTACGTTTATTTTTATATATGATATGATATGATATGATATGATATGATATTATTCTATTTATTTATGTTTGTTTCCATCTCTCAAAATGGGATGACCCCAAGTTCGCTTGATATTTGTGGGTCGTGGCATCCAGGTGACAGTCGATGCACTGGGTTCCAAAGGACTGGGGGCAGAGTCAGATAGCTCTGGCAGCGTTGATTCAACGGGAGTTCACCAAGAGAAAGGGGATGTACCCTCTGGTTATTTAACATAGCCATGGAAAATGGCCCATTTATAGATGAATTTCCCATTAAAACCTCCATTTACAAGGGATTGTCCATGGCTATGTTAGTCATAACCAGATGGTAGGTGGAACTTGGGATGCAAACAGGAACATCATGCCTTGAACATCGAAGAGTTTATAATTATAGCCTCTGCCATCCGATCTTCAGGACCCTGTGACACCTGGCAGAGCTGGCTGTGGTGGAGGGTCATGGAGATGAAGATGCAAGCACAACAGCAACACAAAAAGTACGAGACTCAGACTGTATTTGAGCTGCCACGGTGAGCATCTTCAAGACCTTTGGTAGCCATGGGATCCCATGGGTGCATCCAGATTTGATGGTTGATTATCATGGCAACCAGGTTTTTCCCTTCGACAATTGCCACAAAAATATGGGGTAATCATCAATGGAATCCCCCATTTTGGATGCTCAAATCCCCCATTTTGTGTTCCTAGAAACCCACCACTTTAAAGTGACAAATCCAAGATATGTCATATATCCCCTTAAAGAAATCCCGTATGATTCTGATCCATATATCATGGCTCGATATCCCCCATCCATCCCGTTCAACAGCATTAGACCTCATCTCAGGTGTGTTGTGGTGCATTTGGACGGCCCCTTGGCATAGAAATGGTGATAGTATACTCATAAACTAACGAACATAAAGGGTAACAGCAATGCTGATGATAATAGTAACATGCATAATGCATATCATGTCATAAGAGTAGAAATGGTGATGGTGGCGATGGTGGCGATGGTGGCGATGATGATGGCGATGATGATGATGATGATGATGATGATGATGACGAGGACGACGAGGACGATGACGATGACGATGACGATGACGATGATGATGATGATGACGACGACGACGACGACGATGATGATGAACAACTTTGTAATGAGGCTAAGACTAAGATTTTCTGCTGAGTTCATGGCCGATTTTCCCTTCATTTTGAGGCGCTGGCGTGGAGTTGATGAACATGCCAATCTCACCTGGAGAAGCTGCTGCCGAGGACAGGCGTAGCTTGCGTAGGCCTTGGCGTCTCGTTTTACTAGCCTGATCCAAGTTAATCCTTAATGATTACCCGGTTTACGGATTAGCGGTTTACGGATTAGCCCGCGGACCGGGGCACAGGTTCCACATTAAGTATTTAAAATTAAAGGTTTTGGGGCCTTCTTTCTTTCAAACAGCATTTACCTTTCGGCCTCAGCAAATCCAAACCCCCCGGAAGCCGAAATCAGGCCGAAAGTGATGAAAAGGGGTTTGGCGGTGGACCTGCCAGAGCAAACCCCTTTTAAGCAGAAATCAGGCCGAAAGTGCTTAAAAGGGGTTTGGCGGTGGACCTGCCAGAGCAAACCCCTTTTAAGCAGAAATCAGGCCGAAAGTGCTTAAAAGGGTTTGGCGGTGGACTTGCCAGAGCAAACCCCTTTTAAGCAGAAATCAGGCCGAAAGTGCTTAAAAGGGCTTTGGCGGTGGACTTGCCAGAGCAAACCTCTTTTAAGCAGAAATCAGGCCGAAAGTGCTTAAAAGGGGTTTGGCGGTGGACTTGCCAGAGCAAACCCCTTTTAAGCAAAAATCAGGCCGAAAGTGCTTAAAAGGGCTTTGGCGGTGGACTTGGCAGAGCAAACCCCTTTTAAGCAGAAATCAGGCCGAAAGTGCTTAAAAGGGGTTTTGCGGTGGACTTGCCAGAGCAAACCCCTTTTAAGCAGAAATCAGGCCGAAAGTGCTTAAAAGGGCTTTGGCGGTGGACTTGCCAGAGCAAACCCCTTTAAGCAGAATCAGTCCGAAGTGCTTAAAAGGGCTTTTGGCGGTGGACTTGCCAGAGCAAACCCCTTTTAAGCAGAAATCAGGCCGAAAGTGCTTAAAAGGGCTTTGGCGGTGGACTTGCAGAGCAAACCCCTTTTAAGCAGAAATCAGGCCGAAAGCGCTTAAAAGGGATTTGGTGGTGGACTTGCCAGAGCAAACCCCTTTTAAGCAGAAATCAGGCCGAAAGTGCTTAAAAGGGGTTTGGCGGTGGACTTGCCAGAGCAAACCCCTTTTAAGCAAAAATCAGGCCGAAAGCGCTTAAAAGGGGTTTGGCGGTGGACTTGCCAGAGCAAACCCCTTTTAAGCAGAAAGCAGGCCGAAAGTGCTTAAAAGGGCTTTGGCGGTGGACTTGCCAGAGCAAACCCCTTTTAAGCAGAAATCAGACCGAACGTGCTTAAAAGGGCTTTGGCGGTGGACTTGCCAGAGCAAACCCCTTTTAAGCAGAAATCAGGCCGAAAGTGCTTAAAAGGGCTTTTGGCGGTGGACTTGCCAGAGCAAAGCCCCTTTTAAGCAGAAATCAGGCCGAAAGTGCTTAAAAGGGCTTTGGCGGTGGACTTGCCAGAGCAAAGCGCTTTTTAGCAGAAATCAGGCCGAAAGTGTTTAAAAGGGCTTTGGTGGTGGACTTGCCAGAGCAAAGCCCTTTTTAGCAGAAATCAGGCCGAAAGTGCTTAAAAGGGCTTTGGCGGTGGACTTGCCAGAGCAAAGCGCTTTTAAGCAGAAATCAGGCCGAAAGTGCTTAAAAGGGCTTTGGCGGTGGACTTGCCAGAGCAAACCCCTTTTAAGCAGAAATCAGGCCAAAAGTGCTTAAAAGGGCTTTGGCGGTGGACTTGCCAGAGCAAAGCCCTTTTAAGCAGAAATCAGGCCGAAAGTGCTTAAAAGGGGTTTGGCGGTGGACTTGCCAGAGCAAAGCCCTTTTTAGCAGAAATCAGGCCGAAGGCTTAAAAGGGGTTTGGCGGTGGACCGCCCGAGCAAACCCATTTTAAGCGATAAATCATGCCGAAGTGCTTTACAAGGGCTTTGGCGGTGGACTTGCCAGAGCAAAGCCCTTTTTAGCAGAAATCAGGCCGAAAGTGCTTAAAAGGGCTTTGGCGGTGGACTTGCCAGAGCAAACCCTTTTAAGCAGAAATCAGCCCGAAAGTGCTTAAAAGGGCTTTGGCGGTGGACTTGCCAGAGCAAAGCCCTTTTTAGCAGAAATCAGGCCGAAAGTGCTTCAAAGGGCTTTGGCGGTGGACTTGCCAGAGCAAAGCCCTTTTTAGCAGAAATCGGGCCGAAAGTGCTTAAAAGGGCTTTGGCGGTGGACTTGCCAGAGCAACCCCTGGGCGGTGGACTTGCCAGAGCCAACCCCTTTTAAGAAATCAGGCCGAAAGTGCTTAAAAGGGCTTTGGCGGTGGACTTGCCAGAGCAAAGCCCTTTTAAGCAGAAATCAGGCCGAAAGTGCTTAAAAGGGCTTTGGCGTTGGACTTGCCAGAGCAAAGCCCTTTTAAGCAGAAATCAGGCCGAAAGTGCTTAAAAGGGCTTTGGCGGTGGACTTGCCAGAGCAAAGCCCTTTTAAGCAGAAATCAGGCCGAAGGCCGAAAGTGATTAAAAGGGCTTTGGCGGTGGACTTGCCAGAGAAAATTCTTTTTAGCAGAAATCAGGCCGAAAGTGCTTAAAAGGGCTTTGCCGGTGGACTTGCCAGAGCAAAGCCCTTTTAAGCAGAAATCAGGCCGAAAGTGCTTAAAAGGGCTTTGGCGGTGAACTTGCCAGAGCAAACCCCTTTTCAGCAGAAATCAGGCCGAAAGTGCTTAAACGGGCTTTGGCGGTGGACTTGCCAGAGCAAAGCCCTTTTCAGCAGAAATCAGGCCGAAAGTGCTTAAAAGGGCTTTGGCGGTGGACTTGCCAGAGCAAAGCCCTTTTCTTGTCCAGAGCAAACCCCTTTTAGCAGAATCAGGCCTAAAGTGGTTTCAGAAAGGCTTTGGCGGTGGACTTGCCAGAGCAAACCCCTTTTAAGCAGAAATCAGGCCGAAAGTGCTTAAAAGGGGTTTGGCGGTGGACGTGCCAGAGCAAACCCCTTTTAAGCAGAAAGCATGCCGAAAGTGCTTAAAAGGGTTTTAGCGGTGGACTTGCCAGAGCAAACCCCTTTTAAGCAGAAATCAGGCCGAAAGTGCTTAAAAGGGGTTTGGCGGTGGACTTGCCAGAGCAAACCCCTTTTAAGCAGAAATCAGGCCTAAAGTGCTTAAAAGGGGTTTGGTGGTGGACTTGCCAGAGCAAACCCCTTTTAATCAGAATTCAGGCCGAAAGTGCCTAAAACGGGTTTGGCGGTGGACTTGCCAGAGCAAACCCCTTTTAAGCAGAAAGCAGGCCGAAAGTGCTTAAAAGGGGTTTGGCGGTGGACTTGCCAGAGCAAACCCCTTTTAAGCAGAAAGCAGGCCGAAAGTGCTTAAAAGGGTTTTAGCGGTGGACTTGCCAGAGCAAACCCCTTTTAAGCAGAAATCAGGCCGAAAGTGCTTAAAAGGGCTTTGGCGGTGGACTTGCCAGAGCAAACCCCTTTTAAGCAGAAATCAGGCCGAAAGTGCTTAAACGGGGTTTGGCGGTGGACTTGCCAGAGCAAACCCCTTTTAAGCAGAAATCAGGCCGAAAGCGCTTAAAAGGGGTTTGGCGGTGGACTTGCCAGAGCAAACCCCTTTTAAGCAGAAATCAGGCCGAAAGTGCTTAAAAGGGCTTTGGCGGTGGACTTGCCAGAGCAAACCCCTTTTAAGCAGAAATCAGGCCGAAAGTGCTTAAAGGGCTTTGGCGGTGGACTTGCCAGAGCAAACCCCTTTTAAGCAGAAATCAGGCCGAAAGTGCTTAAAAGGGGTTTGGCGGTGGACTTGCCAGAGCAAACCCCTTTTAAGCAGAAATCAGGCCGAAAGTGCTTAAAAGGGGTTTGGCGGTGGACTTGCCAGAGCAAACCCCTTTTAAGCAGAAATCAGGCCGAAAGTGCTTAAAAGGGCTTTGGCGGTGGACTTGCCAGAGCAAACCCCTTTTAAGCAGAAATCAGGCCGAAAGTGCTTAAAAGGGCTTTGGCGGTGGACTTGCCAGAGCAAGCCCCTTTTAAGCAGAAATCAGGCCGAAAGTGCTTAAAAGGGGTTTGGCGGTGGACGTGCCAGAGCAAACCCCTTTTAAGCAGAAATCAGGCCGAAAGTGCTTAAAAGGGGTTTGGCGGTGGACTTGCCAGAGAAAACCCCTTTTAAGCAGAAATCAGGCCGAAAGTGCTTAAAAGGGCTTTGGCGGCGGACTTGCCAGAGCAAAACCCTTTTAAGCAGAAATCAGGCCGAAAGTGCTTAAAAGGGCTTTGGCGGTGGACTTGCCAGGGCTTTGGCGGTGGACTTGCCAGAGCAAACCCCTTTTAAGCAGAAATCAGGCCGAAAGTGCTTAAAAGGGGTTTGGCGGTGGACGTGCCAGAGCAAACCCCTTTTAAGCAGAAAGCATGCCGAAAGTGATTAAACGGGTTTTAGCGGGGACTTGCAAGAGCAAAGCCCCTTTAAGCAGAAATCAGGCCGAAAGTGCTTAAAAGGGCTTTGGCACTGGACTTGCCAGAGCAAAGCCCTTTTAAGCAGAAATCAGGCCGAAAGTGCTGAAAAGGGCTTTGGCGGTGGACTTGCCAGAGCAAAGCCCTTTTAAGCAGAAATCAGGCCGAAAGTGCTTAAAAGGGCTTTGGCGGTGGACTTGCCAGAGCAAACCCCTTTTAAGCAGAAATCAGGCCGAAAGTGCTTAAACGGGCTTTGGCGGTGGACTTGCCAGAGCAAACCCCTTTTCAGCAGAAATCAGGCCGAAAGTGATTAAAAGGGCTTTGGCGGTGGACTTGCCAGAGCAAAGCCCTTTTTAGCAGAAATCAGGCCGAAAGTGCTTAAAAGGGCTTTGGCGCTGGACTTGCCAGAGCAAAGCCCTTTTATGCCACCGCCAAAGGCCTTTTAAGCAGAAATCAGGCCGAAAGTGCTTAAAAGGGCTTTGGCGGTGGACTTGCCAGAGCAAAGCCCTTTTAAGCAGAAATCAGGCCGAAAGTGCTTAAAAGGGCTTTGGCGGTGGACTTGCCAGAGCAAACCCCTTTTAAGCAGAAATCAGGCCGAAAGTGCTTAAAAGGGGTTTGGCGGTGGACCTGCCAGAGCAAACCCCTTTTAAGCAGAAATCAGGCCGAAAGTGCTTAAAAGGGGTTTGGCGGTGGACTTGCCAGAGCAAACCCCTTTTAAGCAGAAATCAGGCCGAAAGTGCTTAAAAGGGGTTTTGGCGGTTGGACTTGCCAGAGCAAACCCCTTTTAAGCAGAAATCAGGCCGAAAGTGCTTAAAAGGGCTTTGGCGGTGGACTTGCCAGAGCAAACCCCTTTTAAGCAGAAATCAGGCCGAAAGTGCTTAAAAGGGGTTTGGCGGTGGACTTGCCAGAGCAAACCCCTTTTAAGCAGAAATCAGGCCGAAAGTGCTTAAAAGGGCTTTGGCGGTGGACTTGCCAGAGCAAACCCCTTTTAAGCAGAAATCAGGCCGAAAGTGCTTAAAAGGGCTTTGGCGGTGGACTTGCCAGAGCAAATGGTGCATTTGTACTCTACGGGACCAATGGATTTTCCGATGCAGCCTTTGCAGTTCCAACGACTCAAATTGTTGATTCATTCTGGCACGGTATGAAATTGAATAGAAGTGTGGCAGTTTATACATACATGAATACATATCACCAAACGTATAGCTATGGTTTATCTGAGACAACACCAGTGTTCTTGCGGGACACGTGTACATTTGACCATGAGGGAGATTTGGAAAAGCAAGATTTTCGAATTGGACAAGTTACAAGCGTAAGTGTTTTACTGTGTGTGTCCATTACTGTGTAGTCGGATTGTCTAGTTACGGAAAACAACGTGCAGCCAGTGTTATGATTGTTTGCTCTGGATTGAAGATCTGGGCTTGCATGATTGCAGTGGTGTCAAAGCAGCTTTGGCTCAACCTTGTCCAGCGCCAAACCCCGCCGAACTGGACCGAAGATGGGCGGTTTGAATGCCTTTCAGTGGATGCTGAAAGAGCGAAAAGTGGGGCCGAAAGAAGGTGCTGCACTTTGGAAAGCCATGGATGACCAAGTGCCTGGGCGCGCAATCTGCTCCACTCACTTTAGCAGAATCCATTTTTCTTCTTTTTTTTTGCAGCTAGTGATGTGGACAGATTTGTGATGCGGAATTTCACAAAGTTTCTCAAACTATCCGTCACATTACATGTCAGATCGAAAGAACTTTTTTTTGGTTCTGTCTGCATTACAGACTTTACATGTCAGATCCTTCACCTTGCACGAAGTATTTCCGAGAAGAGGGTTTGACTCGCAAATGTGAGAAGGGAATTGTGCAATTTGGTTTGCAAGGCCAAGGGTGAGTACAAAGAGAAGGCAAAAGCAGAGAGAGAGAGAAGAACAAACCCCTCTCCCAGGCTCTCCGTTTTGCAGCCGAAGAGTCCGAGCACAAGTCATTTATCTGACTTGGGCCTAAAACGTGAGACAGCCATCATATAGTTTACCGACCTGACACTCGCGGCCGCCATTGCCGTAACCTCCGTATATTTCAACTATTTCCTTTTTCATCAAACAACAAGCAGGTTTTCAGACCATAGTTATCATTCTTGACGAGCTATTGCGCACGGCTTCCTGAGCGACTCTAGCTTTGACATTGCATTCCCACCAATATTCCAGATATCCATGCCGCTCACCCTTTGCAACTCATAATCCGAGGTCAACATGGTACTTTTTCACGGTTCGTTTTTCAAGCTACCGGGCCGCAGGCCTCAGACGCAAAGACACAGTGGATCGACGAGTTTTCCACCGAAGTTTCTGTGCAGTTCCCACAAGTGCCTTGTATGGCGGTTGGCTTGGCCTTCTGAACCATTGAATCATGGTCAATTTTGAATGGACAAGTGAGGCGGTAGACTAGACATCGGAACCGGCTGAAATTACCCTCTGAGAAAATTGTAGGAGATATTTTACACTGAATTTCATCCAGATCTTTTTTGACTCCTCTGTCCTAGCAGCTTGGCCCTTCAGTGGTCAACAAGATATCGATCCAGTGCGCCATTGAAAGATGGTCAGTGTTTGTCAACGGTAATGTAAACCAAATGTAGGAGAGAGACTATATACACTGAAATTAATTTCTGGTTTTTTGTTTATCCGCCCACTTCTTCGTTGCAGCAAACTGGCTCTTGTGTGGTCAACAAGATGTCGGTCGGGTGGACCACTGAAAGACTGTTAATTTTTTTCAGGAGCGGCGATAAATCTTGCAAAGATCACGGAATGGAAATCAAGCGATACCAGTAGTACCGCGCATGGCGGAGGCGGAAGTTTCAAAAATAGGAAACCTATAGGAGAGGTTGGTTGTTGTGAATCAGGGTTGGCAGAGCGAAGCCACTGATGGAGCGAAAGGTGATTGATCTCTCTAACTATTTCTCTCTGTTTCTCTGACTATCTACCTACCTACCTACCTACCTATCTATCTATCTATCTATCTACCTATCTATCTATCTATCTATCTATCTATCTATCTATCGGCCTGATTTCTGCTTAAAAGGGGTTTGCTCTGGCAAGTCCACCGCCAGAGCCCTTTTAAGCACTTTCGGCCTGATTTCTGCTTAAAAAGGGTTTGCTCTGGCAAGAAAAGGGGTTTGCTCTGGCAAGTCCACCGCCAAAGCCCTTTTAAGCACTTTCGGCCTGATTTCTGCTTAAAAGGGGTTTGCTCTGGCAAGTCCACCGCCAGAGCCCTTTTAAGCACTTTCGGCCTGATTTCTGCTTAAAAGGGGGTTTGCTCTGGCAAGTCCAACGCCAAACCCCTTTTAAGCACTTTCGGCCTGATTTCTGCTTAAAAGGGGTTTGCTCTGGCAAGTCCACCGCCAAAGCCCTTTTAAGCACTTTCGGCCTGATTTCTGCTTAAAAGGGGTTTGCTCTGGCAAGTCCACCGCCAAAGCCCTTTGAAGCACTTTCGGCCTGATTTCTGCTTAAAAGAGGTTTGCTCTGGCAACTCCACCGCCAAACCCCTTTGAAGCACTTTCGGCCTGATTTCTGCTTAAAAGGGGTTTGCTCTGGCAAGTCCACCGCCAAACCCCTTTTGAGCACTTTCGGCCTGATTTCTGCTTAAAAGGGGTTTGCTCTGGCAAGTCCACCGCCAAACCCCTTTTAAGCACTTTTGGCCTGATTTCTGCTTAAAAGGGGTTTGCTCTAACAAATCCACCGCCAAACCCGGCCGAAGCACTTTCGCCGTGATTTCTGGTTCCCAGATTGGAAACGTCACCGTCCTATCTATGCTTTAAACCGGATTACGGATTAGGTCTCGGATTACGGATTCGACTCTTTGGGGCTTCTGAGACGGATTCCGGGATTACGGATTAAGGTAAGGCTCGCGAGCATTTGGTACAGCTGAGTTTTAGCCTACACCAGCGGACCGCATAGGCTTTGTGTAGACACTCGTTGGCAGCAGTTAGAACTTATTCATTTTCCATTGGTCAATTGGTTCGTGGTTCCAAAACCTCATGCCGCAATCGAAAGCAAAACTAAACCATAGCCGCTAGTCGGCTTTGCACACCGCTAGTCGGGTGCAGGGCCGATCGAAAAGGCTTTTCTCTGTTCCTCGGCCAGGACATCCATTCTGTCATCATGGTAGTGGGAGGTCCCGATGGCATCAAAAAACCCATCATGAACGATCTCAGTGAGATCCTGTTGACGCCTCAGAGGCTCATCAGCATGAAACAACGGGGAAATTTCTTGTGGATTTATGGATGATTTATGTGGATGTACCATAATCATGTTCTCCATGAATTTAGATGACTTTCATATTGATTTCTTAGCTTCATCCAGACTTTCAACAATTTCAGGGAATTTGCAGGAAACCTCTATATTTGATGGTAAAGAACTATGGTTTCAACATGTTTCAACATGTTTCAACCGGACTTTTTCCTTTCAACCAGCCTGAAGATTTTTTGGTGTCCAGAGCATATCCCCACAAAAAACATAATTTTCGTTGGTTAATACCCCCATTGTTGCTGGTTCAGTCATCTTAAATCCCCATGATAGATGGTGAGACTGGAACTTGACTGAGGTCCAAGACTGCTCATGCCTATTTGAAGATCAGGCTGCCAGGTGGACGTCAACATACCCACGTCGTGGCTTGAAAAACGATTTTCGTGTCGAAATCCATGGGTTTCCCAAAGGACAACGAGCTACCAGTGGTTGGGTTTTCCATATCATTCCATATCTATGTGGACTTACTGCAGGGTAATTAACAATTTATTCCCCAATTTATTGTTAATGCCCATTTTCTGGCACTGGGGATTGGTCAACTCCAGTTGACCATCCCCAATGGGGCACCAACTACAAGGATTCGACCTATCCATATTGTACATCATGCAGCCGGAAATCCATAGAGTCTCACCAGCAATCGCGCGTATATATATATATATATATATATGTTGTAATTATCCAATGTGAACCTAATCCATCCATAAAGGGGTCACTGCAGTCTCTCACCATAGGTCATGCACAGACCATCGACATGCCCTTGGTTCAAGGCACCAGCTTCAGGGAAGCTAGGTTTGAGGGCGGGAGGGATCACTGCCTTGGAGCCATAACCTTTCGTAGGTGACGGGGTTCACCCAATAGCTGCATTGAGCGTGGCCGCTCATACCCAGTTTTCTACATAAGACGGCAGTGGACCATCCCTTTTGCCCAACCTTGTGCGGTGATCGCTACCGGGATCCAACTTGTGGTGGTCGTGACAAAAGGCGCGGAGGCGCTGCTGCTTGGAGGTTGCTTGGATCAGCTGGAGCACTACCAATTACATTGGTAGCGGAGCTGCCACAGTGCAGCATCCGGGGCCATGTCTGAAGCATCGTCAGGAGATGCCTCAACAACTGGAGGTGGCGTGAGCAACCAATTAGCCAGTTTGGTGCCGACGTTTGATCCATCAAAGGACGACATGACCATGTATCAACAACGAGTTGAACTAGTGCTAGCTGCCTGGCCGAAAAATCGCATCCAGGAGCTCATTACGAGATTGATTCTCAACTGTCAAGGAAGTGCTTTTCAAAAGTTACAGCTTAACCACCATGAGCTGTCCTCAGGCGATGAGAAGGCCGTGAAGAAGTTGATTGAGCTTCTTGGAGGCTCATGGGGACGAATCGCATTGCAGAAGCAGTACGAAGAAGCGGAACAAGCCTTGTTCCACTGCAGTCAGAGGTCTGACGAAACCAATGACAGTTTTTTGGCACGTGCTGACATTTTGTGGAGCCGTTTGATGTCAAGAAAGCTGAGTTGGGAAGATCTGCAAGCGTTTGTGCTGTTGCGTGGCAGTACATTGTCCCCAGAGGAGAAGAAAAAGGTCATTCTCGATGCTGATAGTTCATCTACTGGGAAGCTGACGGTGTCTCGAGTCTCAGACGCCATTAGACTGTTAGGTGCTTCATTCTTCGGTGACATGACGGGTCAAAAACGATCTGCAAAACTGAAGGTTTATGACAACAATACAGTACTGGTAGCTGAAGATGATGAGTCAACAGAAAACCCAGTCCTTGCAACGGATGAGATCGGCGAAGACGAGCTGATTGAGCAGCTCTTACAAGAAGGAGATCCAGATGCAGCCCTTGTCATAGACTATGAGGCCACAGCCCAAGAGGTTCTGCAAGAGGACAATGATCTTGCAAGTGCCTTTTCAGCCTACCAAGAAGCCCGACAGCGCTTGGCAGAGAAACAGCGTCACCGTGGTTTCTGGCCTCCCAGCAGGCCGATGGGGTCATCTTCCTTCTCAACATGGTCGAAAGGCAAAGGTCGTTCGTCTCAGCAGTCTTTTGGAAAAGGGAAAGGCAGTTTTGTGAGACCAAAACGGTCACTCCAAGATCGTATCATGTCGTCAACGTGCAGAAATTGTGGCCGCAAAGGCCATTGGAAAGCCGAATGTCCGCACCGGTCTGAGAATCAGACGAGTAGTGCCGCATCCATGACAACAACCGCAGCCGCCACCACAAGTGTCACGATGCAATCCGATGAGGGTCTGGCCTTAGAGTTCCTGCAATTGCCTGAGTGTAGCCAGACCGCTCTTGACCAGGAGACCGGGCTAACCCGGGAAGCAGCCGTTTTTGTTGGTGCAGGGGTAATCCACCAAGGGGATGATAAGGCTAGGGGGATTTTGAGTAAATCTAGGGCCTTAGGAATCTCATGCATGTGGAACAGACTGCTCGCCAACGCCTCCAGAAGTGGGGTTTCAGGAGTGAAAACATCACACCCGTCGCTGAGATCCGGGATCACCTGAAGCGTCGCCGTGAGAGAAGTCAACACTCCGTTGTCCAGCCGTCCAAGAATTTAGGAAAAGACCAACCTGCCAAAAGTGAAAGTCTCCATGGTAAGATAAGTCATGATTCCACTGCAGTGTCTTACTTTGCAACGCACAGCTCATATGGCATCCTGGACTTAGGAGCTTCCAAGACCGTAATTGGCACAGCCCAGCTTGCAAGTTTGATCAATGACCTTGAGCCCCAAGTGCGGGCCAAGCTGCAGAGGTGTCCCTGCAACATCACATTCAGGTTTGGAAATGAAGGTACCTTGACGTCTAAGCAGGCACTGGTAGTTCCCATTGGCAACAGACTTCTGAAAATTGCCATTGTCGAAGGAGGCACACCTTTTCTTTTGTCCAATGCACTCATGCGAGCGCTTGAAGCAAAGATTGACTGCCAGGCACGAAAGCTGATTAGCCCTATGCTAACAGAACCAGTTGACCTTCAACTTACGTCCAAGGGTTTGTTTCTGCTTGATTTAAATGATCTAGTCCGGCAGTCATGCAAGACCAGCGCACAGAAGCCAGTGACCGAGACCTTCGTTTCCGAAGAAGTGAAATCACATGCTTTGCAGGGGACCATGGAACATGTCAGAAATGTGAAGGAATTTCAAAACCCCGATGAAGAAGTTGTCAAGACACCTGCACACATCACACCATCACATACATGCCCAAGTAACAGCCAACATAACATGACCATGACTCAGGACTCCATGAACATGCCATGCACGAAGCTGACCATGCCTCACCATCATCAGAAATCACATCCAAAACAGGTGCAGTTTCAGAGTGATCAGAGCCATCCACCCAGATCTCAAGATACGAGTGAGCCCACGACTTCGTGCAGTCAAATCCTGAGCGCCGAGCCTCATGTCCGACCTGACCGCCCGTCTGAAGGCAGTGCAAGCAGTGCAGGAGCAAGAGGTGAAGAACGACCTCGAGTACCTGACCTTGGCGGATCTGGAGAACGAAGTGGTTTCTTTTGGAGAAGCTCACCTGGGTCAAACATACACCCAGGCATGGAGCGACCAAGAGTGGGTGAAGTTTATGACCGCTCGCTACCAAAAGAGCACGAAGGAATCCCACATGAAGTTCCTCCGATTCGTGGAGTTGAAGATCGAGATGATGGAGGCCGAGATGAACCAACGCCCAATGAAGCCAAAGACTCAAGGCCATGTGGTCTCAAAGGCCAAATGCCGCCCAGCCGCCAAAGCAGCCACAACATACACGGTGGTATCACATGGAGAGCCCATCGACATCTCTTCGCAGGCTGGGGAGGACGATGGGGTCTACGAGACCGAGATGTCCTAGACATGGACTATGAATGGCCCGACGGAGCAGCAGGAGACCATTCATGCTCTCCA
This sequence comes from Cladocopium goreaui, assembly GCA_947184155.2. NCBI lineage: Eukaryota > Dinophyceae > Suessiales > Symbiodiniaceae > Cladocopium > Cladocopium goreaui. Next base: position 2,406 of record CAMXCT020001243.1, on the reverse strand, counting down.
AGCGAGGATGCTCAACATGGAGGATGCACTGCAACGAGTGATTCACCACCTCGAGAATGTCCAGCCCAAGAACAACTGAGTGATGAAGAAGGGATAGCTGATTTAATTGCCACAAGTGTCCATGAAGAAACTCAGTTCCTTCACAAGTTAATAGAACAGTTCACTTTAGAAATGAATGATACCAAAAGAGACACTCGTTCCATTGGCCCCAGATGGACACTTGGCGAGATTTTCAGCAGTGAACACTCTCCACTGACGCATCAGGTCAATCAGATGAATGCACGTGCGTTCCGATTTGGATATCAGCAAGGTGACTTGGAAACAACACAAGGCAGGAGAAGTTTGTTTCAGATGGTGTATTCTCCCACGTGCGGGCCCTGGTCGTCATGGACACACTTGAATGCATCCAGGTCTCTGTTCCATGAAGATTTGTATCATCAGAAACGACACGATCTCATGTATCAAGTTGCTCTTGGCATAGTGCTGTTTAGACACCAGATGTCGAATGGTGATCATTTTCATTGGGAACAACCTGGTCGCAGTCTCATGTTCCAGCTGTCGCAGATGTCAGAGGTCCACCGATACACCCAAGCATGCGAGCTAGACCTATGCCAAGCTGGCAACATGAGGGATCCCCAAAATGATAAACACATCAAGAAGAGCTTGGTAATCCTTACCACCAGTCGCGCTATGTATCAGAGATTTCATGGCCTGAAATGTCAGCATGATCATGAGCACCAAGTCCTGGAAGGGTCCACATGTGTCACCGGAAAAAAGGTCTTGCGCACCCAATACTCTGAGATATACCCAAGAAAATTTGCCCGTGCTGTAGCCCATGTCATGGTAAAGCATCCCAAAGAATGGCCAGTGAAATGGCAGCCTGGTATGTTAGCCTTGCATGATGCTGAGCCAAGTTTTGTTCTGGGTGCGGCTCGAAGGATTACCAAATCCAAATTCGAAAGGTCAGAAGTGATCTACCCTGAGTCTCGAGCGTCACCCGATGCCAAGCGACGCAAACTGACAGGTAAGCAGAGTGAGCTTCCCAGTTTAGAGATGTTCCAACAGGTAATCCAGACAATCACCCAAAGAGTTCCGAGAGTCGGAAAAATCGAAATCACCGATCATGAACTTTTGACCGAGTTGCAGAACCTTGTGCCACAAAAGCTCATTCAGCGAGTCCTTGCATGCCGTGGAACCGATCGAACATTGGGCCCTCCTCAAGGCATGATGTCCCAAGAGGCCCCATTCCGCCGATCCATATGGTCATTCGAAGCACTGGCCGAGTTGCCATTGAAAAGAACTGGGAACGATGGGATCAACTTTCAAAACGACAACTGATTCGACCAGCTCATGCCTGTCGTTTGAACATAACAGTGTTTGCAACGGAACACCCATCGAGACCAGGAGATGGCACAGGTTCCACTAATGTTCCCGGACAGCCGTCCGACAGCCAGGGTTCAGATATTGCCATGCAACCTGACACGACCGTGTCACCGTTCCCGCCGGAAGCAGCTGACCAATCGATTGAGCACCAAGACCATGCAGAACCTTCAAAGAATCCCATGACTGAAATCAAACATGGTCAACAAGGTATTCGATTCAAGATGTTGCCACAGTGGGAACAGAAATGGTTGATCCGAGTCCATAAGAACTTAGGCCATCCTTCAAATGATCGCCTAGTGAAGGCGCTGCAGATGCAGGGTGCACATCTTGGCTTGATCCAAGCCGCTCAGGAACTGGCATGCCCGATTTGCAAGTCACAGGAACCACCCAAGACTGCCCGACCAGCCAGGTTGAAACAAACCCTTGACTTCAATCATAGGATCTTCTTGGATGGTATTGACTGGACCAATAGCCAGGGAAAAACATATCACATGTATCATATCCTTGATGCCGGATCCAACTATCATGTAGCTGTGGTGTCCCCTTCCAAGTCAACTGAAAATCTCATTGACCTAATCAATAAACATTGGATATGTTGGGCAGGTCCTCCAAGTGAATTGTTTGTTGATGCAGGAACCGAAATGAATAGTAGTACATTTGAGCAGTTCACCAATCGTTTTGGAATCAAATGCAGTACTTCCGAACCTAACAGCCATTGGAAGAACGGACGAATCGAACGACATGGCCGTTTTCTGCAAGAAATGCTCACAAAGGTTGACCTTGAGTTTCCCATTATGTCCTATAGTGATTTGCAGACCAGCCTTAACCAGTGTACCCATGCCAAGAACTCCCTGTCAATTCGCAAAGGGTATGCACCCGAGCTTATCGTGTTTGGTAAGCACTCCAGGCTCCCAGGGTCAGTTTTGAGTGATGAATCCGTTCCGTCTCATTTAAATGCTCTTTCTGAAGAGACGGAAATTCAGCCAAATGAATTTCGGAATATGCTCATGCTCAGAGAGGCAG